>JARHVA010001777.1:0-600000 GCA_037957365.1 Torreya grandis | reverse complement strand
ATAGGATCACTATGATAAGAAGTCAGACCTAACCCATTACCTTTCATAATAGGATCTCAATGAGAATTTGAAGGTTCATCTAATGGAATGGCCAAATTTACATAGTTTTTACAATTGATTGTCTCAATTTTAAACTATGTGGCCTGATTAGTAGGATTAAGTTCAATAGCTAGTTGCACTCTTTCAGGAGATTGAATGGGAAGATGTTGTGGGTTATTTTCTAAGTGACAAGAAGAACTACTCTGTGAAGGATTTCAAGCTTCAAATCTATATCTATAGAAATATCTATTCCCTCTATGACCTCTATTAACTATATTAAAGGGCACATGGTTAAGTACATTCTAGAATTTAGGATCTGAGGCATCAAAATTTCTCAAATATACTTACTAAACCATTAAATTTTTTAAGCACATGTAGACCATCACACTATTTTCCATCAAAATACATAGATCATTCTTTATGCATGCATATTCTCAAAACTAAACTAAAATGCATGCTCCATATTAATGAATTGACCGATCTATTCACATCATAAACAACAAAAATCTTTTGTTCACAAACATTTTTAAATAACTATCTCAAGTATCCTAACAAGATCTTCTTATAAAACACATAGAAAATGCAAAGACTTGGATTTCAAGAAAAGGTGTCCTTAATCTTCCAAATTTTGACACAACTCAGATAAAACACCAAAAAAACCTTTTTAATGCCAACATCAAACATTCATTCCAAAAACAAATCTGCCAACTCACCAAATGAATACCATTGAATCTATTATGCTGAACCAATCCCAAAATTTTAAAGAACCATCAAATCTACAAATTCATACAGAGATCAAAAAAATCTATTTTGTTTCTATTTTAACAAACTCATTCCATAGTATGCATGTGACTTTTCTTGTCAATATAAGAAAATAAAAATGCATGTGGCATAACCATTTTATCCAAAATTATTTGAAACAAAACATACCCTAGAGCTATTCACACCATGTATTGAAAACCTAAATATTCCAAAAAAAATTATATTTCATAATCTTTCAAATTCTAATAAATGTCAAACTACAGATTGCTTATCATCATATTCATGCAATAAAAGGCTTTCAAGACTAAAATTCATTTATTCTTCCAAAATAAAAATTCCCAAGAAAACATTGAACATATATCACATAATCAATTGAGCCATTTTCATAAATCCAAGGTCTAACATCAACTTAAACTAAAAAACTATTTGTAAATTGAATCTTTTAGCAAAGCTTTTTCAATAAAGTGTTATTCTCAAATATAACACTAAATAGACATGAACTTCTTTGCATGCATGTAAACCATAAACTAAAAACCTATAAATTTTACTTATTTTCCATCATATATACAAAATTTATGCACAGTTTAACAATATTCCTAATTGAACAAGTAACAATCTCTCAAATATATTTAAATAAACTCATCATAAACTTTCAAGTTTCACATGCAAATCGGTTTGTCAAACTTTCCAATTCTATAGCCCATATTTCACCATGAAAACAATTCAAAAATAACTCAAAACTACCATTAATACTCATGTAGCCCAAAATTCAAACTAGAACTTATTTCTTTGATGCAAATTGCAAGTTTCATCTTAAACCACCATGAATGTTTTAAACAAAAAATTGTTTAACACTATATAAACATACCTAGTAACTCACCTCTGAAACCTTTCTATCTAAAATTCTATAAAATTCCTTCATTGCAACCTCAAGAACTCAATGAACCAGAGCTCTGCTTCCATGAGAAGCTTGCCAAAAAATGAATAAAAACCAAGGAATTTAATACTTATAACTGCCACCCCTTTGCCATAACCAACTCAGTGACATGTTCAAATCCTATTGGCTCACATTTACCAATGCATATTTAACAACTTCACTACGTCATTTATCAACACAATTATACTTAGAAATGGCTAATATTTCACACTAAATCATTTACTAACTTTTTTCATTGAGGAAGGACCATTTCATATTAACTTCACTATACTACCAAATCCTTGGCATATCCTAAAGCTTCGAGTCTATGCCTTTGAATTAAATGTTTGTGCTAACCTTACTTTCCATCATGTTTGTCAGTCACCTATCACCTACCAACTTGGTGTCTTATGTCATGCTTATTGAATTCAAATAAAGTTATATGCATTATGATAAGCCTTTGGATTAATTTCAAAGATCTTGAGACATAGAAATTGATTCTTTGAAAATATATGCGAGGATTGTCTTAACTTTGAAGAACACCTTATGCCATTGAATTTTGTTCCATGAGACAAGTCTAAGATCATTACTAACCTTCTCATTATATAAATCTATATTCCCAATGAGACAATAAAATGCCCTCTATGTCTCAAAACTTATGTTTTTAGACATAGACTTTGAATAATTGTTAGGATTTTGAATTTAATAATGGATTAAAATTAGAATATCAAATAGGACCTTAGAACTTATGAAACAAAAGAACAATTATCTTAGGCTATACATTCTAGTTAACAAGCCATAATATTATTAGATAACATGAATAATACCTCAGATTATTAAACAAAATAGAAATTGAATTATTTGACAATATCACCAAATCAACCTAAGCACATCAATGCTTTGAATGATGATTATACCATTAATAGAAAACAAGAATGAACTATGAATCTGGTTTGTACCTTCATAATAGCACTTTAAATCATAGATGCATTAATTTTTCAAATATAGTGTTTTCAAATGCAATAATCATCCATATAACACCATTATCTATTTTGAATTAGTAATAAAATCATTTATGAAAATAAAATAATCATCATAAATTTACTTAAACTATCAAAAACTAAAATTTAATTTCTTAACTGAAATACTATCACAAAATTGCTTTGACTGAAATCAAGAAAACTAATCACATTTACAAATATATATGCATATTTTATTAATTAATCAACCATGCTTTTAGAAAGCACTTTATAAATATAAATTTTAATTCATCAACCAATTATTATCATTTCATAATCAAAAGTATGCATCTAAAAATATTATAAATTGACCAAGTACTCGACACAGTTTTAGATTTCATGATTGGGTCATCTCTATGGCAGGAAGTATTGATTTTGGAAAAATTTAGGGTGGTATGGAAAATAGGAATAACCAAAATGTGAAATTATATCAGAATGGATAGTTATCTTTTTACCATACTTAATATTTAACATAAAATATGTCCAATTAGCTGATAGGTAGCCACCAATCTTTGAGGTGAAGTCTCTAGACAAACACATGGTAGAGTAAGGAGGAAAATTCACCACCACTAAATCCTACTAAATATTGACATTTTATCAAAAATATAATGTTTGTTTAAATTTATTTATCATTCCTATTATCTTTTTTTGTGATCCATCTAGTTGAAATACCCCTTTCATGTTTGTTTCATACACTAAATCAAGATTAACAGTAATTTGTTTGGGCATAACAATATTATTATCTTCACTATCCACCATATAGTCATGAGCTAACAGATCACAAAATATAAAATATAGATAAAATGGATGTGTTTTCATTTGTTTTACCTCATACTTACCCACTTTTAACTCTTTGTGTACTTGATGGACCTATTTTCTTATTGGTTGATTCAAATTTGCCAACACTTTACTCTCTTTCTCAATTGGTTTTGATGTTAATTTGAGAGATGAAATTTATTGTATTAGCATTTCCTTTTGTCTCAAGATTGATCAAAAATCTCACATTCTCATAATAACATTTTATCTTTTCATATGATCAATAATACTATAATTAACTACACTTACCTTTGACTATATATTTTAAACAACTGGCTGATCTTGAACTTGTGATGCTTGATGAGACTTGCTAACCTCTACATTATAACTTGTTTGTGGTATAGGGTAAGTAAATTGATTAGTATTATTCTTAATAACATTATGATGTGTGATTTAATAATGAGCAACCTCTTTATTCTCTTTAATATCTCTCTTTTTCCCTCTAGTTACAGCTGCAACCACACTGCTTGAGGTACCATAATCACCAACTTGATTCAAGGTCATATGATCATCAAGACACCAATTAACAAAATTATAATCCAATTTCCCTTTTCCATGAAACATCTTATCTTATTGTGCCATACCTTCATTATTTTTACCCTCTCAAAGAGAAGCCTCTTCTTGAGTCATTTGAGGTATCACTATGGATTTATTGACCAATGCTAGATTTTGTATGTCATCCTAATTTTAGGACTATTAACCTAAATATGGCATCATTTTATTATAATTAGGCATAAGAATAATAGCCTTATATGATGATGAAGCATTTGGATCAACAACTTAATATGTCTTGGCTTAAGTGATAGTTCCTTTAGATTGATAAGATGGTCTTTATTCTCTAAAGCCTTGATAAGATGGCATATTATCTCTAAAAGGTTGATAGGTAGATTGATTAGGTGTTTGGCTAGGCCTATTTTATTGGTATTGATGTCTCTTTAGTTAGACAATCTTATTTCCAAAGGATTGAAACATTATTATGAGCTTTCCAATCTTAGTTAATTAGATAGGAGGGGATGAAACTTGTGTCTGGGGGGCTAAAATAGGAGCTATAGGAGGATATTGAGGGGTTATTATGGTCTATGTTTTAGTTAAAAAATACATAAGATGCCTAAGTGATAATTTTATAATCTATATCAATCTATTCTTAGCTCTTATTAATACTACATATACATCTAGAAAAGTGGTACCATGTTGGAAGCAAAATGATTGAGAGGGGGGTGAGGATGAATCAATCTTCAAAAACTTTCTAACAATTTCACTTAAGAAATCATGAAACATTTAAACAAGCATGTAGATATTGAAAGCATAAACACCTATCTACATAAGCATGAAACACAATAACACATCACATATGTGAGAAAACCTCAAGGTGAAGAAAACCCACTAATATCAACAAATGGACTAAAATTATATAATAAAAACACCACTTCACATGGAGCACCAAACCCAACTAGTTAAGCACCAACTCAGCTAAGCTTTACCAAACACCAAATTGAAAGGAGACACCAACCCCCTAGATGAATTAACACTAGCTTAGCCACCAGATTGCTTTGATCACCTTCAAAACCCTTTGTTTCTCATATAATATATGATGATCTCCTTATTCATCTCTTCACACACTTCTATCCCTCTCAAACTAGTCTCTATCCTTCTTCACTCAACTAGCCCTCTTCTTGAATTGATTAGGTCATATGAGATTGATACTCATATCTAAAACCTCTATAAATTATTCATCATAGTATCTTTACTCATCTAATGGTCTAAAATACCTCCTTATTCTCTTCAATATGTTATTTATTCTCTTTCACTCTAATTACATAAATAGGCCTAAGACTACCTTGTATTTATACAAGTCTCTTGTTCATATCCTTCTTAGTCATCCAAGAACCCTTAACCCCTTAGGTTACCCATGAAATATATATTAGTATTCCTCACAAACATGTATCAAATTTTTTTTTATTCCCTTTAGGTCTTACCTACCTCAATCAGACCTTATCTCATCTTTAGGTCTCATGAAAACATAATCCCATTAGGTATACTTAGGACATGTTACACTTTGCCTTCCTTATAACACATTAAAACACCTCACACAAAAGGAAAACATCATATGACAATAAAATATACCCATGTTAATCTAATAAATGATTCATAACACTTTTTAGGTCTAATCACCACTTGAAGCACACTATTCACATTGTTCACAATTAGGCCTTTGCATACCCAAAAAGTTTGTCTTGAAAAACTGAAGTATAAACACAATTTTTCAAAATAACCATAGAAAAAGTAAAATATACATAAGCTAATTTACCTTATTTTTATCACCATGTTCTTTAGACTTCATAACTCAAGACAAAAGGATTCAAACCCTTCTCTACAGATAGCTCACTCAGAACTACCAACTAGTCTCAAAACACAGTGATATAAACTTAAAATTATAACACCTGAAAGAACCTAGAAAATAAATTCTAATGCATTAATATGATATTAAAACATCCTCATAAAAAGTTATAAAATATATATCATAATATTTAATAGCAACTATTGGTTTTGTAGACCAATTTGTTTACCTCTCTCTCTCTCTCTCTCTCTCTCTCTCTCTCTCTCTCTCTCTCTCTCTCTCTCTCTCTCTCTCTCTCTCTCTCTCTCTCTCTCTCTCTCTCTCTTTGACCTTATCAACCATACAAGCCATTTTGGCTTCAATGTTTCAACCTATTAAAATGAATTCTAAGATTTTTAAAATAATTTATAGGACATAAAATTCAAAAATATAAATAAAATTTACGTTATATGCTTCAACTCATGTCATAAAATCTCAAACTCATCATTGTAACTTGCTTACCTAGAACTACCAGTTTCCCTTAAAGACCAATCATGGTGATTTTGACCTTCAACACCTATATGAACACTTTTAGAGATTTAAACTTAATTTATATGATCTTATGATATCATTAGGTAACTCTTAGATGGAAATATATCATGGTCAAATGACAATATTCATCTTGTATATCAATCTTATAACCTCATTGTACACAGACCTCACTGAGATAAACAAGTTAACTTGTGAGTAAATTTTTCACTATAATCACTAACATTTAAAAATTAAATCCAAAATTAACATGTATAAAATGTATTAAAAAATTTCTCCATTCACTTGTATTCATCCATAATCTATTATAACACATCCTTAATCATTTTCTCACTTCTACCTGGGTTTCCCAATGTTTGCACCAATAGTCCTGTTAGCGACTGGTCAGCTTATTTGACTAGTTTAACACACCTAAATGATATAAAATACTCATAAAACACCATGGAAATAAAATACAAGTCTCAAGCTTTATATTCCATCCATTTAAAAACTTTGACTTTATCAAATATTATTGATATAATAAATCTCTGAGAAATAAAGCCTTTTTTGTAGGGTCCATTCACTCACATGATAAACAAATCACACCTAGAGGTTCTTTGGATAGTTTAATACAACCTTAAATAATTTAAATATCCATACTAATCCATTATAATCACTTTAAAATAATATCTTTCACATATAGTCATTATTAGGGTTTTAAAGAGGGTTAACATTATTTTTAGTGTTAACGATTATTCACAAAGGGTTTCCCCTCATTTACAAAACTAATTCCTAAAAATATTATATATTACCCTTCCCCATCTCTCCTCAACATCTCAAATTCCTAAAAAAATGTTACACATGCCAATGAACACTTGAAAGTCCTTATCAAGTTGAGAACCCTTCATTCTATGCACTCAAAAGACCTCAAAACCACTGTTCATGCATTTTTCTTGAAAAAATTGACCTCATACTTGGTAAACACACCTATAACATACTATCACAACTCTAAAAAATATCACATGATCATTTGGTGACCATTTCTCTCTTTTCTTGCTTAGACCTTGACTTGTAAATCATACTAGGCCTTAAAACTAACATTCAAGCCTCTTTTCATGCACTATCCACCTCACTTACATGATCACACAACATTTAAAATTATAGAATAATTACAAAAATACTATGTATTCCTTGACAATAGATCTTGATGCCTCATTAGGCCAAGCAAAGTTTAAAGGTGGTCTAGTTGCATACTAGGTCTATAGGTCCTACCCCTGTAGGCTCACTCTATGACTCTCATGAGTGATCCAATGGCTAATATGCATATATAAACAACCTCATACATCCTCTTATGCCTATATGCATCTATATCACCAGGTCACCAAGCTCATACCTTCTCACAAGGTCTCTTCATGCAATGACTAGTGTCATGGCTAGGCTTCTCAAGTACTTGAAGCTTGATAACTAACTTTAAAACACTCCTTTATGCTTATACACCTTTCTCACATGCCTTTCATGCTACTTTTAAACTATCATACCTATGCACATACCTCTTTAAGCTCATAATTCAAATGCTCATGATATGACTATGCTTGTTATGACTAGGCTTATCAAGACACCTTATACTCAAGGACTAGTACTCAAAACATGCTTACCTTGACATAAATATTGACATCAATCTTAGAATAATCATTAGGTTTCCTTAAAATTTTATCTTAATATAGATACATTATGTTTCCTTGAAATTCTCTCTTGTCATATGGTTCATATCTCATAGACCACTCACCATGCATCTTCACTAGATGTACCTTGACATCAATGACATCAACCTTAACATCAAATGACATCAACCTTGAAATCAATGACAAAACTTCTCAACAAACTCCCCCTTTATCAATGATGGAAAAATATTATTCAAATTGATTACTCTCATCTCCCCTAGTCTTGTTAAACTCCCTTCTTTGACTTTTTCCTCCTTTGACATTAATGACAAAGGGTCATACATACTACAACCTATGAAACCATACCTTATTACAACAAAATTTCAAAACATAGAATTTTAAGCATTAAGGTAACATGCTCCCCCTTCCTCCATGCACACCTTCTTCAAATGAACTCAAATTATAAGACCACTTCTCAACATAGATCAAGCTCAGTCATTAACCTGAATAATTCCCCCTCAAACCAAGCATCTACCTTACTTATACTAACTAAATAGTGTCTCTATGAAGCCTAATGGAGTCACATATTTCCATATATCACTAAACCAACATAATTTTAGGATATTCTAAAATCTCCATGCTATCACAAGACTTAATATCCTTTAGTATCCTTTTAGGCTTGATTGATAATATAGGCTTAACTTCTTCATCAACCATTTGATCATCATTATGAGATAACAATAGACATTCCTATTTTGATATCACATATATATTATGCTCTATCATAGAAAATAGTCCACTTGAGATGTATACTAATCATGACTCATCTTTACTATCTTTGGTTTCCATACATTCATTTACCTTCTTTCTTGTGCTCTAGGGGATTCAAACCTCTTATTTTGACTTGATGACCTTCTAATTCTGTTAGGATAGAATTTTTCAATGTGTCCTACATTATGACAATTATAGAAAACTAAATTATACATACCATTTATCTGATGTGAATTGTGATTTCTTTCATAGTCCCATAATTACTCATTCTTGGAGGATCTTTTACACTCTCTTGCTCTATTACCAAACTGATTATATACAAATTAGTCACCATTGAATGAACTAGAATATCTTATAGCATTAGGATATTTAATATCTATTTTCATGTTGATCTTATTATCTTCAAAAACCTTATCCTTGACTTGAGCTTCCCTCAAACAAGCCAATTTTCTCCTCATAGTCCTTAATTAAAGATCTTAGTTTATGATTCTTTCTTACTTGGAACTTCAACTCCTCTAGATCACTCACAAATTGTGCCTCAAAGTTCATTTCAACTTCTTCTTCATATGATTCTACATCAACCATAATGCCTTTCCCATTTGATCAACTTGATTTTTTTGATTCTATGGCCATGAACAAGGTTTTATTATTGTCATGTTTAGGTTCATTACTACCATCATCACTATTATATGTACTTGAGTAACTTATATTAGATGAGTTATCTTCATTGATAAAGAAAATTTTCTTCTTCTTGAATGACCCTTTCCTACCTTAATACTTTCTAAACTACTTATTTTTGTCAATATTATAGACTTTCCTATCATCTCCATGATGTTCATTATGTTCTTTATCATGCTCAATATTACCCTTGTTAGGACACTTAGATGCATAGTGATAAATCTTACCATAGTTGAAATATTTGGATGGAAAATTACCCTTATACTTACCTTATCCAAACCTCAATTTCTTTGTAAACATGGTTATCAGTTGACCATCATCTACATCTAAACATTCCTCATCCTTAACCTTCTTTTATTTTGAATTCTTCTCAACTTTGAAAGTTTCTTCCTTCTTGGGAGGTCTTCCTTCATTTATTCTCATCTCATAGGTAGTTAAGATGCCATGAATCCCTTCCATCTCTAGCTTGTCAAAATCTTACATCTCTTATGCTACATATACCTTAGAATCAAACTTAGGATTAAGTGATCTCAATACCTTTCAAACAACTATAGACTCTTTCACTTCTTTTCCTAATCCTTTGATGACATTGACAACTTCATCAACCTTTAATAGGTATGATGCAATGGTTTCATCTTCATACTTTAAAACTATCTCCAGTGGGTCTAAAACTTGTCCATATTCACTTTGGTGTCTTATTCATAGATAGTCTTCAATTTTTCCCATATCTCTTTGGATGATATGCATCACCTTCATATGGTATTCCTATGATAAGCCATAAAGAATGACATTCATTGCCTTGGAGTTGTTTTAACTAGGATTCTTACCTATTGAATCAATTGGTGGAATAGTAAGAGCACCATAGCCATCCATAACTAACTATAAAATATCATGTCCTTGAGACATAAAATATATCTTCATCTTGACATTCCAAAAGGCATAATTCGAATCATTAAATAACCTTGATCCTCATATCCATAACCTCTATCAAATATTTTTAGCTTGATTAGGTCATATGACATTGATCCTCATATCCATAACCTTTATAAAATCTTGATAATAGTATATATATACTCATATTATGTTCTATAAGACCTCCTTATCCTTTTCAGTATGTTATTTTATTCACTTGCACTCTCCTTACACAAATAGGCCTAAAATTGCCTTGTATTTATACAAGTCTCTTGTTCATGTCCTTATTAATTATCCAAACACCATTAACCCCATATGTCATCCATGGAATAGATCTTATGACATCTCAAAAACATGGATAAAACTTTATTTGAGTCATTTTATGTCTGAAATACCTTTATTAGGCCTTCTATCATCTTTAGGTCTCATGGAGACCTAATCCCATTAGGTCTACTTAGGACACATTACACTTTTCCTTCCTTGGAAAATATTAAAACACATCACATGGTATGAACACATCATATTCTAATAAAATATAAACATTATAATCTCATCTAGGATTCATAACACTTTTTAGGTCCAGTCACCACTTGAAGCACACCATTAGCACTATTCATAATTAGGCCTTTGCATACCCAAAACATTTGTCTTGAACAACTGAAGTATGAACATAATTTTTCCAAAAAACCATGGAAAAAATCACATATAAAAAATATACATGACCTTATGGTCATTACCATGTTATTTATACTTTAGAATTTAGGACAAAAGGACTTAAACCCTTCTTTGCAGATAGCTCACTTAGAACAACCAACTAGTCTCAAAACATAGCCATGGAAACTTGAACTTATAACACATGAAAGAACAAAAAAAATAACTTAAAATTAATTAATATTATATTAAAACATACTAATAATAAATTATAACAAATATATCATAATCTCTAATAGAAAATATTGGTCTTGAAGACCAATTTATTGACCTTCTCTCTCTCAAACCTCACTCAACCAAATAAGCCATTTTGACTTCAATGTTTCAACCTATTACACTAAATTTAAATATTTTAAAAATCATGGATAGGACATAAAATTACCAAATATAAAAGCCATGTACATTATATGATTTAAATCAAATCATATAGTCTCAAACTCATCGTTGCAACTTGCTTACCCAAAACTACCAATTTGCCTTGAAGATCAGTCATGGTGATTTTGACCTTCAACACTTGTCTGAACACTTTTAGAGACTTAAAATTAATTTAGATGATATTATGATATAATTAGGTAACTATAATATAGAAACATATCATGGTCAAATGATAATATTGGTCTTGCAGACCAATCTCATAACCTCACTGAGACAGACAAATCAACTTGTGAGCAAATTTTTCACTACAACCACTGACCTCAAAAACTTATATCTACGATGAAAATGTATTAAAGGTATTAAAAAATGTATCCATTCACTTGGATTCATCACTAATCCATGATAACACATCCCTAATCACCTTTTCACTTTTTCCTATATTTATCATTATGTGCACCATTATGCTTGTTAGCAACTGGTCAACTTGTATGACCAGTTTAGCACACATAAAGGATATAAAATACTTTTAAACCACCATAGAAATCAAATATAAGTCTCAATATTTGTCTTCTATCCATTTATCAACTTTTTATTGGTCAAATCTAATTTTTATAACAAATCTCTAAGAAATGAGGCCTTCCTATAGGGTCCACTCACTCACTTGAAAAACCAATCAAATTTGAAGGTGCATGGGAGATTTTATTACAAACTCCATTCACTTAAATATCCATACCAATCTATTATGATAATTTATAATAAAATATTTCACATTGGGTCATTGTTAGGGTTTTAGAGAGGGTTAACATTGTTTCTAGTGTTAATGATTGTTTATAAAGGACTATCCCTCATTTACATAAATAATGCATGGAGACATTATCTAGGACTATTCCCCATATCTCATAAATATCTTAGGTTCCCATGTAGAGTTTACACATGCCAATGAACACTTGAATGTCCTTCTTGGGTTGAGAACCCTTCATTTTATGTACTTGAGAGACCTCAAAACCACTTTTCATGCATTTTTATTATAAAATTTGACATAAAACTTGGTAAACACACCTATTAAAATATATCATACCACTTATAATTCACACATATTCATTCTTATCTTCAAATCTAAATTTCATACCTCATTTGTCCACCATCTCTCTCTTTGCTTGCTTAGACCTTAACCTAAAAATCAAATTAGGCCTTGAAACTCATCTCCAATATTATTTCCATGCACTTTCCACATCAATCACATGCTCACACAACATGTCACATGCTCAAAAAATGTAAAAAATCCTCCATATGCCTTGATAATATATCATGATGCCTTATTAGGCCAAGCAAAGTCTAGAGGTGATCTAGTTGTATACTAGGTCTATAGGTCTTATATACACATAATATTTTTCAAAATTTTATCACTTACTAAAATTTTGTATCTTTTAGGAATTCATCAAGTCTTAATATCTCTGAGTGCATTCCTTAATTGGTGCATCAAGAAAGGGGTGGGCATACCATTGGTACTTTACAGGATTGTTGTCCCTTTTTCTACTTGTTATCTACACACTTGTCTCTTGAAAAACCTTATACCTAAGCTTGTTCTTCTCTATTTCACACTCTCTAGTCATTTTCCACATTTTATCCCCTTGTCCTAACATTATACCCCTTTTAATAGTTAGATGTACTAGGTTGATTGGGTCAACCCTATACAATGTTCAACCTCTATTTATTATACTAGGTTGATTAGGTTGACCCTATACAATTTTGGGTGAAATTCACTTAGGGTCTAGGTCAGATCTTAGCCAACCTATCCCATGACCCATTAAATTCTTGTCAAAAATTATGCTAGGTTGATTGAGTCAACCCTATTAGATGAAACTTTTGGAAGGGCTTAGGGTTAAATCCACCTATATATACAAGTTCATTTCACCATTATTTAAAGAAGAGAAGAAGTAAAAGATATTAAATATTTACTTATCTACCATTATACTTGAGGAAAAATCTTAGGCTTTCATACTTTCTTTGGAGATATGAATCTTGTCTTATGGAGAAGTCTTTTGGATGCATTGATAGGTTGTGTAGCCTATAGCTGATTTATATTTGTCATCCTTACATACCACAATAGCCTCTTATGAAGAACCTTAGCCAAGGGAGATATTGAGGCTAGATGGGTTCATCTTCAAAGGTAAGTATTCCTAACTTTGTTCCTCTTTTGTAAAATTAGATAGACATGAATTTGTACTTATCTTCCAAGCATTATATTTATGTGTACATTGATGTGAGTATATGTCTCTTATGCATGTTTACTTTAATTGTTTATAACCCCCAATTTATGGCACAAGATTTGGTGAGAACTATATTAGGTTTTAATTTACTTTTTATTAGTTTAGTAAATATAAAATATAGGACATCCTTTAGGTTTATTTCATTATTAGGCTTGACTGGAGGCTTTGGACCCTTCCCTAGAATAGTGTATTATGGTAAGAGATCCCGTAATCGGGTCTAGTGGATCCCCATATTGGTCATGTTTTTTATTATCAAATGTGTCCCCAATAATAAGTGTATGATATGATCTATATTCTCCAAGTTAGGATTGATTTATAGACATGATACATTTCTAATTTCATACATTCTGGTGAACTTGACATGAACTTAACCCTTGAAAGTTTTATTTCATGTTTTTTATTATTTTACTATTTTATTTCTCTAAATTTGTGATATTAAATCAAAAATATCAATATATATCTAAACTCTATTAGTTTTAACACATAGTTACATCAATATGACTTTGTTTTGTTTGTGTAGGCTTTTTCATCAAGTACAGGCTACTAGGTCAACCTAGTTAACCCTGTATATTTTTAGACATATAGTTCAAGCTACTAGGTTGACCCAATTAACCCTATACATTTTCAGATTTCTAGTTTAGGCTATTAGGTTGACCCAATCGACACTACACACTTTCAAACATCTAGTTCAACATACTAGGTTAACCTTATCAAGTAGTACATTTTACATGTTTTTTAACAAATAGGATCTACAAAGCTTGGTTGACCCAGTTGATATAGTTGGTAGAATTTTTAATTATAAAAAAGGTTACTTCAGCAATAATCTTATTTTTATTTACATCCTCCATCCCACCAAATTTCCTTTCTATCCTTCTCTATCATCTCTAGCATTGGTTACAGTTCTATTTTTCATAGTTTTTAGTCTTTAAAATTACGCCTATATAGTCAACTAGGTTAAACTTGTCGATGTAGTTCTATATTTTTTATTCTATCTAGAAAACTAGGTCAACACTATCAACATAGTTTTTTTTTATACCCTTATTTCTATAGTATAGAGGTGACACTATTGACTTTTTTCTATATTCTTTGCATACACTGTCATCTAAATCAACATTGTCCTATGTTTCAAAGTTGTAACACTCATATGTTAGTAATTAGCTCACACTTTAATTTCTTGTTTCTTGCTTGCTTATAATAGATCACATAGTATAATTATGTGGTTTTCAATATACCATTTAATTAAACTATTTTCTTTTTTATGCACACACTACCAAATCACAAAATCTTAAAATGCATTTTAACAATTGTCTACCCAAGGCCTACCTACATAGATTGATCACCAAGGGGGAAGCTGACTCGGTTTTTTGGTCAAGTATAAACATGTGGTTAATTTTATATATTTTCTAAGCACCTGACACCTTTATCACTATGGTGTGTGAAGTGAGGGGGTAATCCCCAATACCAAACTAGTACCATTGCCAATACAAATTCCTTTCAGTCCAAACATCCTAAAACCATCTTTATATTTATTTATAGTTATTTTATTATAACCAAATTCCTATAATATCTAAAATCATATTATAATAATCTAACAACATTCAAGATAACCACTTAGTTAGATTTTACTTTCCAAGTTGATTGTTTGCTCTTTGCTCAATTGTATGTTGTATTGTAAAAACTTGTATTAGCCAACATTGGTGCAAGGTTTTATGTTATGTTCCTTAATTGGATCAACCTCATTGACCCAATTTATTGTTTTTTTTCCTTTCATTTCTTACTTTCAAAATTTCTTGCAAAAAAAATTCTTGTTTCAGTAAACAGTCATTTCTATCGATATAGTCTTTTGTAAACTATCTATTTTTTTCTCTAACTGCAATACTAGATCGATCTTATTGATATAATATTATTTTCTACTTCTAAAGATACAAAAACTAGGTTGACCCTATTGACTATGTATCATTTTCCTACCTTTTTATCTTCTATTTCTAGTACTAGGTTGAACCTATCAACTTTGTACACTTTTCAGCCCTTGTTTTCATACTAGGTTAACCTTGTCAACTCTATACAGTTTTTAAATCCTATTTTTTGTACTAGTTCAACCCATTTGACTCTGTACAATTTTTTTCCACTTCATATTTAATTATTTTTTCATCTCTCTTACCTTTTTTATCCCTTCTCCTTCATCATGAGCTTCCTATTTGAAGACTACACTAAGTTGAATTCAACATATATGATGAGTTATACCAACCCTCATAAAGTCTCCCATAAGTAGAGTAGGGTTCTTCTCCTAGATGAGAGTAATATTCATATATCCACTCATATAATGAATTATGGGAAACCTCCATCATCCTCTTTGCTTTTTAATCCTCTCTTCTCACTTGAAGAGCAACCTGAATTAAAGTATACCCCTGAAATGCTCTTCTTTATCTCTAAATTTACTCAACATCAAGGAAAATGTCCTTCTACCATTTACTATCTCTTAGTGGTCAATTTGAAGACCCTCATTCACCTTCTCCCACATTCTCACATGGATTTATGGGTACTAGTTTCTTTTATTCTTAATGTCTTCCTTTTATTATGACCCCTTCTCATACCATGACTTCTTATTCTTTGACTTCTTCTACCTTCATGCCTAGTATATCCACTAACATGGTAGGTTCTACATCTAGTGGGCCTCTCATAAGACCCACTCTCCTTAACTCTTCCACTAGTGCATCATTTGAAACCCTTGGTAATAATGCTTCTATTGATATTCCTTCCCATCCCTCTACTAGTCTATCTTTTGCTACACAAGCAAATTTTACCATTAGTGCCTTATATTCTAACATTTCCTCTCAATCTCCTACTAATACCAATAGTGGTACCCAAACCACTACTTCTAATTCCAATTCTTCAAATAATACTAATAATGCTAGAATCAAACCCATCAACTCTTATTAAGATTATTAATCAAATGAATACTTTTCAAGATAATAATACAAATTAAATGATGAGAATGCAAAATCACCTTCTCCATATTCAAACCCACCCTCAACCAATGCCTCGAGGCATGCATAATCAAAATTCCCCCCCCCCCTCCTCTTCAAAATTCTGATGGTAATCTCATCCCTCAACTTCCTCTTGTCAACAAGACAATTAAGCATCTTTAAAATGAGCTTCTTACAACTCAAATTTCTAATGTTGATATATGAGGTATCACCCCTACCATTTCTTAAAATGGATCAACTAATCTTAATATTCATGTAAAACCATTTATAAATATATATAAAGACTTGGTCAAATTAAACACCTTTGTTGCTACCAAGATATTATCCAAAACTCTTATGGGTGATGCTTTAGATTGGTACAACCAACTTAAATCTCATTCTATTACTAGTTTGGAAGATTTAGTAAATGCTCTAGTCCAAGAGTTCTAAACTAGTGATCTTCTCAAGAATACTTTGGCTCACTTTATAAATTGTAAACATCCTCAAAAACAAAAATGCCCAAGCTTTTGTTAAAAGGTGGAAAACATTGTCCAATAAATGTGAACATAACATGACCGGTGATAAACTTTTCCATCTCTTTACCAATTTTATTTCCAAGTTACAATATTAGGTCCACACTCGCTCTCCATGTACCTTGGAAGAGGCCATTAACCAAGACAAATGTCAAGATTTATTCATGCATAAATTAAAGCCACCCCAACCTTTTATGGGTACTTGTATCTTACTTAAAAATAAGAATCATCATGTTACCAATGATGGTGTCATAGATTATTATGACACCATTCACACTATTCAAGTTTTTTTTCCTAACCAACCTTTGGAATCCAATCCCCCTTATCAATAATACATCAATACTCATTTATCTTTAATTAATAACATCAATGTTTAAAAACCCCTATCATCAACTGAATTAGCAAAACACCTACCTAGGCCTCTACCATGATAACTTGATCCCCCTCGTCCTATGAAATCTTAGTATGATCCCAACAAGTTTTGTTGGTTTCATACTATTTGGGGTCATTATCATGAGACATGTAGGCATATTCATAAATTATCTATGGATTTTCTTTTTAATCCTAATTTTGATCATGATTCTATCATTCAAAAATGCCAACAAGCCTATGACATTGATTTTAATTCCCATGAAACAAATACTAAATCTCAAGGTTTAAATCAAACTAATGCTCATTTGGATAGCTATAAAGACCCTCTTCCAAATCACTAAACTCACTAAGACAAGCCCACCCCTTCCAATAACAATGCATAAAGTCTTGTTGACCTCACTCCTGAGGAAAATGTGGTTAATATGACTAATATGAAAAAGGTGGTTGTTTTCATTGATCCTCAACCTATCTACACCCCTCCATTATCTCACACATTTTATTTTATTCAATATTCTTCTCTAACTCACTTAAATGAGTTGGGGTAAGATGACCTTATAAATTTTAATGACCCAATTCCAAATCCTCCCTTAGATAACACTTCCCATTCTATTTATACCATACTTCCATCTTTTTTACCTAACATGAATGATAATCAAGCCTTTATTAACACTTTTTCTAATGATTATCAACCCACATTTGCACCAAATGCTTCATCTTATCAATATAATTTATAACCTTGTTCCAAACCTTCTCCTTCTTATCAACATAAATTCCAATGCACTTTGGATCCTCCTTCTAAAGACCTCCTTCAACACTATGCACCTATTTCTAACAACCTTATTATGGGTTATGATGAGTGGGATCCTATCATCGAACTCACTAATATCCCATCCTAAATCCCATTTATCAATCTTATGAGGACTTCTCTACATCATCAAAACCATCTCAAACAACTCTTGATCAAAATGAACATCCCTCATCATCCCATAGTATGGCATGAATAAACTTTGTTTGGATATGAAGATAACATATTACAATGTGAAGAGATGTCCATACATGTTAATAAACAATGGACACTTCTCTTTCCTTAAAGTTTCCAAACACTTCTATGATTCTTGATGAGATTCTACTTCATGGGGATGATCCTCCTCCCTTCATCAGTGTTCAAATTGGTGATATCCAAGTCAAGCGTGCCTTTATTGATGAGGGTTCTATCACTTATGTTACCTCTCTCTATTTTATCAAAACCCTTGGATATTCTAAATACAATCTCAAGTCCACATGAAGCACATACCAAGGATATGATTGAAGGAAAATTCCTCCTTTAGGTTGTGTGTATCATCCCATTACCATCCTACCCATCATTGTTCATGTGAAGGTGATGATATTTAACTTTCCTATATATTAAAACATTTTTCTTGGTAGGTCATGGACTTATCATATGAGAATTATTAATTCTTCCACCTTCTAATGTGTTAAATTACCTCATAATGGATCTATATATAGGATTCAAGGTGACACTAACCCTTAGAATTTTGAACAATTCCAAGACTGTGGTGTCTTCAAGATTCCTACTCTTGAACCTTTGCCTAGTGTTCCATTTTGTGAGTCTCAATGATTCAACTTTCCCATCAATTCCACTCAAGGTTAAAATGATCATCCCAAACTCATTGGTAATATTCTTCCTAACCTTCCAAATTATAATGATGATGAACTTTATGAGAGCAACCTAAATATTAAAACTTATAATCTCTCATCTCATCTCTCAATTTCATGCTTATTTATAGCCTCATTCTTTCAAATCACCTTGTCATGACATCCCCATTGTCTTGACTAAGACTCAGTATTCCATTCATTACACCTCATCAAATGACAATGTCATCTATACCTACATCATTCATACACCTGACTATGATGATGGTTATACCTTAGATGATCAATTTTTAGGTGGTCTTGTTCGAGCCCATGATGCTTAAATTATTCATTATCATTCCTCTTTATTTTAGTATTTTAATTCCTCTTCCTATATTCATTCATATATAGTTCCTAATTTTAGTATTTTTCCTCTTTATCATAGGGTATAAATGGTGTAGACACTTCTAGTTTTTTAATAACCATGTAGGAACATGTGTATGGATTATGTTATTATTGGGATTTACCACTTTACTAGGTACCCTGAACCCTATAGCCTGCTTATCCCTAAGATGCGTGTAAACCTCCTTCAGCCTTCTGTAGATGCTTCCCATCCCTTAATAGAGAATATTTTATAACCCATTTCTATTATTACTTTATTTGAGTTTATCCTCACTTCTGATCCTATCACTCCTATCAAACTTAGTTTAATTCCTTCACCACCACCACCTTCTCTTGGTGATGGTTTTCTTCCTTTACAAAAAATGGACCCATTACCCACCAAATGGATTGATGAGCCTTCCCAATATCCTTTCAATTTTGTTATACCTCCTCTTATGAGTACTTCCACTAATCCTACTCATGGGAATATCTTTTGTTTCCACATCATAGATAATCATTAATCCATGCATTATCATAAGCTATGACAATATATTAACACTTAGAATCCTTCTACCCTTCAATCCTTAAATAAGACCATACCTCCCTTGAAGGTATTACCTAAGTATATACCTAAGCTATGACAATATATTAACACTTATAATCCTTCTACCCTTTAATCCTTAAATAAGGCCATACCTCCCTTGAAGGTATTACCTAAGTATATGCCTAATTATGGAGATTTTTATTATCTTTGGTACCAATGTGGCACCCATCACACTGATCATTACCACATCCTTCAGCAACACCTTAAAGATAACCTTTTAACTATTCATGTACCTTCTACCATTCCTCCCATAGATCATTCCCATAAGAAGGCTCCCCCTTATTCTCCCATGGTTCCACCTCCTATGGTTCCATCCCCTCCTATGGTCCCTTTATCACCTCATGTTCCTCCACCTATGAATCCTTCACTTGTAGACATTCCCTCACCTGTGGATCTTTCTCCACTTGTGAGTTCCTCACCTATGGATCCTTTCCCACTGGTGATCCCTTCATCTCCTATAGATTCCACTCCCATGCATCCTTATAAGAATTTTTTGCCTAATATCCCTCCTTAGCATGATCCATCAATCATTCCTACCTTTTCTGTTGAGGACATTAGATGTGAAGTATATTCTTAGTTTTCATTTAAGATAGATGAGACATTAGCTGCTGTTCACATCCAAATTAATAGAGACCTATCATATGTTATAGATAATGTGTGTGGGAAAATATAATCAGTATTCATGAGAACATGCATGGTTTTCTTATATTTTCATTTTGGATTGGACGTGTGCTCCAATATTATCTTTATATATTTACTATATCATTTGACATTGTGTCAAATTCTTATTTATCTTACATGATAACTGTACTTTATCATTCTATATTTATTATAATGTTATTTATATTTGCTTATGGATTTATTATTTATCATTGATTTTTTTAATTTCTTGAGTTTCTTTCTTAAAAACTCCCTTGTTATCTTTTCATGATTGTTTGGTTTCTTATCTATATTTACATGGATAATTGTCATTGTGACTTGGTTATACCAACCTTGTTCCCTTTAATCAATCCTTATATACCATGTGATCAATTAAAAAATAATTTTTCTCATTATAATTTCCTCTTATTGGTTCACTTTGGATTTCATTTATTCCCTTTTTTGAAAACTAAGCATATATATGGTTGAGACTTGAGATAACATGTTGGTTCACAATTAAGCCTAAGTGTCCTAGTCAATCTTGTCTTTGATTACTTATCTTACTTTACACTAAGCCTAAAAATCATTCATGTGTATCACTCTATCTCTTATGAGTTTTCATTCCAATTTATTATGAAATATGAATCTTCAAAAGCCTTTAAAACATTCAAAATCCAAATCATTTAATAAAAGGCAAAAACATTCAAAATTCTTAAAATTCAAATCACACTAAAATACATGATTCAAATCACATCTCCTTATTCTAGTCAAATATCAAACTTTAAAATTGGCCTCATGATAGAGAAAATATCCATTTTAGAGTGGTAGGCCAGTAGATTAGAAAAGGAGAATAAAAAAGTCTTTTAGTGATACCTACTTTCTTACGTAAGTACCCAATCTTCATAGTAGACTGATGACTCTATAAGGGGTCCTGAGGAATGGGAAACATGTTTTGGGAAATTAGGTCCATTTTAATTTTCTTGTACCAATATACCTTCATGATTTTATCTTATTATCACACTTATTTACCTACATATCTTTGTGTCGATAGCGAATAGGTTTCCTTTCTACATTGATGGTCACTAGTCACTTAGTGTCTTCTCATGTCCTTAGTATACCTCATATCTCCTAATGTATTCTCATAACACACCTAAGTTATGGTTTTTACATTCATTTTTTCAATCCCTACATTCCTCATATTTATTCTTGAAAATGTTTATTTATTCATTGATCACTACCCTGGGGACTCCATTTATGAGTTGCATTGTAAGACCATGGATAGGACCTGGCCTTCCTCACAAATTACCATAATTTCACATTACTATTAACAATATCTATTTTTAATATATTTTCATATTTATTTCACCTCACTTGTGTTCTCTTTATGAGTTTCAGTGTAAGACCATGGATAGGACTTGGCCTTCCTCACAAAATTTTCCAATAATCCAAGTCACAACAAAATTACATGTGTCAATTATGAGATAAGATTTGAATGATTATGAAGTTACACATCATTTACATGCTTCTCATCTTGATTTAGTATGTTTTATGCTTACTTCATTACTCTTTCAACTTTTATCTTCTTATTTTTTGATTGTACGTAAGAATCCAACCATTTCTTAAATTTTTCATACTTCCCAACTTGAATTAGTGTGATAAATTTAAGATCAATCTTTGAAAATTTTGTTTTTATTTTATACTTCCCCATGTGATTTATTATGATTTATTTACTTAATTTATTTGTTTTTATACCATTACTCTTTCACATCTTTTCCACTTTATTACATTATTTTCATACTTCCCCATGTGATTTAGTGTGATCTTACTTGTTTTAATTTGGTGCCAATTATTATTTTTATCATTTATAATTAAATTTTTTACCATCTTGTTTACCACCCTTTGGTTCTTTATACTTAGTCATTTTCTTGTTATTACACATTTCTTAACATGAAATAGTGTGTAATACATTTTTGATTGATTATACTTAACTAAATATTTTTTCACCTATTTATTTTTAACCATGAATGTGTCTTACATAGTGCTAGAAAAGAAACCACAAATCATATATTTCCCATAGAATATATAACAAAAATATAAATGTATGTGCTAGAAATAAATATATCCAAGCATCCACAACCATAACCATAATACAAACACATAAAATCAACATCCAACTACCAAAATCACACACACACACACACACACACACACACACACACACACACACACACACACACACACACACACACACACACACACACACACACACACATATCATGTGTTTTTGATACAAGATACAAAAATACATAGCTTAGGCTCTATAGTTGGACCCCATCATGACCATCTCATGGCCTAGCCATGCTACCCATATATGCCTCGATCTTACTCTGTAAATATAATTTTGTAAATATTTTTTCCAATATCTCAGTCTTTATAATTTCCCCCATAGATGAGCCACCTAAGCTTGTACTTGTGTCAACCAGGTTAGGGTCACTAGATGTGTTACTCTCTCCTACACCTATACCCATCCCATCTATGTCATGTTAGCTATATGCATGGCATTCTCCTAAACTAGGGCTTACCATGATTGTGCCTCTCCTACACCCACCCCTTTTAGTGGCTTCATCCCCTCTTTGTGTACTTATAACCATCTCTTAGCCTCTCCTACTAGTTTGAACCATCTCACCTAAGTTGGGATACATGCTACCATAGGATCTTCTAGTGTGGTAGGGTCATATGGTGTTAGAGCATCATTTAGGATATAATAGAGTGATCTCCTCACTAGGGGACCCCATCTAGTCTCCTCCTCCTCTAAAACACCTATAAAAAGCCAACCAAATAGATACTAGATCATTGATATATCTCAAAAGCTATCTTTACTCTATCTAAAATAACTTAAGAAAAATTTAACCATATTTTTACTTGGTTATGTGTTACCCACCACCATCTCTCCATTTTTGCCATCATCAATCATGATCTTCCCATCAATGTGTTCTCTAAGAACCTACTCTTTAGGTTGTTACCCAGAATAAAATCCTAGAGTCGCCACTCATGCTCATCTTAGGCTATGCCTGAGTGGTATTTATATCATCCATCTTTGTCTTGGCCTACTTGATGGGTTATCTGGGATGGTGATGGTCTCTACTCTCTCTTACTACTCTTGCCTCCATTGATACCATGTCCATGGTGGTCTTTGATCTTCCTACTATGGTGTTAGTGGTGGTACCTCTAGTACTCATGCATCTACATCTATCTCCTCTCTCTCTAGTGCCCATTGTTCTTGACCTATCCATGATCTCTCATGATGTGACATGATCACTGGCCTAGTAACTAGTGGCCTTAATCCCCCTTTCCCCCTCATCTCTCTCACATGATGGTCTCAAAACATAAGAATCACTATCAACACTTTTGGGTGATTAAATCTCATCTAACTTGTTATATGTGCCACTAGATGTAGGTCCATCTACCAAGTATAATGACTGATAATCTCTATCTATGCCAATATTGGTGCCACTATCTCCCATCTCAGCCATATCGTAACAACGTGCCCATAAGGATTCCATATGTCTACTCACTTCATCATCTATAATGATGTCACATGGGGCATGACTCATGCTACCTGATCCTACCATCACCTCTGTACCCAAGGTAGCCTATCATAGACCACATTGGGTAACCTAGTTGATTGATACATAGGAAACCTCCCATATATCCACACACTCAACAATATAATAGTCCCCATAGACTTATACCATATAGACAACATCCTATACATGTCATACATAAGATGTACCTAGATGATAGATCCTAAGTCATCTAACACCCTATCCTCCAATATCATCTAACATAAGGCTATCATAAATAGTGGTAGCTTGCCATTCAACTTGTCACATAGCACCTATGTTGTCACAAGTCCTATCACCACCTTCTAGATATTTAGAATATATGAAGTATAAACATAAAATAAACTAACTCCCAATCTAGGTTATATCCTCTTTGATCCCATCACTCTTATAGCTAAAGGTCTCCTTTCTTCCTCACTATTTGGCACTCCCATGACCATGGGTGTACCTACTATAGGTAGTCCCAAGATAGCATGAACATCCGCTAAAGTTGTATCCACATCTATGGTATCCCCCTTCACCTCCCACCTAAATGTATTATTAAACTATTCCCAAGCTCCCAAGAACATGACTAGTAAATCTTAACTAATTGGAATCCTACACATCTCTATAATATCTCATAAGCCTAAGGCAATCAATCTAGCTCAATCTCTAATAAAAAATATCTCTAATAAATAGGGTATCCATATCGCATCCATTAAGTACTAAAATTTGGGATGCCCCTATAACCATAAAATAATAAGAGATGTATTAGATCCTCCATGTCATTTATAATCAAAAACATTATTTTCAAATTTTAACAAAAACAAGCCTAATTTTCTTTAATATATCCATTTTTAATCAATTGGACCTATTTTTAACATACTTAGCCCTATTTTTTTCCTATTATGCTCACTTAGTCAAACACCAAGTTGACCAAAATTTCCTTATTTTGACCAAGTTGACTTAAAAAATTAAGTCAATGCTTTTACTTTTTCTCCTCTTAGTACTAAGTCAGCAAAGTGGATTTTTCTACTATGTCAGTATTAATGTACTAAGTTGGAAATATATAAAACAAACTATGTTGGCACATACCTACTAGGCTGGTAGTGTGGATTTTTCAAAATTTTAGCATACTAGGTCGACTAGGTTGACCTAGTTGTTTTTGTCTGCTAACCCCTTACATTTTTAATAATAAAATGCCTTTTAATAGTTATTAATCCAAACCCATTTCCCTAATTTGTTTTTCCTACCTATATAAACTCTTTTAGGTTCATTTTGATTCTTATAATTATTTTAAAAACATAAATTTATAAAAAAACACTTAAAATCAATAAAATATTCAAAAACTAGTTTGAGATTCTTAGTTGTTTATCTGTGATGCACTCATTGTTGTTGTTGGGAGTCCCTCTCATCTTGCCTATCATATCCTCACCATCATAACTCATTTGGTCTCTTATAGCTCTTTTTCTCTCACCCATAAGTCAAAAATAACAAAATGACTTCTTTTTAACCTTATTTTAAAATTACTTTTCAAACATCTTAATCTTTCAAATAGTTTCATTAGATTCCTTGTTTAACTCATATCTTTATTTATACTAATAAATTTTTTGAACCATAAAATGTTTTATAATCATGACAATGTATAGAATATTTTCAACTACTATATGACTATCTTCCAAAACTTTTGATTTTTTGATATTTTTTGTACTAACTTCTATAGGTTCACCTAATATTCTTCACATTGGATGCCTTCACTTCTCTTATAGTCTACTTATTTATCTACAACACTAAATTAAGTAAAGGTATGTGTTTTTCAATTCTATCCTTTCATTTATCTTATTTTCTCCTTATTTCATCTTACTTAACATCAATATTATATGTTATCATGTTTTATTCCTAAAGCACCATCTTGTGTTGCATGCATGTGATACATTATGAGATTCAAGTGGGAATATGTATACACATAATATTTCCAAACTTTTATCACTTACTAACACTTTGTATCTTGCAAGAACCCATTGAGTCTCAATCTCTCTAAGTGTATGCCTTAAGGGGTACTCTAGGAAAGGGGTGGGTAGACCATTGGTGCTTTACAAGATTATTATCCCTTTTTCCACTTGTTATCTACACACTTGTCTCTTTAAAACCTTATCTATAAGATTTTTCTTCTCTATCGCACACTCTCTTGTCATTTTCCACCTTTTATCCCCCATTTCCTAACTTTATAACCCTTTTGACAATCAGTTATACTAGGTTGATTGGGTTGACCCTATATAATGTTCAACCTCTATTTATTGTATTAGCTTGACTAGGTCAACCTTGTACATTTTTGGCTGAAATTCACTAAGGGTCTAGGTCAGTTCTTGGCTGACCTAGCATGTGACCAAGGGAATTCTTGTCCAAAATTGTGCTAGGTTGATTTAATCAACCCTGTCAACCAAAATTTTTGGAAGGGCTTAGGGTTAAATTCACATATATATGCAAGTTATTTTTTCCATTATCTATATAAGAGAATAATAAGTAAGAGCTATTGTGCATTTTCTTATCCACTATATTACTTGAGGAATAATCTTAGGGTTTCATACTTTATATGGAGATACAGATCTTATCTTGTGGAGAAGTATTTTAGATGCATTGATAGGTTTTTTATCCTAGATATGATTTGTCTTTATCATCCTTACACACCACAACAACCTATTGTGAAGCACCTTGGCTAAGGGAGAGATTGAGCCTCAGTGGATTCATCTTCAAATGTAAGTATTCCTAACTTTGTTCCTCCTTTTCAAGAGTAGATAGATATGTATTTATACTTCTCTTCAATGGATTAGGATTTTGTATACATTGATGTGAGTATATGTCTCTTATGCATTTTTACTTTTATTTTTTCTAACCCTGACTTTCTGCCACAAGATTTGGTGAGCACTAGATTAGGTTTTACTTTACTTGTTATTAGTTTAGTGAATATAAAACATAAGACTCCCTTAGGGTTATTACGTTATTTTGCTTGAATGGAGGCTTTAGAACCCTCCCTAACATAGTGTATTGTACTAATATATACTCTAATTAGGTCTATTGGATCCCCATATTGGTCATGTTACTGATTATCTAATGTGTCTAAAAAAAAGTGTATGTTATGATCTATCTTCTCTGAGTTAGGATTAATTTATAGACATGATGCATTTATAATTGCATACAAATCCTACCTCTATAATGTCACTCTAATACTCTCATTATTTTTCTAATGCCTCATATTCATGCACAAATAACCTCATACATCCTATTATGCCTTTGTACATATATCTCACAAGGTCATAAGGCTCATAACTTCTCATAAGGTCTCTTCATTCAATGACTAGTGTCATGACTAGGATTCTCAAGCACTTGAAGCTTGATAAATAACCTTGAAATAATCCTTGATGCTTGTACACCTTTATCACATGCCTTTCATGATCCTTGGATAATATCATACCTCTTCATGCTCATCATGCACATACTCTTGATATGACTATGTTTGTTATGACTAAGCTTTTCAAGACACCTTATACTCAAGGACTATTAATCAAAACATGCTTACCTTGACCTAAATCTTTAAATTAACCTTAGAAGAATCATTAGGTTGCCTTTAAATTATCTCTCAATAGAGACACATTAAGGTTCCTTCAAATTATCTCTTTTCACATGGTTCATATCTCACATACCACTCACCATACATCTTCACTAGATGTACCTTGACATCAATGACATCAACCTTTATATCAAATGACATTAACATTGACATCAATGCCAACACTTCCTAGTATACTACCCATTAATTAGATTATGACACTAATGTTAGAATTGAGGTATCTCAGATGATATAGGAAGGCATATTCTTGGGATGGCTTGATAAATAGAGGTATCTTGGTCCATGTTTTTTGAAATTCCAAGTTAAATTCAATCATGAACTCATGAGGATACCATTTTATGGTGGATAGTTATTCAACTAAGGATAGGTGATCAGATTTTTCCTCTAACTACATAACTAAGGCTGCACATAAGTCATCCCAAGAAGCAATGGAGTTCAGTGGGAGGTTTATAAACTATTATAGTGCTTTTCTTTTGAAGGAAGTAACAAGCATTTTAATATCCACATTCTCCTGAACAACATTATGGACTGAATAGAGGTTGGAAACATCCTTGATTTTCTCAATAAGCATGGTTTTATCTTTTCCTAAGATTAATGAGATGATATATAAGAGTTTATATTGTTATATCATTAAACTGGGAAAGATTTAGTGGGCTACCTCTATTAAATGGGACAAATGCTTGGTTTTTGATGGCCATTTAGATAATGGAAATTTCACTATCTATAAAAATAGGTTGACTAGGAGATATAAATTTATTTTTAGGATAGGTTTTTTCTTATTAAATCTTGTTATTTTATAAGAATTAGAAGGAAACTCAATGAATTCAAAAGGAATACCTTTACTAGATGTTCTTGTGGTAACCTTTCACTTGAAAGTGGTGTTTATCTATTGTTAATAACTATGCAACTTAAAAAAATCCTCTGGTTCAGATGATGATGAGTGTCCTCTATTATTTCAAGTACTTTTCCTTGGCTTAAAACTTTAGCTATGCCAAGGATAATGTGTCACATTAGGCATGCCAAAAATTATTGTTAATTAAGAATGTGCCCTTATGATAATGTGTGTTATTTCTCATTATTACTGAAACATGGTATCTATAATAAGTGTGGGTGACTTTGGAAGGGAGATAATCTCCAAAGAGGGATGTTTCCCTTGGTTCTCTCACTAAAACTTGTTCTTAGACCTATAAAATATGCATTTTGACTATGAAAAGGGTGAAAGGGATGCTACCTGTAATGGAATTTAAAGGAAAATTGGGAATGAAGGTGATGCACCAATATTATATGACCACTTATGATTTAAATAGACACTCTTATGGAAGGTATAAGATTCACACATTTTCTACACTTCATGAATGACTTCTACAACATTATTTCAAAAGAAGGACATGCCAAACTCAATTTTTGAAAGGAAGGAATATAAAGGAACTAAATTCACATCTAATGCTTATATTAAAGTTTTTATTGAAACTTAATATGACTTGTATAACATCATATATCTTATATTAAGGTATACAAACCAAATAATATCATAGGAAAAAAATGCTTCACAATGCTATATCAATGGTAAACACATACACTTCACTAAAAACCATAAAAAATGAAGGAAAGAACTCATTTATCTCAAAAAGTGAGTCAAAATTTGGAAACCTTTTAGAACAACCAAAATCAAAGAGTGATTACAACATTCTAGAAAAATGGATACAAATAGAGAATCAAATGATAGGAGACAAAGCAACCCAAAAATAAGGGTCTTAAACTTGGTCTTCACACTCCCTTTTATGCCACGTATTACTTTTTCAAACTCTTTCATTCATCCATGTCCTTAGGGTGGCATATAAGAGAGTTATCATGAAATTTTGGGTCTTTTAAATATCATCATTATGATTGGGCAAGCCTTGACCACTTGGAGAGCGCTTATATCTTTGCTTGACCCCCTATATATTAGTACTTATGTCCTTGATGAATAATTAGTCCTCATCCTTGAAAATAAGACTTAAAGTCTTCATTATTTATTCCTTTAAAAATTATTCTAATACATTCATGAAGTTCCTCCACCATACATAGGTTGTTAGAAGTTGTTTAGTGTGTGTTTGACTCCTTCAACAAGCTAGGCATTGGAAGGAAAGAAGGATTTTTTGGAGACTTGAAACCTTTACAAAATTTCCTAACTCCTTCCAACTAATACTTTACCTTTTATTGCATTATATATGGTGTGTTGAATATGTATTATCCTTGATAAAGTTTTTTATAAGCTTTACATGTTGATTTAGTGCTTTGACCCCTTGAATTACCCATTTTTCAACATGGTGTAGAAGGTAAAAGTTGAATTTGTATTCAAAAATGTGAATTTACTCCATGTATGGTCTATAAAAAACATACCAAACCTATAAAAAGACATACAAAGCCATAAAATACTCAAAAAGACTTGGTTTTACACCAAAAACCTTGAATTTCTTATCAAATTCTTGTAGCCCTCCTAATAGATAAAGTTACTTATTTGGAAAAATATAGAGTTAAATATTTAAAAATGATGATATTTTTGGATACCCATTAATATATTATAGTTTTAAACAAAATTTCATGATCATATTATGAGTGTAAGTGTCTTTTCTAGCTCATTCTCTCCCAAATTAGGCCCAATTATCCCTCCTAGAAAGTATAAATATTGCTCCAAAAATATCCCAAACATGTTAAATCACCCAAAATAATATGAATCAATTTCTCTAGGCTATCACAAACTCTATGTCAAATTTGAGGTCTTGAGACCCTATGAAAGTATGCAAACTAGTAAATCACCTTGCCACCTAGTTATTTTGAGCTTGTTTGGCATTGCCTTCAAAAATAAGATCTAATTGATAATTTATATAATATCCCATTCATTTTTTTAGAGTATAATATCTATGATACATGCCAAATTACATAATCCAATGATTAGTAAGCTTTATCTTTCTTAGAACACCTATGAAACACCAAAAATATGAAAAATAGGGTATTTATGACAATCCATATAACTACAATTATTGAAAAATTACATTTGGAGAACATAATTATAGTACTAAAAAACATGAAATAGTTTTTAGGAATAAATTATGGAATTATATGTGCATTATATGTCCATTTCCCTTGGCTAGTCATAATCAGGGTTTTAGAAGGGTTTAAGACTTGTTTGGGGTCTTAACAATTGTTCATAAATAAAAAACCACCAAATGACCTCTTTCTACTTGTAAAACATTCTTTATTTACCTCCTCAACTATCCCAAATTTATCATCTTATGATTCAAAGTTTGATAGACATTATGAGTATGTAAAGTTGTTCTTTGGGTGGCATGCTTAGCTCTTTTGAAATTGAGAGAGGTCTAATCTGAGTTTTGGGTCTCAAAAATCATTATAATTAATTGTAAAGGTTCATACACACCAAAAAAAACATCTAAATTATTATACATTCCTTGGTAATTATCATTACCCCACTATATGCATTTGGTATATTGGTCAGAGGACTTGGGATTTAGGCTTGTCTCCTTCTTGCTAGCCCTCAAGGACTCTTGGATTGAAACCTAAGATTTTGTGCCACATATAGGTGTGTTGAGGCCCTTACCATGAATTTTTAATTCCCTTATGTCTCTTCATGAATTTTTACATAATTTTTTTATATATTTAAGCTTAAATAGACCACTTAGTCTTAAGACTACCCCTTGCCAAAGGAGTGGGCTAGGTCTGAGATAAAATAGTGGGTATATCCACGAATTTTATTGCCTTTAAATGATCATGATTGTCTTTTTAAACTCATAAACATTCATTTTAATAAATCAAAAGGTGTGATTATGCCTATAAGACTCTCCAAACACTAAATTTTCCTATGATTAGTCATAAGCCTATGTATGTTAAGGTGAAGAAGGTCATCTTGGGTCTAAAAACCTCACAAGTCACTTCACCTAAAAATTAATATCTTTCCCATGTGCTATATAGTTAATGAAATGACTCAAAATGATTCTCTACCATCACTTACTATTGGCCATTTTGGCCCATATACCAAGCTTCTACCTAGTTTGAATAGATGAGAAGGGTCCCAGTTGATGAATGGATCAGGTGAATATGAATAGGCTCAACATTACAAGTTAAAGTATCTAGGCATGTTTTCATAGTACTGAGAAGTTATAGGAATAGATCTAGAAAATTCCTAAGTTTTCACTTTTCCAAATTTTGGCTAAGTATAGCACCTATATTTCCTTTGGAGGAAGTGCTCCACACAAAGCCTACAAAAAATATAAAAGGCTTTATTCTTTCAATATTTTTATTCCACTTTATTTGTCTACGTGTTGGAATTCTTTTGGGAGTTGTGCTTTGGACTTTTTGTTCAAGTGTCAAGAATTATTTCAAACATTTTGTCTAAAATAATTTCCATGAAGGGTCATTGTTTCAAAGAGGGCCCTTTTTAGAAGTTATGAAGGGTACTTTTTAAGTCTTCAACACTTTTCTTGAGGATCTATCTTTGACAAATTGATCATTTACAATTTCCCCAAAGGATATATTTTTCAATCTAGTGCCCAAATAATTTCCTTGAAGGTTAATTTTCTTTCATGTAAATGGTTCAATGTGAAAATTCTGAAGGATATGTCTCTTGGGGAAATGATCCACTTCAAGGTTTATAAAGGGTAATTTTCTTTTTAAAAGGGCACTTTTCAAAGATCTAAAAGGTCCTTTTGCTAGTAAGTGCCCCAAATAATTTCCCCAAAAGGTCTTTTCTCAAGAAAATTGTCCATTCAAAAGTCCTGAAGGATATCTTGTAAGTAAAGTGATCCAATTCAAAGGTTCCTAAGGGCACTTTTCTAACAAAGTGTCCTTCCTAAAAGGTCCAAAGAAGATTTTATTAAGGACCATTCCAAATTTACAAAGGTCCATTTCCAAAGGGATAAAGGGCCATTCTAAGGACACAATTCCTTCATGAAAATTGTCCAGGACTTTTTCTTGAATGTAGATTTCTTTTGGAGATTTTATCCTAGAGAAAAAGACAAAGGCAAAATTCTTTTGGACATTTTGTCTAAAATAATTGTTTAGAACAAAGTGTCCTATGCACTTATTTTGAAGGGTACTTTTCTGTAATGAAATGGTCCACTTCAAGGTTTTTTAAGGATACTTTCTTTTGGAAAGTGTAATTCTCATTAGACAAAAGACCAAGACATGAATTCTTTCAAGAATTTTGTCTGCAATAATTATTCGAGGCAAGGATAAATTAAATGAATTCTTTCAAAAAAAAATTCCACATAAATCCTAAAGGAATTGTCTAGAAAAAGGTCTAAATGAAATAGTTGTTTGATTTCAAAATGTTTTAGGAAACCTCGTAGATGTCAAATTCAAGTCCCTTCAACTAGCCATTTAGATTTGAAAATCTAGAGATGTTCATACTAACATCAAGTTTAAACTCAAATAAAGTTATTCCTTTTGAACTTAAATTTGATGGTTGTGTGATCATCAACAATGGTTGTGTAAATTTTTAATTACATATTATAGACCATCAACTTTAAGATCATGAAGTAGCCATTAGGTTTCAAATGGTGGGTCTTGACAAGATCAATGATCCTTGCTCAATCACACATCTCAATCCAATGATGTGAGATGAGTCAAATAGTCAGAGAGCTTGAGGGTTTGACACATGGAACAAGTGTGTGAAGCTATGGATTGATAGTATGATCCTGAATATTAATGCACATTTGACATGTGGTGTAAGAAATAATAAGGTTGATAATTTGAAGCTAGATCTAATGGCTTATGTTCATTTAGACCTATAAAATCCAATAGATTGAGCCAAGTCAAAATGTTTAGTAAACCTCAAGGATGAATGGGTGTATGATAAGTGGCACAAGTGCATTTGACTAGTAGAAGGTCAATAGCTCATAGGTATCTATGCATAGGTAGATCCAAAGGTGTGAGATGAGTCTAGGATTTAGTAATTTGAGTTGATTATCAATGACCAATTATAAAAAATGGAACCAAGTGACTTAGGTAGAGTTTAAAGAGTCAATTTTTTACTAAGGTAAGCAATCATGATGGAGGCAAGCTCAAGCACATTTCAGTTGGGGCTAGGAGTAGATATTTTAGGATCAAATGACACCATTGGTAACATATGGAGTAAGACATGTAGAGCTCAATGGACATCACCAAATCCAACCACAAGAAATCAACCTTTCTCCCCACTTAGGCACACATCAACAAACTAGTCTTTGAGTAGTTTCACACTAGGCTAGAATGAAACCAACTTGATCCCACTGATTATATCCATCATGAAGCATCATAGAAAATATATTGCAATGATACAATGGATTAGAGTGAAATTTATTGGTGGAGGTAGTTGTAATGGATTTTTAAATTGATTCAAATTATTTTGACTCCCTCTTTGAGTGTTAAAACTCCCCCTCTCTTGTTTTCATTTAGTTATAAATGTATCTTTTGAGCTATTATTTTATATCCCTTAGGCTGGTATGATTAGACTCTACCAAAATTGTATTAAAAACCTCTTGGAGTAGTGAATAGATACTTTACAATCATTTGCTAATCTTCATTTAGAGTTTTGAGTTTATTTAATATGCAACTATGAATGTTATCTTCCTTTTGTATGTCCAAACTCAACCTAGGTGTTAGGAACTTTCTTTTCAAGTCATATAATGTGTCTCAACATTGATCTCTCAAACATATAGAGGATAGCTAAGCTTAAGTGTCTTTAACCAGACCTTATTTTCATCGATCCCTAGTCTAAGTGTATCAAATAGACCTCTATATGAAATATTATTGCATAGAAGCATAGTAAGCATTCCATTATTTTCTTTCATAATTCATTAGTGTGTTAAAGAATCAAAGCTTATGAGTGGGTCTAATAAATTCTTGGTGCATCACCACTTGTTAGAATAGTTTTCATTTTATGCAATCTCTTAACTCTTTTCACCCTAACCAATTTTAAGTTTTAAAAATAAATGTCCAAATTATAAAATGTAAAGAGCTAGCCTCATAAAAAAATCTTAGAGATCTGGTGTAGTTATAAGAAACCCATAACCTTAGACCATTCCCATGTTAGTCTAGGTATGGGTTAGACTTGAACAAATTTGATCTCTATTGGGTGTTATCTAGATAGCTAATAGTTCTGGCACGTCTAATGGGACCACTAATCTTGCATATCTGAGTATAGTAGTAAGTTTTATATTTTCATTTCCAAGCTTACATGATCTTTTATTCCCCCTAGAGTTATCATAATATTCTCCACAAAAGGGAAGGGAGTAGGTTTGTCTGAGCTACCTTTACAATCAACAAATAAAAATAAGGCCTCTTAGCCAAGGACTACACCTACCCCTCCTATTCCATTTATTACTACCTAAAATCTCTTGTTCAAGCCATTATTGTTTAGCTAAACATTGTTATAAACCCCATACCCTAGATGGTCATTCCTTAGAGGGAAGCCTTTGTCTAATTCAATGGTGGTATCCCTTTGAATCTCACTCAATGGGATGATATTGTAGTCTTGGATAGAAAATATCTTTCCTATTATATAGGAGAGAATCTAGTAATTCTTATAGACCATATTACTAATATTGTTAACCTTTGTTCAGTGTATCATATAACTTAAGAAAATGTAGCAATGAGGTTGTTAGCAACATTTCTCAAAGGGAAAGCACTCTAGTGGTATAGAGGTTTTCCCCCTACATTAATCAATAGTTAGGATGAGTTTGGAGAGGGCCTGTGTAAGCACTTTAAAGACAAGATTGATCATCTTTTACTTTTAGAGTAGTTCACAACAATCAAGATATTCCCCAATAAATTCATGGTGTATTTCAATTATAGATTCTAGAAGACTTGGGATGGAATTCATATGGTAATCAAACCTACACCCAACTATGTCTTTCTATACTATTTGAAGGCTCTTAACTTGGATGTAACTATAATGATTCAATCCATGGGAGGGAATGCCCTACCTAGATTTTTTGAAGTAGAAATTAGGGCTGAAAATTGCCTCGTACAATAAAGCAAGTTGTTTCCAATGCCACTAATGCCTCTCTTTCCAAAAATACATCCTCCTACTCTGACTGCCAATCTAGTTCCAAAATCAATAAAATTTTATCAAATAAAAGGTGAGTAGATTGACAAACTAGGGAAGATAGAGAGTGTCGTCATTGCAAATAATAAAAATTTAGTTGTAATGAAGAGGCAACAAGATCCACCATACAAGCCATTCTATAATATTAATAAAAAAAAATAGTATAATAGGCCACCCTATTAAACAAATCAGCAAGGACAAGGGTAGAAGCCTCAGTCAATGTAATACAATCCCAATGTTCCAAGTAATTGTAGAGTTATTGTGCCAACTTAGAACAACTATGTCCAAGAAGGTTCATAGCAGTTAGAAAGATAGTCCATTGAGATGGTAATGGCCACTAATAGAAATATGAATCAATACCTTGATTGGTAGCATGCTCCTTCATTTTAGAGTCATGACATTATGCCTCCTCCACCATAAGCCCTATAAACAACATGCATACCATGTCACAATAAAAATCTCAAATACAATAACAAGGAAGCATGAGTGGAGCACTTGTTAATACCACATACATGAATTTACAAGAAGGGGAATATGTGTTCAAGCATGTAGCATCCAATATGGGACAAGACTAGAAGATAAAAGAATCAGTTATATCTCAAACAAGAGCTAAGAAAAGGATGTTGGAGGAAAAATTGGGGAAACTTGAAGTATCTACATCACTTCTTCAAACTATTCAGTAACCCACTTCTTCATATGTAGCTACTAAAGCTCCTATAAATCAACAAGTGCCCAATCCCATGGACAATAGTAGAGGCCTCCTTTTATTCCTCATGATAATCAAATGTTGAGTGATGCCTCCACCTCCAAAGGGTATTCCAAAGGTACTGGTATTCATTTTAATATTATGGATGATTTAAAGAAGGATAATGTAATTATGTATATCTCTATGCAAAAGGATATTCTGCATCAAGAGTTCTATAAACATTCTTAGGTGGAAAACATGGTTGATAAAGTGAGTGTTATTTTCATCAATAATAGTTAGCCTAATCAAACCTCTGGCCAAGTTCCCAATCAAGTTCTGAGAACAAGCCAACCTCAAAATGTTTTCCCTCCTCTTAAGGTTGTAAAACCTCCCTCTTTTTATCTGTCAGATATCATAGGGGATTATTTGGTACATAATTTCATGATTGACTTATGTATTTTGACTTAGTGATGTCTAAAGCCATAATAGACAATCTTGAGCTCGAATATGTGCTTAATGAAAAGGGTGTACTCCAATTGGATAGATCCCCTAATAAGATAGTAGGCATCTTAAAGGATCTTTAGATCACCTTGACTACATGTTCAAATTGTGTCATTACTCAAGATGTCATGGTGGTAGACCTCCCCCCTATCTTCCTCTATGCTTGTCTAGAGACTTCACTACTAATATTTGGGGATATCTATAGTTTTATTGGTCATACATGGTTTTTAGAACTAGGTATGGAACCAAAGTCACCATAAGGTTTGAGCCCATTTCTAGGTTTCACCTATAACCCTACATGCCCAATATTACAAATACCAATTGTGCCATATTTGAAGAGGTTGAAGAAGTTATTGAACAAGAACCCCATAGTCATCTAGAAGGCATATCAAATCTATACTTAGATGAGTGAGTAGATAATAAACATGGATTTGATCCATACAAAATCATTGAATAGATAGACCTGAGAGTGTACTGTATGCATGAGGAAGGTACTATAATACCTTCCTTAACTAACACTTCTCAAGAAGAAGATAGTATATGGACTTTTTTATTTGATGGATCAAGGTCTAAAAAAGAAAGTGAAGTAGGAGTCATGTTGGTTTCATCCTCAGTCAAAACTACCATTTTTTTTCAAACTCCAATTCTGTTGCACCTCAAATATAGCTGAATATGAAGCTATTTTGCATGGTTTTCAAGAAGCAAAAAAGAGAAGTATCCATCTCCTCAAAGTCAAGGGTGACAACAAAATTGTAGTGCAATAGGTTACAAGCCTAAGTGAAGTCAAGATTAACCATATAAAATCTTATAAGCACTAGGTATGGGACCTTATGGAAGATTTATTAGCATTTGATATCTATTCCATACCAAGAGAAGTAAACCAACACATAGCTAGGCTTGCTACCATTAGTTCCCAGTATGAGATATCATAAGGAAGTCAAAGGAAACCAAGGCCATAGATAGACTAGTTATATCTAGTTAAGATGTATATGCAGACTAGCTATACCTGATAATGAGGTGAGTTGGTAAGTCTTTGGTAATTATTATCAAATCATATATTTTCTAATGCAAGAGGCAGAGTTCAGCCATAGGAACCAAGACAATTTCCAAAATCAATATGATGATCAAATAGTATAGTTAAGATCAAACAAGCTTCCCAAAGGACTTGTGACATTAGAGATCATCTTCAATGAAAATGACCAAGTAATAAAAAGGAAGGCATGCATTTTAGCTAAAGAGGAAAACTATAAAAGGGTAGAGATATTTAAGGGCAAGTTGTTGAACCTAGGAAAGGTCAATACAATAGAAGAAAGAGTTACATTTGTTACATTATGCTAAGAATTATTTGATAATTTTTAATGGGAGTAAAAAGACTTGAAGGGATTTGACCTGAAGCTTTCACAACACACCATTGAATTAGAAATTAATGCCAAGCTAGTCATGCATAAATAGAGGCCTATCAACCCAAGATTGAAGGATCTCATGAGAAGAGAACTCTATAAATTGATTGAATCTAGGATAATATTTATGATTAAACATTCCTCTTGGGTGGAAAAATTTGTACCAATGAGAAAAAAGAATGGAGAGATTCGATATGTGTTGATTTTATGGACCTTAATAATGTTTCACTAAAGGATCATTACCCACTACCCTCCATGGATCAAATTATATAAAAGGTGGCAAGTTCTCAAAGGTTCTCATTGTTTAATGGTTGTTTTGGCTATAATTAGATCATGGTAAAAGAAGAAGATAGGCACAAAATTGCCTTCACTATAAAATGGGGTACCTATGCATATTGTAAAATGTCTTTTAGACTCTCCAATGTTGGATCCACCTTTCAAGGAGTAATGGATGTTGCTTTTCATGGTCTTTTGAATGATATGGTTTTATTTTACCTTGATGATATAACAGTTTTCTCAAATAATCCTAATGATCATCTAACACATTTGACAGCTATTTTTGATAGATCCAAATAGTTTGAGCTTTATTTGAATCTAAATAAATGCATTTTATTAATACACAAGGGAAGAATTTTAGGAATTTGGTGTCTAAATCTAGTCTGCCCATTGATCTAGAAAGGATAGAGGCAATCCTTACTCTATCACTGCCCAAACACAAGAAAGGGTTGCAAAGTTCCTTGGGCAAGATCAACTTCATTAGGAGGTTCATTTTAGGCTTTGTAGAGATGGTCAAGCCACTCACTCATATGCTGAGAAAAGGCAAAGAGTTCAAATGGACAAGATAAGGAAAGAAGAGCTTTGAGGCCATTAAGGAGGACATATCTCATGCCTCCACTCTGTTAAATCCAAATTTCAATAAGGACTTATATCTATATGCCTTTTTCACATTAGATGCAATTTTTTACATGCTCATGTAGTAGCTTAGGCTCAAATATGTGCTTAATGAAAATGGTGTGCTCTAATTAGATGGATCCCATACTAAGATAGTAGGCATCTTAAAGTATCTTCATATCACCTTGACTACATGTCTAAATTGTGTCACTAATCAGGATGTGATGGTGGTAGACCTCCCCATTATCTTACCCTATGCTTGTCTAGAGACTTCACTACTAATATTTGGGGATATCTATATTCTGATTGGTCATACATGGTTTTTATAAATAGGTATGGAACCAAAGTCACCATAAGGTCTGAGCCCATTTTTAGGTTTCACCTAGAACCCTACATGGCCAATCTTATAAATTCCAATTAAGCCATATTTAAAGATGTTGAAGAGGTTATTGAATAAGAATCCCATAGTCATCTAGAAGGCATATTAGATATGTACTTGGATGAGTGAGTAGCTAATAACCATGGATTTTATCCATACAACATCATTGAAGAGATAGACTTGACAATGTACTATATGCATGAGGAAGGTACTATAATACCTTCCTTAAATAACACTGCTCAAGAAGAAGATAGTATATGGACTTTTTTATTTGATAAATCAATATCTAAGAATGAAAGTGAAGTGGGAGCCATGTTGGTTTTATCTTCAAGTCAAAATTACCATTTTTTTTTGTAAGAGTCCAATTTAATTGCACCTCAAATATAACTGAATATGAAGATTTGTTGCATGGTTTGCAAGAAGCAAAGAAGAGAAGTATCCAGCTCCTCAAAATCAAGGGTGATATAAAAAATTAGTGGAATAGGTGAGAGGCATAAATGTAGTCAAGATTCACCATATTAAAGCTTATAAACATCAAGTATGGGACCTTATGGAATATTTCTTGGCATTTGATATCTAGTCCATACCAAGAAAAGCAAACCAACATGCAGATAGGCTTGCTACCATTGGTGCCTAGTATGAGATAGCAGAAGGAGTCAAAGGAAACCAAGGCCAAGATAAGGTCAATATTATATGCATACCATTTATACCTAACAATGAGGTGAGATGGTAATTCTTTGACAATGATTATCAAATCATATGTTTTCTAATGCAAGAGGCAGAGTTTAGCCATAGGAACCAAGACAAGTTCTAAAATCAATATGATGATCAAATATTATAGTTGAGATCAAACAAGATTCCCAAAGGACTTGTGACATTGGAGAGAATATTGAATTAAAATGACCAAGTAAAAAATGAAGGCATGCATTTTAGCTAAAGACAAAAACTATAAAAGGGTAGAGACATCTAAGGGCAAGTTGTTGAACCTAGGAAAGGTCAATACAATAGAATAAAGAGTTGAATTTGTTACATTATGCCAATAATTTTCTAATATTTTTGATTTTGAGTATAAAGACTTGAAGGGATTTAACCCCAAGCTTTCACAACACACCATTGAATTAGAAAGTAATGCCAAGCTATTCAGGAAGAAATAGAGGCCTATCAACCCAAGAGTGAAGGATCTCATGAGAAGAGAACTCTATAAATTGATCAAATCCAAGATAATATTTATGGTTAAAGATTCCTCTTAGGTGTAAAACTTTGTACCAGTGAGAAAAAAATGGAGATATTTGATTATGTGTTGACTTCAAGTACCTGAATAAGGTGTCACTAAAGGACCATTACCCTCTACCCTTCATGGATCAAATTCTATAAAAGGTGGCAAGTTCTCAAAGGTTCTCATTATTTGATGGCTATTCTAACTATAATCTGATCATGGTAAAAGAAGAAGATAGGCATAAGACTACCTTCACTATAAAATGGGGTACCTATACATATTGTAAAATGCCTTTTGGACTCTCCAATGCTAGATCCACCTTCCAAAGAGCAATGGATGTTAATTTTCATGGTCTTTTTAATGATATGGTTTTATTTTACCTTGATGATATAATAGTTTTCTCAAAGAATCCTAATGATCATCTAACACATTTGAGAGCTATTTTTGATAGATTTAGATAGTTTGAGGTTTATTTGAATCTAAACAAATGCATTTTATCAGTACATAATAGAAGACTTTTGGGACATTTGGTGTCTAAATTTGGTCTATCCATTAATCCAAAAAAGATAGAGGAAATCCTTAATCTATCACCAACCAAATACAAGAAAGGGTTTCATATTTCCTTGGGTAAGATCAACTTCATTAAAAGGTTTAGTCTAGGTTTTGTAGAGATGGTCAAGCCACTCACTCATATGTTGAGAAAAGGCAAAGGGTTCAAATGGAAAAGATAATGAAAGAAGATATTTGAGGCCATCAAGGAGGCCATATTTCATGCCCCCATTCTTCAATAAGGACTTTTATCTGTATGCCTTTTTTACATTAGATGCAATTTCTACCATGCTCATGTAGTAGAATAATTAAGGTCTAGAGCAACCCATTATTTTTTCATCTAAGCTTTGAGGGGTTATAAAGAAAGACATAAAAATGTTGGAAAATCATGTTATCATTGTTTTTATAAGTGAAAATAAATTTAGGCATATAGTTTCAAACACTAAGATCATACTAATGGTGGCTCACCCAAGTGTGAAAGATTTTATCCTCAACATAGATTTGAATGAAAAGAGAGATGAATAGGTTACCAAGTGTATGGAATATGACATTGAAGTCAGGGTCACAAAGCTAGTTTGAGTAAAGGGATTATGTGAAAATATTGATAAATATGTGAGAGAAGAAAAAGAGACAATCTGGGTAATCCAAGACACCCAACAAGAAGATGAAGACCGTCTTCCATCTAGCTAGACATTGAACATTACAAGATTTCTCCAAATAGGAGAGTGTCCAATGGGTTTCAATGCATCACAAAGAAGATAATTCAAGGTAAAATTAGTGCCATACATATTGGTTGAAGGAGTGTTATTCAAAAAGGAAATTATAGGTATGTTATTAAGATGTGTTAAAACTAACCAATTTTATAACCTATATTTCTAACTCATTTTTGCTTTTACATTCAGAAGATAGAAAGAAACTAAAGATAATGGTCACGGGTTAGAAGATACCCAGATGAAGTTATGCACCATATCTAGACATTGTAGGAGCTCCTCTTTGGTTGTGGAGGAAGACACCTATAGAGAGAAAGAGACTCGAACACAGAAAATGTTAGATAAAGATAGGGTGGAATGCCAAGTGATATGCTCAATCCCAGAAGCGCAAAGACTTCCTTAAGGGATGACAGTCCACTTATCGATAAAAAGAGTGTCAAATAAAAGAAATGGTAAAAGACTAAGAAAGAGAAATAAAGATAATGCATATCTGTATTCTGCTGTCGGTCTCTCACAGTCACCGATGATGATAGTCCTACCGGTGTTAGTTGGTTAAGTTTTCCGACGTCAGTTAGTCTACCAACATTGGTAGGGGAAATGGTTGATGTCGGTCAAGGCAATGGCCTTGGACAGGTTTTGGATGGGTTTGTGGTTGACAGAGGGGTCTGGAAGGAGTCTGGGTCTATGTAGGGTTGTAAGACAGTAAATAGGGTCTGAGAGGGGGTAAAGGCAAAGGGTTGGTATGTAAATGGATAAGGATAGGAGGAAGGATTTTCAACTTTTCCAAGAAGAAAGTCAGGTTGTCTCTCAACAGTACTCAGAAATATCAAATTGACTGATTACCAATCCATTTTAAAGATACTGAAATGAAAGGCAGAAGAATACTTAGCTCTTGCTTGATGAAGAACCAGAGGTGATTGAACGCTTATTCCTGTTACGTCTTGTGTCAAGGTCCCTATGTAATGATCCAACACAATCTGGAGTCAGGAGTGCAGAGTTTCTATAATTAGGCAAGTGGTAGTTGAAGTCTGATGCTTCATCTCAGATTTTGCCTATTGATGTCAAAGTTTGAGCTGAGAGAGTGAGAGAATCTGAGAGGAAGTCAATTTGAGAGTCCCCAGAGAGAGTTGATTAGAGATTCATGAGAGTCCAAGAAGCGAGTCCATCTAAGAGTTTCTAGGGGGGAGGGGCAACTCAACATTAGATGTTGGTTTATGTAACTGAAATCGGCTATCCCATCAGTGTCGGTCGACAGTTGACTGACATCGGCGGTTGAAGAATGAGTAAATGGGCTAAGAAGCCCATTCTCCATCCGCCAAGTGCACTTGTTGGTTGGGGAATGGTCAAATGATGGGTTTAATAAGCATGAGGGATAGTTAGAAGGTTGGAATGGGTCTTAGGTAGTTATGATATGAATGACTTAGTCATAGGGTGAGTCATGGGGTAGGAAATGGTCTAAGAGTGAGGTGTCCAAGGCGAGGTGTCCTAGGTGAGGTGTCATGGGTGATGTCAAGGGTGATGTTATTAATTTAAAATAAGTAATTTATTTTAAATTAATAAAGTGTGTAAGGGACCAAGGGGACCAAGGGGGAGTCGACCAAGGAGTAGACACAATTTTGGTGTCTACATTTGCCCCTTTTATCTTGTTGGTTGTTCTGACAAACTGCAAGACAAAAATAGGAGTAAGTTGCCCCAAGTATGGGACGAGGTCATTTTTGTCCTGTTGGTTATTCTAATGAACTGCAAGATAAAAATAAGAGTCGTTGCCCCAGGTATGGGATAAGGTATTCCCCCTCAAAGTGGGAGTCGAGGGAAGGGAACCCAAAATCAGGTACCAATTTGATAGGTAGTGGATGAGTGTGGTGAAGTTGGAGTGTGAATGTTGCAATAGTTGAGATTGCACGTTTACCACTTCACGTGATAGGTAGGTCAAATTGTCATAGTCAAGGTTGAGGAGTGCTAAAATTGAAGTAACTGAGCCCCAGCATTTAGTCGTAGCTGATTGAGTTAAATGATCAAATCTGTAGCTTCAATGGTCATCGTGTTCCAAGTATCCCAGGCTCAGGAAGTGCTCTTAGAAAACACAAAAATGTCACAAGTAGTGAGGATCAACTTGGGCACGATCCAATACTTGTGAGGGTCAAAAAGTGGGTTGCATACAATTTTGCTAACTATTCGTGAGGTAGCATACATGCAATCAAAACAACCAAGGCAAAGTTGTCTCGAAAGTGGTCGTGGTCAGAGAAGATAGTCACATTCTCCATGGTCATTGGTCGAGTCAGGTTGAGATATAAGTGATCTCAAAGGTTGTTTGGTGTGGTCAGGGAGATGTGTGTGATCTCCAATGTGCTCCATGAGAAGTCAAATATGACTTCTGTAGTGTCAGGGCTGGTTGTTGGGTCATGATTGTGGACTAGGTTAAAATGGTTCATCCATTAGGTAGATGAATGAATGAATGGCCGTTTGTCGTTAGGGAGACAAATGGGCGAATGGTCGAGCTAACATCAGAAGACTGAGTGCTACCTACATAACTCCTATTTTAAGAGCCTTAACCTAATGTAGTTCTTACCAAAAGGGAAGATAGAGTCAAAGAGGTTGATAATTGGTTTGGTCATGTTTGAAATGATGAGGGTGTGATGATGTTATATCCTTTTCCATATTATGTGATGGTGTATTCTGTAACATAGGTTATGTGGTTTTTCATCCCTAGCAAGTTTCCATATTGGTGATGGATGTATGCTAAAAATGAAATGAATGTATTTATGCTTCAGCAAGTAATGGTTTATGCTTGACATAAATTGTGGTTGGGTCAATGGTTTCCATGTGTATTGTTTTCCATAGAAACTAGTGTAAATGGGCTATGATGTCATGTTAGTGGATTGATTTGGTTTGGTTTGGTTATAAGATGATTTGGTTGTATGTGACCAAGGTGTAAGAAGTGAAAGGCGCATTGCTCTTTCATTGACAAGGACCATAATGATGGCATAGATAAGGTTTTTGCAAACAAAATCCCCATTCATGCATTACATCATTTGACCATTGGTTTGTGTTAGAGAAATAGTCGAATCACTTGACATTAAGTGAGCTCCAAATCCATTCAGTATGTTGGGGTGATAAGTGTGATTATGTGATATGAGAGGATGGGGTAACCCTTTTTGGCAGGAATAACCTTGCCCCTTTTATAAGTGACCCTGAGAACAACTATAGACAAGTCCATGACTTAGTAGTTTGTCAGTCTTTTTTTTTTTTTTAATATATATAGCAGACTGATCAATGTGGGAAGCCTACTTGGGGATGTTGTTTTTTTTTATGGTCATATGTGTTGTGTATGTAGCAAAATTTGGTCATATCCATCCTTTGAGGGAGTGGTCTATATTGTGCTTTGTATGTTAGAATGTCTATGGATAGCGGTCCTTCAAGGGAGCAGTCTATTAATTATAACAATGATGCAGTTGTCCTTCGAGGGAGAAGTCTACATTTATAATTTATGACCTTTGGAATATAGGCATCCCAGTTTTATGTTTGTTTTTGACTGGACTTTTGGTCATGGACTTGACTATAGAGGTTTAAGGGTTTCCCTTTTTTAGGACAAAGCATGCATGCTTGACAAAAGGGGTGGCTAATGTTTGTTGGGAAAAAGGGTTGAAAGGATGATGAATGACAATGATAGGGGTTGCTCAAGGGATGAGCTCAAGTTAAATATCCAGTGAATGATTACTTGACTAACAACAAAAATGGTCGTAGATGTAAGGCATAAAGGGGATCAAGTTCTGGTCAGCCTTCAAAAGAAGACAGATGATAAGTACCTGATCCATGCTTGTTTTATGATGTAAGGTCCAAGTCAATTAGGAGAAAACTTGCCCCATTTGCTTCTTTCCAAATTGTTCATATGTTATTCGTTATTGTAGGTATGTTTTGGTCGATGTGGGTCATGAAGTTGGTTGGTATGTTGTTGGCATTCGGTACAACACTGAACATAGTTGTTACAGTCTTGGTTAATAGTGGGCCAAAAATAACCCAGATGAAGAATATGCTTGGCAAGCGAGTTACCACTGAAATTTCCCTCACATATCCCATAATGGGCTTGTTTGATGACATGGGAAGTCTCAGTGGTTGTTAGGCATTGGATAAGGAGGCCGTCAAGGCCTCATTTGTAAAGAAGACCCCCTAGTATGGTGTATTGAGTAGTGCATTTGATAAAAGCTCATCGTGCATTGCTAGAGAGATTAGGAGGCATGATAGAGTATGTCAAGTAGTCCACAGGTCACTTATACCAAGCATCATGTGGACTAGTGAGGTTAGGAGGAATTTCCCCCAGAGATGTTGGTCGAGACATGTCCAAGATAGAAATCTTGGGTTGTGTTGGTTTAGAGGTCTTGATGAATAATGGATATGTCAAAGGTGTAGAAGTCTGGTCTTTTCCTTTATTCTTCACAGTTTGGGGCTTGGTGGCCACATCAATTGTGTTGATTTCGAATAAAGGGGTGGAAGGCGTTAAAGGGACCATAGTCTTGTATGGGGATCCCAATTTAGGTGAAGAGGATTGGGATGTATGGGATGGTGTCGGTAGTTGGTCAAAAATGTGGTCAAAAGAAGTCTCAATTTGAGGGGTGTCCTTTTTAAGGTGTTGGTGAATGACAACCTTAAGGGCATAGCAATGTTTAGTATCATGCCCAGGTGTGTGATAATACCAGGAAATTTTAGAGTCATCAAACCAAGATGGTTTTGGTCTGAGAGGTTGGTATGGTTTAATAGGAAGGAGGGTGATGCTAGACGACTGCAACAATTGACATAACATCGAAGCATAGGATCCCCTTAATGGGTTTGTGCTTGTTGTTGTAATAGGGGTTGACAACTTATTTTTAGAAGTTGTAGAGGTTGTTTGTCATACCACCTTTTTAGTTGGTGGTGTGTTCAAAGGTGTAGACGGCACTTGCTTGGTGAAAGGTGTCGAATGTTTTGGAGGATGTATGTTTTTGATGGGTGAAGGGAGTAATGGAGGCGATTTGTCTTTGTGAGGTGTTGAAATAGGGAGCACTCCTTTTAAAGTGGAAGGATGTGGACCCAAGATAGATGGTAATGGTGAAGGTAGGGGAGAAGTTCTTCGATGTGGTTTAGCAACCTTCTTTAGTTTAGTGTGAGGACTACTATTGTGAGGGGTGAGGTTCAAGTCTACCTTCACTTGTGGGTGAGTGAGGTTTGAGAGGCATGGGATGGTTATGGCTTTTGTGTATGGTCGAGTAGTGGGGAAAGTATGATTCCCCATTGATGATAAGAAGGATGAAGGCATGGCAGCTGGCGTTGGTGCCATCAAGGCATCCTCCAATATGGGAGAGGTTAAAGTAGCCTCTCCAACATGTGAAAAGGGGTTGGATGAAGGACTATCCTCCATTGGTAGAGGAAAAATAGGAGAAGAAGGCTCTTCTTCCTGAGGTGAACAAATAGGAGAAGAAATTTCTTCTACCCGTGATGGACAAATAAGAGAAGAAGGCTCTTCTACCTGTGATAGACAAATAGGAGAAGAAAGTTCTTCTACCTGTGATGAACAAATAGGAGAAGAGAGTTCTTCTACCTATGATGGACAAATAAGAGAAGAGAGTTCTTCTACCTGTGATGGACAAATAGGTTGACTAACCTCTTTAGATTGTGGGAGAGGTTGGTTAGAAACCATGTCAACCGTGTGTATATTATGCTTTTGAAGGTCATCAGCTATGGTCTGAATGTTATGTTGACTTGGGAGATGGTTAGGGAATGGTTTTCTAAAGACATCCAAGTTTTGGTTGGCCAGAGTGTTTGGGTTATCCAAAACAAGATCCCCCTTATCTAGCATGTCCTAGATAATGTTTTTGAAGGTTTTGCAGTTGTCTATGTCATGACCCTTGACACGATGATAATTGCAAAAGTCATTATCCCTAGACCATGTAGGGATGGCTTTTGAGGGGTCAAATTGAGGTGGTCAAATTTGAGGGAGATTGAGGACTCCCTACTTGACTAGTTTATCCAAAATAGAAGCGTATGATTCTCTTATTGGAGTGTACTAACACTGTATATACCGTTGTTGGAATTGTTTTGTGATGTAGTCTGATGTGGAAGGTTGAGATTGGTTGGTCATTGTAGAAGATGGTGATCTAACGACCATAGCATTGGCTTCTCCCTTGGACTTGGAGTGGGAAGAAGGTCTAGAAGAAGATGGGTCATTAGATTTTGTGGTACTACGCAATTTGACCTTATCCTCTTTGACAACATGAAGTTCAAGCTTTCTAGCCATGGTGAAAGCTTCATCAAATGTGTGGAATGTTTGAACCCGCAAAGTGGATGAGATGTGCTTGGCACATGCTCTTGAAAAGAGCTCAATGAGCTCAGTTTGAGGAAGTGAAAAGGAGAGTTGGTTAATCAAACCTCTCCAACGGGCAACGAAGTCAGTTATTGACTCATCATCAAATTGTTTAATAGAATAGAGGTTTGTAATGGAGACCTTCTTAGTGATGTTGATTGAAAAGTGGTTGAGGAATAATTGGGTGAGTTGAGTGAAGGAAAAGAGAGAATGACTAGTAATAGAACTATACCAGTCAAGGGTGGCACTGGAAAGTGACATGGGAAATGTGCAAATTAATAATGCATCATCGTGGGCTATAAGGTAAAAAGCATGTCTAAACACTCGTAGCTGTTGTTTTGGGTCCTCTTTACTCTGAAAGTGAGTAAATTTTGAGATTTCCCACTAGTTAAGGTATGGTCTAATAGGGATCAAAGGGTGAATGGGTTTGTTGCATATTTGTTCATATGAAAGCATATTGCTTGAACTAGAAATGGATGTCTCAAGGTTAGACATCTTATCCATCAGCATCTTGATTAGATCAACTGATGAATTGGTAGGATGGGCACCCCCTAGGTTGTAAGGTACCTAGAAGGTGTTAAGAGGGGTGTATGATGTACTTGGTTACATTTGTATAGGCATAACATATTGGCCGTTCATCATAGGGACTGATGTTGAGGTCAAGGGGGCTTGTGCCATGAAGTTGGAGGGCACAAGTTGACTAGATACTGCCAAAGGTGGTTGAATGGCAGCATTGGTAAAAGGATAGGTAGTCACTCCTCCTTTTATAGGCACAAGAGTGTGTGGATTCAAGACAATCAAGTTATGGTATGGTGTAGAACTTGGTTGAATTGCTTGTGGTTGATGGGGTACAAAAACCCCAAAGGAGGTGGGTCCAAAAATAGAAGCAGAGGCCAACTCTTGAGTATTGGCCATTGTCAAGTTATTGGTCAAGGCAATAGCCTAAGTTATGATGGGTTGGCTAGTAGATGGTGTTGATGCCATTGCCACTTTAGTAAGAGGAGTTGGCATCCCATAATCAAGATTACCTAAAGGGTCTCACATTTGGCTTCTTGCGAGATAGTGTTGGAGAGCCTTGACGTTGTGGTCAAGGAATCTCTCAAAGTTTTGGTCCCCTTCGGGAATAATTGGATTTTGGTTGGGAGTTGGTTGGATAGGATTACATTCAGTATCTGAAAAATACTCCATTTGGTGACTTGGTATAAAAGACAAAGGTGGAAGTGGTTCTTGCCTTGCATGGTCATCAAGGGATTTAGCTTGACTATGTGTCAAGTCCATCCAAGGCAAACTGGGTTTAGGTTCCAAAAACTATGTATTTCAGTTTCAGAAACTAGAAGGTGGGTTTAACAGCAAAAGAGTCAGGTTTTATGTTTGCTATTTCAAAAAAAGTTTGTTGACAGTGACCGACATCGGTTGAAAAATTGATGTCAGTGAAGATAAGTTGCTGACTTCAGTGGAAAAACCAATGTCAGTGAGGAAAAGTTGCTGATGTCAGTGGAAAAATTGATATTAGTGTCTGTGTGTTTCCAGAAACATAGAAAATTGAAAGTTTTAAGAAGAAAAAGAAAGTTCTGAGTTGTTTAAGAACTCAAAATAATGCGTCCTTACCAGCTCAAAAAACCAAATAAAAATAGAAAAAAATATGAAGGCAAACAACCTCTAAACGTTAATTCCTAAGAATAAATTTTAGAGTCATGGTGGCTTATGCCTTAGAAGAATATGTTTGGAAGTTGGGCTTTTAGAACAGGTCCTAAAAGAAGTAGTCTAAGGTTGGTTTTGGGTTATGTTTTGGTGCTCAAAAGTTTGTATTAGGTTCCGTACGTGGCTTGGTGCTAGGGGCTTGCTCCCCTCACTTCACGAGCCCAGAGCCAAGCTAGATCGCTTAGCCAATATATACTTCCCCTAGAGTTTATACTCTTCAATAGAATAGAGTGGGTCCTCCTCTTGGTTGTGAAGTCCAAGTAGGATCGCCAGGAAGGGTAAGGTATCTTCTAGGTGATGAAATCCTAGATGGGCCTTGTCTTAGGTATGTTTAGATGTTTGATTGTGAATGTGGTCTGGTCATGTAACATATGTGCACTACGATTTATTCATAATGTGGTTAATTACTAGATGAGCTAAATATGCATTCAAGCAGGAGTGAAATGCATTTAACTTTTAACCCAAATTGAAATGTTGTTGTTCAAATGCAAACAAGTGACGAAAAGGTTAAGAGCATGAATTTTCACTACTCTAAGATGCATGTAAAAAGTGACAAGAAAAAGAAAGATTCTTTTTAACTTGTGCTAATAGTGTCTTTTTATAACAAAAAGAAAGAAGAGGAAGGATGCAAGAAGAGAGTATAATGCACCTATATGAAAAGTTTGCCTTTTAAAAGAAATGAACCCAAGGAAAACTCCAGGGTCCCACTAGGTGTGCCAGAATGTTTCTAACTCATTTTTGCTTTTACATTCAGAAGATAGAAAGAAACTAAAGATAATGGTCAGGGGTTAGATGATACCTGGATGAAGATGCGCACTGTATCCAAACTTTTAGGAGCTCTTCTTTGGCTGTGGAGGAAGACACCTGTAGAGAGAAAGAGACTCAAACATAGAAAATGTTAGATAAAGATAGGGTGGACTGCCAAGCGATATGCTTGGTCCTCGAAGTGCAAATACTTCCTTGAGGGATGATAGTCCACTTATTGATAAAAAGAGTGTCGGATAAAAGAAATGGTAAAATACTAAGAGAAATAAAGATAATGCATACCTGTATTCTACTGTCGGTCTCTCACAGTCACCGATGTTGATAGTCCTGCCAGCGTCGGTTTGTCAAGTTTACCGACGTTAGTTAGTCTACTAATGTCGATAGGGGAAATGGTCAATGTCAATCAAGGCAATGGCCTTGGATGGGTTTTGGATGGGTTTGTGGTTGACATAGGGGTCTGGAAGGAGTCTGGGTCTATGCAGGGTTGCAAGACAGTAAATAGGGTCTGAGAGGGGGCAAAGGCAAAGGGTTGGTATGTAAATGGATAAGGATATGAGGAAGGAATTTTAGCTTTTCTAGGAAGAAAGTCAGGTTATCTCTCAATAGTACTTAGAAATAGCAAATTGACTGATTACCAATCCATTCTAAAGATACTAAAATGAAAGGCAGAATAATAATTAGCTCTTACTTGATGAAGAACCAGAGGTAATTAAACACTTATTCCTATTACGGCTTGTGTCAAGGTCCCTGTGCAATGATCCAATCCAATTTGGAGTCTAGAGTACAGAGTTTCTATAGCCAGGCAAGTGGTAGTTGAAATCTGATGCTTCATCTTAGATTTTGCCTGTTGATGTCAAAGTCCAAGCTGAGAAAGCGAGAGATTCCGAGAGGAAGTCAATTCGAGAGTCCCCAGAGAGAGTTGATTAGATATTCGTGAGAGTCCAAGAAGCGAGTTCATCTAAGAGTTTCTAGGGGGGAGGGGAAACTCAATGTTAGATGTCAGTTTATGTAACTGATGTTGGCTATCCCGCCAGTGTTGGCTGACAGTTGATCGATGTCAGTGGCTGAAGAATGAGTAAACAGGCTACAAAGCTCATTCTCCATCTGCCAAGTGCACTTGTTGGTTTGGGAATGGTCAAATGATGGGGTTAATAAGCATGAGGGTTAGTTAGAAGATTGGAATGGGTCTTAGGTAGTTATGATATGAAGGACTTAGTCATAGGGTGAGTCATGGGGTAGGAAATGGTCTAAGGGCGAGGTGTCCAAGGTGAGGTGTCCTAGGTGAGGTGTCATGGGTGATGTCAAGGGTGATGTTATTAATTTAAAATAATTAATTTATTTTAAATTAATAAAGTGTGTAAGGGACCAAGGGGACCAAGGGGGAGTCGACCAAGGAGTAGACACAATTTTGGTGTCTACAACCTTCTTTGGTAACTTCATGATAGTCCTCAAGGAGGCCATTTTATAGTTAGGACCAAAACTATAAAAATAATCAGAGCTAGTTAATTTTGGCCCAATTTATTTAGAGATGCACATGCATGGGTGGGGAAGTGTTCAAAATGTGTCATGTTTATAGGGAAATAAAATCTAGCCACTATGCCACTAAAACCTATTCAAGTTGAGTATCCTTTCATGTAATGGGGCTTAGACTTCATTGGCATGATTAATCCTCCATCCAATTCTATCCATAAATGGGTCTTGATAGCCACAAACTACTTTACCAAGTGGGTGTAAGTAGTCCCCTTGAAGGAAGCAAATGAGAACTCTATTCTTGAGTTCTATAAAAGCCTAGTCACCCATTTTGGAGCACCATCCACCATAATACCAGACAATGCTTTGGCATTTAGTAGTATGAATGTATGTGAGTGGGATATTAAGTAAGGTATCTATCTAAAATATTCATCTAATTATTATCAATAGGGTAATGGATTAGCTGAGTCTACTAATAAAAAGTTGATTTATATCATTAAGAGAATGATGAAAGATAATCAAAGATCCTAGCACACAAAACTAAAGACTACCTTATGGGATGATAAGGTCACCCCTAAGAAATCCATTAGTAACTCCCCTTATCTCTTAGTCTATGTAAGAGAAGCAAGGTTACCATTTCATTAGAGCTTCTAGCTTTGGAACTTTCACACCAACTAGAGCTTCTAGAAAGTGATGCAATGGAGGTTAGGATGAATGAACTAAGAGATATAGAGAAAATAAGGGATTCCGCCATGCATGCCATGTTGTCTAACTAATAAAAAGTCAAGATGACCTTTGATAAAAAGATCTTCATCAAATACATTCTATCAAGGTGACATAGTCCTCAAATGGGATGAGGACTATTCAAAACTAGGAAAATGCTCTAAGTTTGATAATCTTTAGAGTGAACCTTATGCCATCACAGGATGTAAAGAGAGAAATGCTTTTGATCTTTCCAAATTAAATGGAGAGAAATTCCCCATCCCTTTCAATGGGAGGTATCACAAGTTCTGCTACTCCTATATCTTGTTTCTTATACATAATTAGATAAATTTTTTATTTTCCTCCAAGTGCTTTTGCACATTGTTATTGCTAGTGATTCTTTTCATAATATATATTGTTGCTTTTTTTTTCTTTGCTTCATCATTGTTTTTCCTCCCCATTACTCCATGAAGTGTTTCTATAGGTTAAGCAAAATCTATTTGTAAGTAACCTTTCATTTGAGCAATATTGATCGATGGATGGGTTCCATGAGCAGCAAGCCCATCAAGCCTACCGAATCACCAAAATTGTTAGACATTTTAGGCCACATACCAAGCTTTTACCTAGTTTGAATAGATGAGTAGGGTCTCAGTTGATGAATGGATCAAGTGTCTATGAGTAGGTGTAGACACTAGAAAACCACATATAATGGTTCTAGATGTCAAAATGCCTTGATGACCACCTAAACCTTCTTGACCTACTAACTCACCCATTGGACCCTAAGTCAAGTTAGCTAACTAAGCTAACTAACTCACTAATCCACTAACTAACCAAACCCACCCTTTTAACCTACCTTGACTCCTTTACCTTCAGACACTTAACCATTGATGGTCAGCATGACTATCGGTGGTTATGCTAACCATTGATGGTCAGGTACTCACCATTCAAACATAATACCAGTTGTGTATTATCTAACATGACATAATTTAATATATTCACCTTATCTATTACTAACACATCATGATGCATCCAAAATAGTAGCCTATACTCTTATGAAACCTTTTACCTCAATCTTTATTTACCTATAAAATGAGGGTATTATGAGGTGAATAGGGATCCATTAATTGATAATCAAGCATTCTAACATACAGGTGATCAAGCCATCAACCAATAGGTCCTCCTTCCAAAAATTTAGAAACTACAATAGGGACATAAACCTATACCAAAATTATTCTCAAGAAAAAGTACCATTTGCCAAAATTTCTCTAGGATTAGCCATCAAGCAAAAAACTAGGTACATTTTGTATTTCAAGTTCTATTTGTTTGGTTTCTAACTTCCCTGACTAGATCAAATTTTTTTGCATCTTACCTCCTAACCCCTAAACATTAACCAAATCCTAAACCACTTACTTTCCCATTCTAAATCCTTTTCTTAAACTCCTTGATAACCTATAGGAACCATTGATGGTCACCCTAACTACCAATAGTCACCTTCAATTGCCAACCACTAACGATAAGCTTAACCACTGATAGTCACCTTGACCACCGATGGTCACTCTGGTAAGAAATAACAACAAGGTATTTATACTTACCTAAACTCATCCAAATTCCACTTTCTATATCCCTGCCTATTCATAAAGACCTCACCCATTTTTTAAACCCAGCCTGACCTATTTAGAATTAGTAGTGACCCACTATTTTATTAATTAGTACATTTCCTTACATCAATCATTCATTCCTTCTTGTATTCTATTTTAGTATTTTTTGTTATTTGATGTAAGTACTTTACCTTCATTTCTTTCAACTTAACTATTTTAATAGTGTGGGTTGATAGCCTCCTAATAAGCTCATGATAGGCAATCCACCTTGATACCCATCTAATAACCCCTTTGCATGAGTGCTTTCTTATCTATATGTCATTTTTTCCAAGCTAAAGAGGAATTCTTCATAATCATCTAGATCACACATGAAAAAATAAATAGGTTCTTTTACCACACCCTTATTGCTAATTTCTTACTACTTTAAATAGAAACAAGAAAAAAATTGAGAGAAACCTTATGACATACCTAATAGGACCTAGTATCATCTAGGTTCCCTTTTCTTCCTTATTCTATGCTCATATAAATATATCAAAATTTATTTTGGGTATAAAATAAACCTTACATACATTGATTCCTTACATTTTTATCTCATTTAGTTAAATTAAAAATAAATTAATCAATTATAGTTTCACTTCTTTATCACATACTATCCCAAACCACTTAAATCAATTAAACATCAAAATAATTGACATAAGGATTGACTAGGGTTTCATCTCCTAGTAGATCATTGTTCCCCCTTTGGCTATCTTACTTGGAGGCCATTACCAAGAAGAGAACCAAAAATCATCTCTTTAATTGAGTCTAAACTCTAAAAATTGATATATACTGGCTAAGCACCCGACACCCTTACCGCCATGGTGTGTGGAGTGAGGGGGTAGGATCCAATACCATACCATATATTGATTTCCAATATAGATCCTTTTGAGAGCCTTAAATACCTGAAACCAACCATAGACTTCTTTTCTAGTACCTATTCTATAAACCAACTTCTTCTTCACATTTTCTAACTAAGGCATAAGCCAAAACTGAGATAAAAGATATCCTAGGATTTTAAATGCACTCTAGTGTATGTTTTGGATTGCTTTGAGACCTTTTATTTTGTTTTTTTTTTGTGTTTGAGTTGTGAGCTTTCTTTTATTTATTTCTATTTCTCACATGATCTTTACTAGACAATAGTTGAGGAACCAAACCAACTAGGATCCACCATCCTCTTCTTCTTCCTCCATAGAGTATACCTTGAATGTTGAGGGTTCTCCCCATCCTTCTAGTCCCCATACCATGCCTTAGATAGTTACCTAAGGTGATTCAAAATTTTCCACTTTCCTTGAAAACAACCCCACAACCCTCCAACATTACCTCAACACATTATCTCATTTCACCCCTACTAATTTTATTCCTCCTTGTGATCCACCTTAAGGGATTACTCCTCATTTTCTGATTTCCACTACCTCTACCTAATATATGATCACTCAAGCCTCTTCCTCCACCAATAATATACCTACTACCTCCACCCAAACTCAATCAAACCACCTAACCAATAATTAAACACCCCCTACACAAACCAAAAAATCCTCTAACATAGGGGAAACCTTACCTTTAGTTACCCATACTCCATCCACTATGGAGATGCCTTCTACCCATATCACCATTATTCCTCTTATCACTACTAACCTACCAATTTCCACTCCACTTCAAAGTGTGGTGTTTTCTATACCTTTTATCCTTCCACCTATCAGTACTAGAGTCACCATTCACCCCCAACCAACTAACCATACCATACCTCCAACCTAATCTATATCAATTCCCTAATCTACCAATTTAATTATACCTCCCAACCAACCCACATCAACTCAACCAATACCTATGACACCTTACCCATGTTATGTTCTTAATCCATAAGGATACATAGCTGCACCTTATACCTAATATTTTGTGCCCATTAACCCTTATGTGGCATCATCCCAACCCTTAACAACCCATACTAATATGTGGAATCTTCTCAACACTCTATCAGCTATCCATACATTGCATCCACCCAAATCTAACAAAACTTACCATAGAATTATGGAGCTCCCCAACCCCAAATATATTTGGTCAAAATGTTGATGGATGAAATGACCAACCTAAAGTCATCTATCTCTACAGATCACAACCTCCTATCTTATGACCAAATTTGTAACAAACCTATTCACCCATCCATCCCTATCTAACCTTACCCTTCTCAATGAGAACTACCCAAATTTTTTAGTTCTAAAGAAAGGAATACCCCTAACAACACTTAAGATCATTTTGACATTCTTACTACTTGATTGCATATGATGATGCTCTTCTCCTTCATACTTTTCCTATGTCTTTATCTGGACCAATATTAGATTGGTATAGTGCTCTCACCAATCACTCCATATTTTCCTTTTCCAAACTTGCCCAAACATTTTTAGACCAATTCTCAATCAATATATATAAGAAATTATCTATTACTAACTTCTACTCCATCAGGTAATTTGATGATGAATCAATTGCCAATTTTGTAGCATGATGGAGAGGTCTTATCAACTAGCTCTCTTTATCTTTACCCCAACCTAGTTGATTGAACTCTTCTCTTGAGATTGTGCCAAACACATTGTCCCCACTCTATAGGTTCAAAATTTTAAAACCTTTGATGAGGCTTTCACTATGGCATGAAAAATAGAAATCAGAGCCATCAATGAGGGGAAGTTGAAGCTAAGAAACAAAACCTCTAGCTTTAAATCCAATTATCTTTCCCCATCCGAAACCACCAACCAATCCAAATACCCTAATACCAAATTAAAGGCAACCACAAACATGGTTGTCCTTAAAGCAACCCCATCTCTAGTTGTTAACCAACCTAACCAAACCAAACCAATTCCTCTAACCCCTCCAATCAATAAACCCAAAATCAAAACTGGGCTACCCCAAAATAATACACTCTATTAAGGGAGTCATATGCTTCAACTTTGGACAAGTTACTCAAATCTAACATCATACAACTTCCCCCCATCAAACCTACTCTATAATTCAATGATTCTTGCCCTATACCTGGTTGTACAATGAGAATGATCTATGTGATTTCCACCATGTCATTAGACATGATGTTAGTAAGTGTAACACATTAAAAACAATTGTTCAAAACTTGATTGATAAGGGAGAACTTACATTAGATAATCCCAATTCACCCTTGAATTAGTCACTTGACATATTTCAACAAACTTTTTCCAACCATGCTCCTTCTACCAACCATGATGATAACAAATTAGAATCATCTCATTCTCATGAGGTCAATATAGTCAATGTGATTATTATTAAACCTATCATTGAGGAAACCATTCCCTTAACTACCTCTTCCCCCACTCTACTTATTGAAGTGGTGGAATCACCCTCCTTTATAATCAACCACCTCCTTTCCTTCACTTTATGAAACAATAGACTTACCCACCTCTCCTTTGGTAGAAATACAAAAGGAGGTAACCATTTCCATCCCATCTTCCTCCCCCATCATGAAATCACCCACTCTCTCTTTGGAAAAAATTCCACAAGAAGAGATCACCTTACCTACTCCCTCCAAGGAGGAAACACATTCCCAAATCTTGCAACATTTCATCAAGGACAAGGGTGAAAAAACCATTCCCTCACCTCGATCTATTGCCTTAATTTTTGAATCCAATGCCCAAGGAACCAAACCAATTTACAAACCATTTTATAGACTTACCCAAAGACTAGAATTCTCTTCACAACCCAATTTGGATCAAGCCACCTTTTGGAACCACCTTGGGCTCCCCTATAAAAATATGTATGAACCTTAAACCTCACTTGCATCCACCATTATACCTATCATTACTTAAATCCCTTCATCAAATACCTGTCCCTCCAAAATCATGGAAGAACCATCCAAATTTATCAAATCACCTTACACCTCTCTAATCAAACCTATCAAGAACCTAAGGGTGTTTCCTAATCTTAGCCTTATCCACCCATCTTTGAAGTTGGATTTAAACCCATCTACTCTACCAAATAAAACCTTAAATAAATCAACCAAGAATGTGGAACCACCCAAAATCCCACCTAGGACTAGAACCATACCACCTCCTCCCCTCCTACCTTCTATCTTGGGACTCATCCTTCTTCCATCCTAGGAGCTCATCCTTCTACCAAGAAGGTGAACCCTCCCAAAACTACCAAACCAAACTTCATCCTTTTATTCTACCTTTACTCACCCCTTCAAAATCATCAACCTCCCCATCATTTTTAATCAAACTATCTACCTTCACCTTCCCTCTTATCTATAAACCTTCATCGTCTCAATCATCAACATCCAAATCTTTCACCTTTAAAGCTTCCACCTCAAAACCACCCAACACCAAACAACCACAATCAAACCCTTCCACTAAAACCATTTTACCACCCATAACTTCCATGGTCAAGCCTACTTCCATGAATGCTCCCACCCCAAAAACCAAAAGCCCATCACTTATAACACCTTTGCTCAAATATTATTCAACCATTTTATAAAGTTTGTTACAAACCTATTCCTTAATCCTACCACCTATCAAACCCTTTGACCCTTCAAGTCCTAAGCCATCTTGGTTTAATGATAGTTTAATCTACTCATACCATAGGACACCTAGACATGACATAGAGAACTGAAAATATCTCCAAGTACTAATTTGTAACTTGTGGGATGAGGGTGATCTATTATCAGATGAACCTCTATTAAGCCCATTATCAACCCAACCACCAAATAAACCTACCCAACACTTATCCACTCCCACACTCTCACCCAAGAGTGAGGAAGAATCAAAGCATCCTTCAATTCCAACACTTCCCCTCATACACACTATCCATATGGTTACCAAATCTTAGGCCCAACAAAAGGATAAGGGAAAGGCCAAAGTGTCCATTCCACGGACATATCCTTCCACCCCTCAACATTTTAACCAAACTTAAACACCTTCACCTGCACCTTCACCAAAACCCAAAATATCCACATTGGGTCCCTCTCCCACCAACCCTTTTGAATCTATCTAGTGACTAGTTCTAAAATAGCTTCACCATACCCTAGTGAAGATGAGTCTATATAAACTAATCAACACCTCACCCTATCACTACCAAGTAATGATAGAGGCTCTATAATCCATAGAGGTCCAACTCAAAGACCCTCAACCTCTCAAAGCCTTTGTTAGAGCTCTTCATCTTTCTACCCTTGTCACATTTAAGGATTCGTAAATACATTATGTTCATCTTAAAGATCTTGATCCTCCCCTCTTCATCACAACATGCATCAATAAAACTCGTATCAAAAGGGTAATGATTAATAGGGGAGATATCATTAATATTATCTCTTCTCATGCTTATGACTAACTCTAACTACCAAATAATATCATGTTAGAAACCTCAATGATCCTCTATTACTTTAATTATACTATGGATACAACCTTGGGGATGATCATCCTACACATCTACTTGGGACCCTACACACTTATAGCTCTTATACATCATAGAAGGTGAGTTCTAATACAACATCTTACTTGGACACCCCTGAATCCACTCCATTATTTGTGTCCCATCCACCTTACATTGATATTTCAAGTTCAAACATGAGGTCCAGGTTGTCACCATACAAGCTAACCCTAGTCTTTTCACCTCTTACAACATAACATATCAACCTAACAATGTTCTTCTTATTCATTCATCCACCTCACCACCAACCAACAACAACACCACCTCACCATTGACCAATAACAACTCCACCCCTACCATCGATAAAGCTTCAACTATCTCATCTATCCCTTCTTCTTAGATCCCTATAGAGGACCACTTAGAACCCATGTTCCAACATCTTTCACTAGGAGAGTACCATCTTTTGGCCTTAGATGCCTTCCCTACTCCTTAAGAGTATGGGAACCTTGACCATGATCATAATTATGACCCTAATATCATAACCATCATTCCTTTTAGAATTCCCAAACACCAAACCAAATTCCTCTATGGGAGACTTGATCATCCACTTCTTTCTTCCTCCACCACCTCTTTTATCTGACCATTCACCTTTGATTTCTCCTATTTAGACAAACTAAAATTTATCAAGTTATTCCTTCAAAGGTGTGCTTGAAAGGGATTCAACCTTGACCATTATGAACATGGACCCTAAGAGTTAACTTCAATAAAAACCCAAAAACCTCATGAGTTATTTGGCCTTGGGTTCATACCACCAGAAGAACCCACCAATTCACCCAAACCCATTACCACCATTGAGGAAGACATCCCATGCTCACCAACCCCACCTCTTTTTAAGTCTAAGGATTTTAAAATCATTCCCCATAACTTTTTTTTATTTAATACCCTTAGTTTAGGCCCCTTGACCTATCAAAAGTGTGGCCAAACTAAAACCTTTCCTTTGATTCATCTTGAAATGGTAGAAAACAATTTTCCTACCATCAACACCATCCAACATTAGGACAATGATTTTATTCTCACCTATCTTGGTGCAAGGGATTATTATATCCACAAATCCCTTCCTCTTGAAAAACAAACCATGTTTAATGAATCCATTATCAATGTCAACTTGGGTACTCAAGATAACCCTTACATTATAAAGATTGGTCAATCCTTAGATTCTTCAGAGCAACAAGATTACCCTTATTTCATGACCACATCATAGTAGTTTCTTGGTCTTATAATGATATTCCAAGAATCAACCCTTATATATCTCTCCACAACATCATCATCCATCCTAATGCCAAGCTTGTTAGGTAAAAGCTTCATAGGATGCACCCTCATATTTCCCTTTTAGTCAAAGAAGAGATTCAATGCCTCTTATATATTTATTTCATTCAACCCATTGAATATCCCCAATTGGTTTCCAAAATCATTCCCATTACTAAGCCCATGAGGTGACTTCACCTTTCTATTGACTTTTATGACCTTAACCTTGCTTATCCAAAGGATGACTTCCCTTTTCCTAACATCGACCAACTTATTGATATTACAACTGGAAATGAAATATTGTCTCTCATAGATGGTTTCTCAAGATATAATTAGATCTTTATTACCCCCAAAGATCAGCATAAGAATTATTTCATCACCCCTTGGGGAACCTTTTACTACAAGGTCATGCCATTTGGTTTGAAGAATGTTGTAGCAACATACCAGCATATGATGACCTACATCTTTCATGATCTCATCCATAAAATCGTAGAGGACTATGTAGATGATCTCCTTGGGACATACAAATATCATAAGGATCATCTTGAACTTCTCAAAATTATCTTTGAACATCTCATCCATTTCCATGTTTGACTCAACCCCAAGAAATGTGATTTTAGGGTTCTATCTAGAAATCTTATTAGTTTTATCATCTCTCTTCAAGGAATTAAACTAGAACTTACCAAAGTTAGAGTGATCCTCAACATGCCACCTCTAACCCACCTTAAGCAACTTTGCAACTTATAGGGGAATATTCAATCCATCCATCATTTCATCTCTCAATTATCAAATAGATGTCAACCTTTTTACCCTCTTTTCAAGAAAGATACATCTTTTAAGTGGACTAAGGAATGTTAAAAAGCCTTTGATTCACTCAAATAGTACCTTCTTTCTCCACCCATTCTCACCCATCCTAAATAAGACCAACCCTTATACCTTTATATCTCTACCACTGACCATTCCTTAGGGGTAATTCTCACTCACTATGATGAACAACATAAATATCAAGTTGTCTACTATATAAGTTGAAAACTTATAGATTATGAGACTCAATACACCGATATCAAGAAAATTTGTCTCACCTTAGTCTTTATGGATACCAAACTTCATCATTATCTCCTCAATCACAAGACATTCACATCACTAACACTAACCCATTCAAGTACATGTACTCTAAACCATTACAAAACCAATGTATGGCTAAGTGGCTCATTTTATTAGTTGATTTTGACCTTGATTTCCTCTCGTAGAATTCAATTAAAGGGTAAGTCATCACTAATCAATTGGTTAAATCTCCTTTTCTAGACAACCAACCACTTCATCTTGTGTTTTTGGATGAGTCCATCATGACTCTTTCTCAAGAGGACATCACTTACCAAATGATCATATTCTTCGATGGCTCAAAGTGCCAGTGAGGTGGGGGTGCTAGAGTAATTCTCATTTCCCTTAGTGGTGAATCTCTTCCTCTCTCTTTCAAACTTGATTCTGAGTATACCAATAATATGGTTGAGTAGAAGCACTAGTAACAGGTTTCCAAACTAATCTAGCCTTGGGAGTTAAGATGATTAGTGTCTTTGATGATTCCTAACTTATGGTCAATCAAGCCAATGGATCTTACCAATTTAATAATGATGTCTTGTAAAAGTAAAAACAACTAGTCAATGTACTCTTAGCATCATTTGATCATTATCTTATCCAATCTATTCCATGATCTATACTAATAAATTCATGGATATAATGGCTTCCCTCGCTTCCCAAATCCCATCTCAACCTTCCAATTCTAAAATCTTTATCACTTTCATTATTTCATCACACCCTATTATATCCAATCTAAATTCCCTACCATTTGTAGTGTAGAGGAATCTCTATCAGACATATGGTATGAACAAACCTTTAACTACCTCAACCTCAAAATTATTCCTCCCAACCTATCTAAGAATACTTGAAGAACCTTTTTTCAAAATACATCTCATTATACCATGCTAGGGGGAATCCTTTAAAAAGATAGTTTCAATGACATCCTTCTCCATTGTCTACGCATCCATGAATCTTTCCATGCTATCATGGAAATCCATTATAGAATCTATGGGGGAAATTTTAGTGGTTTAGTTATCACTAAATGTATCCTTCACCTTGGTTGTTATTGACCCACCCTCAACCAAGACTCTTGTGATTATGTGAAGAAGTGTGTTAAATGTCAATAGTGTGTCAATTTACATCATGCACCATCCTATGGCCTCTAAGTATCCAAACACTTTTGGACCTTCTCACAATGGGGACTAGATCTCATTGGGGAAATCAATTTTCATTCTTCATAGTGGCACCACTCCATCATCACCACCACCAAGTATTTCACCAAGTAGGTAGAGGTTATTCCTCTCATCTCAACCAAAGATAACAAGATAGTTGACTTCATCAATCATCATATCATCTATCATTTTAGTGTTCCCTATAAGATCATTATTGATAATGGTAAATCTTTCAAGAATAATAAAGTCCAAGGTCTCTGTGATGCATTTGGCATCAAGTTAATATTTTCCTCACCTTACCATCCACAAGTAAATGGATAGGTAGAAGACTCTAACAAAACCCTCAATAAGATGTTAACCAAAGTGTTCAATGTTTCAGGTCAAGATTGGAACTTGCGCATCCCTTTCACTTTATGGGCCTATCACACTAGCATTCAAAACTCTACGGGTGTTATCCCTTTATTTATATTCTTTAGAGCAGAGGTAGTCTTAACTCTTTAAGTCTAGATTCCCTCTCTTCACATATCCTTGCAAGACATAATTTCTAAGAATGACTATCATCAAGATCATCTAGCATGATTTGAACTACTTGACAAATACCACTTAGTTATGCTTAAACATCTCCCTGTCTATCAAGAGTGAATTAAGCATGCTTATAATAAACACATGAAATAATGAGAATTCAACATCAGAGACCTTCTCCTGAAGGAAAATTAACATGTGACCAATATGGAGAAAATTAAGTGAGGCAAGTTTGATTTCAATTGGCTTAGACCCTACATCATAACCCATAAGTATGGATTAGGAGTTTATCACTTGTCCACTCTAGAAGGCAAACTAGAATCTGAGCCTCTTAATGCTTCACATCTACACCCTTTATTTTATTAAACAAGGATAAAACTCACCATTTGTCTAACTTAATCTCATCCCTTTATTTATGATATTTTCATCTTCCTCATACCCTATTCCTATCCATTTTTAAGTTAACTAATTACAACATAAAACCATGTGATTAACCATTACAGTCATAGCGTAATCCTAAATATGGATACCATGGCTCTACCCATGGTATGGTTCTCATGGATAATTTGTGTCCCTAATCAGATAAAATTCCATGGTCATTATCTCTCAAAACCACCCCTTTCACCTATCATTAACCTCGTGTGCTTCAGGTTTTGCCCTCATCAAGGTAAACCTCTAAGCCTAGAGAGACTTGTCCATGTCTAACCTAGCATCAAAATAATTTGGAATACCTAAATATCACTTGGGTCAAACATCTCTAGCATGCATACTACTCCCTTTAAGGATAGATGCCCAAAATTAAAAATTACTTACAAAGATAAACTACTCCCTTGAAGTATAGCTAAAAAATGAACAAGCCCAAAAATTGGACCACTCCTTTGAAGGATGGATAAGTCAATGTTGTCAAAGAAATAATTTTAAGTTTCCCACATCAATCATCTTCACAAACCTATAAAAAAAAAGACCCTATATCAAAATCACGAACAAGTTATCCCAAAAAAGTTGCAATCAGCTTTCATATATAGCATTAGTATACTTCCCACATCAATCGTTCTACACCTTGCATCAAAACATGGACTTGTCTATTATGGTACTTAGGTCACCTAAAGAAGGGACAAACCAACCCACAAGAAGGTTACACCTTCCTTCACATCACCTATCTCTCCTTTATACTATCTATAAATCAAGGGACTTTGAGCTTACTTGATATGATGTGATCAAGACACCTTTTTATCAACCAATGCATGCTCATGCAAAGCATTCAAAGGGATTAGGTTCATTAATCCAATCAAACTTTTGTTTTTCTTAGTCCTTAGCAATGAAGGAGCAACATGTCTTTTTCTTATCCTCTCATAAATTAGTTCATGTATTCACTTAGACATATGTCTCATGATCTTCATTTGTTATCACACATCTAGTTATGTTATTTAAACTTACTTTATATGTTATCATCAATAAAAATACTATAAACTATAAACATCACATCATCTTATAAACATCACCATGTCTAAAACAATAACCATAAACATCACATCAGCATAACATCCATGATCATAACCATGTTTAAAACATCATAGCTATCATAAATCAACAAAATAAACCACATCACATATCAATGATCCTAACCATAATAAAAACATCATCATCATGAAAAAAATATCACATCATCATAATAATGTATACTCATTCATCATAAACATTATCCATAATCATCACATGCCTAAGCTATTGAGTCTACATCTCATAAGCATAATCATAAGCATAAATCATCAAAACCATGAACCATAAAATCAAATATATATATCATCATCATATCATATACATCATATCTCATCTAAATCAAATAGTACATGTAATAATGTGCATCTCTCTCTCAAAACATATACATCTCACTACATCAGCTCATAGGCCAATATCAAAATCATATACATATATAAATATCATATACTATTCCCCCAAGGCACCACTACCATTAGACCCTCCTGCATCACCACCATCATCTATTGCATGCCCCCCTAAGGTGCCTACTTGCCCACTCACTAAAGCATCCCACTAACTTAGAGTCACTACACCTACACCACCTACCAATCTGGATCTATACTCACCCTATTAGGGTTCCTTTAGACACTACGTTATAATTATAGCCTCATAATATCATAACTCCTCAAATATGGTCAAGTATTGTGCCATGGGAATTCTATTTGGTGGTCCTATTGGTGCTACAACTATTCCTCCTCTTTATCTCAAAGTGTCCCTCTCCTGGGTCACCAAGCCTAATGAAGTCCTAGCTTGGTCCCTCTCCCATATCATAGTGGTAATCTAACCCTATAATGTCAAAACTTATCCTTGAAATGTGGCCACCTACCCCTATAATTCTATGATTTAGGCCTATGTGGTGGCCAATATCACTCTTACCTATCCATCAGGGTCACCTTCTTATACCTATACCTATGGACCCCCATCAACTAGATCCACATTAATGGCCTGATAACCACCTTCATCCCATCTAAAATATATAGCTACATAGATGGCCTGATATCATACTACATAACTATCAACAAAATTAACATCATCCATCTCTATTCTAATGAGCAACTCCTTGTGATAAAGATCCACCTCTACTAGCTATGGAACTAGAAGAAAATCCTTGAATCCTCCTATGTGTACCTTGATAATGGAGATATAATCCCTTGTACCAACCCAAATTACTTACAAACCCTATCAAAAGGGATGAGCTCAGTCTCACCCTCTCTCCTCCCAAAAATCCACCTCCAACTCTACATCGATAAAATATGTTGAGTGTAATGGGCCCACCTTAAGAAGTTGACATATGGCCTCCAAACTACATCTCTAGTAGCTAGGGCATCAAAAGCCTCCTTGAACCAATCAATATCCCTCACACATCCTCTAGCCCCTATAAGCACATAATCACCCCTCCATTTCATAAAGCCCACCCTAAAGTCCTTCTAGGTGTATCCCTCCCATAACAACCCCATCAATCTCAGAACCTTGATATGCTCATAGGCCCAATAGTGAAAAAGAAACCCCATGCTAATGAAATATCTCCTATGCACTCTAAACCCCCATAACTCTTTATAAATTTATACTAGCAAAACTACTACCCACCTAGAAACTATCTGCCCAAGCAACATCTCCACCAAAACACCTAACAATAGATAAGGAAACTATACACTACTCAAATATAGTAATGCAAAGTAGGAAAATACCATCATCATCAACCACATATCATCTCTAGCCATCTAATATAATGGCCTATAACTAAACCCTCTAGCATGCCACCTATCCAAGCCCTGATCCTCACCATATAGGAGTTTCATATGTTCATCTCTCTCCTTATTCTCTATATGATATATCAGCTCCCCCTAAATGGGCATTTATGTGATCCTATGTATATCTTCTAGTAGGATGCTCATCTCACTCATTTATATCAATAAAGTGTTCATAGATGGATCCCATCCCTCAATGAGGGCCATAATCATCATCACATCTCATGTCATGTGATGATAATGCATCATAGATTTGAGGCCCACCTCCTCCATATGCACCCAGTCACCATCTATCATCCCTTTATGGATCCCTACAAATATCTAAGAAACCTAATCTCACATCTAGATCTGATCTTATGCCTATAAGTTTAAATTAGTAAAACATGCTTATTTTTTATATAACTACTTTGCCAATGTATTTTCCCATCATTTCACCTACTTAGTGACATCTATTATTCTCTATAATAAATTAACCTCTATTTTTAACCTAACTCAACCCATCTCCATTCTACACCTACCTCTTGCCTTAACATTTTATCCAAACCCAACCTACCCTTAGCATCCTAAATTCTAAATCATTTTAAAACTTACCTATTTTCTTTAGCCTTTTCTCAAAGGAATTTAACCATTTGGTTGATTGTCAGTGGTCGACATTACTCATTTTACCTCAATCATCAACCATCGATGGTCAGGTATGACCATTGATGGTCATTATGAGTGACTGTTGATAGAACATACCTAATCCTACTTACCCAAAATTTCATTTTACCTCTCAATAAACCTATCTCATTCTTATCTTGACCCTCTCTTAACCTACCCACCCTAATAAAAACAATTTTCACCCACTAATTTAACTAAAATCAACCTAAAACTAAAACCTTGGGTAACCCCTAAAGCCTCCCCAAACTAAAAAAAACTAACAAAAATTCAACTAAAACTACCAAAATCAATCTCTACTAATAATTTAAGATAGCCCCTACCTCATTCCTTGATCCTCATCAAAGAGGAATCCTAGCTCTCACCACTTGGCCACACCTTCATCCACCCTACATCCTTGATCCCAAACTATCTCAACAAAAATATCACACCACTTAGCCAATCAACAACCACCTAGTCAATAATTAATTGCCTCATCAGCACTCTTGCACAAAATGCCAAATTTGCCAATGCACAGGAGTCTAGAAGTCACAAAAGTCAAAAGTGAAAATGATAACTCTTTTTCACTTTTTAACCTATAATATTTTAGGGATTCCTATTGACTATTGATGGTCAGGGTGACTATCAACAGTCTATTTTGGGACCCCTAACTATCAACGATCAAGAAACTGACTTTTCAATTTTTTTGGCACCAACACCTTAGTGCCACTTTTTTGGAGATTACCCTTCTCCACCAAACCAAAACCAACCTTCAAAGATCACCTATTCTTTTAAAACCATCCATGAACCTTTGGATAAAACTCTCTCCCACTAACCAGCCAGCCAACCATGTTCACCTTGATTTGGGCCATTTTAGCCCAAACTATAGCATATTTTATGATGACCTTGCTTTAGCCCTTTTGATCGCACCGACCAACCTTGCCATGTTAAACATTTGAATTTGCACTACCTAGTACACAACTAAACTATTTGTGTTTTTCATAAGAGTAATTTATACCTCAAAAACCAATGAAAACATTAACCTCATCTAGGAGACTTGCATTTATAAGTGTTCCTAGCTACCATGCCTAAATATGGTCATGCGATCCACTTGTCACTTATCTTTCTAGAATTGACCTTTATTTTTACCAACTATGATAACTTAGTCTATGCACAATATTGACTATTACACTTAGTGACATTTTGTGTACATGTTTTCACTCCAAATATCCAACCCCTTTTGTCACCAACCTCATGACTCACCATCAATCACTTATCAAACCCTGAATTGATTTCAGTTTCACCTCATCAACTCTCAATTTGAGGGGGAACACCTCCTCCTAGGCTAAAGACAACAAAACTTTGACATGTAATCCATTTTTTGTTTTTTAGCTTGTTAATTCAAATTTTCATAACAAAAATTGGGAAAATGTAGACACTATAAAACCATACATAATGGTTTCAGATGTCAAAATGCCTTGACAACCACCTAAACCTTGTTGACCTATTAACTCACCCATATGACCCTAAGTCAAGTTAGCTAACTAAGCTAACTAACTCACTAACCCACTAACCAACGAAACCCACCATTTTAACCTAACTTGACCCCTTCACCTTTAGACACTTGACCGTTGATGGTCAGCATGACCATTGATAGTTAGATTGATCGTTGATGGTCAAATCCTCACCATTCAAACACAACACCAATAATGTACAAGCTAACATGACTTAATTTAATATATTTGCCTTAGTCACTACTAACACATCATAATGCATCAAAATGAGTATCAAAACCTCCTATTGAACCTTTTACATCCATCTCTCTTTGCCTATAAAAGGAGGGGAGTAGGAGGTGAATAGGGATCCATCAATTGATAATCAAGCATTATAACATATAAGTCATCAAGCTATTAACCAATAGGTCTTCCTTTTATAAATTCAAAAACTAAAATAGAGACACAAACCTCTACCAAAATTTATCTCAAGGCAAAGTACTGTTACTCTACCAAAATTACTCCAGGATCAACCATCAAATAACAAACTAGGTACATTTTTGTATTTTAGGCTCTATTTGTTTGGTTTATGACTTCCCTACCCAAATTAGACCTTTTTGCATCTTACCTCCTAACCCTTGAACCTTAAATATATACCAAACCACTAACTGACCCATTTTATATCCTTTTCTTAAATTCTTTTAGAACCTACAAGAATCATTGATGGTTACCCTAATCACTAATGGTCACTTTCAACCATCAACAGTCACCCAACCATTAACAATCAGCTTAAACACCAACAGTCACCATGATCACTGATGGTCACTATGGTAAGAAATAATAACAAGTTATTTCTACCTACATACCCTTAGCCAAATTCCACTTTTTGTGTCCTTACCTATTCACAAAGACCTTACCCATTTTTTGAACCCAACCTAACATGTCTAGCATTAGTATTAACCTGATATTTTCTTAATTAGTCCATTTCCTTACATCAAACATTCATTCCTTCTTGTATTATTTTTTATTATTTGATGTTATTTGATGCAAGTAATTTACCTTCATTTATTTTAACTTGAATGTTTTAAGAGTGTGGATTGACAGCCTTAAAGTAAGTTCATGCTTCTTAGATCTAGCTCATGTTAGGCAATCCACCTTGCTACCCATCTAACAACCCCTTCGCATGAGTGATTTATTATCTATAGGTCATTCTTCCCAGGATAAAGAGGATCTCTTCATAATCATCTAGATCATGTGTGCATAAATAAATAGGTTCTTCTACACACCCTTATTACTAATTTCTTACTTCTTTAAATAGAAACAAGCAAAAATTGAGAGAAAAAATATGATCAACATTACAAGTGAAGGGATCTAAAAAGGTTTTCATGGTACTGACTAGTTGTAAGAATAGATCCAAAAAAGGCCTAAGTTTGTACTTTTTCAACTTTTGGCTAAATATAGAACCCAGATTTCCTTCAGAGGAAGTGATTCACACAAAGCCCATAATAAATGTACAAGGCTTTATTATTTTGAGAGTTCTATCCCACTTTATTTAAATAAGTGTTCTAATTATTTTGGGAGTTATGTTTTAGAACTTTTATTTAACTTCAAGAATTGTTTCAAACATTTTTCCCAAAATAGTTTCCTTGAAGGGTCATTGTTTTGAAGAGGGTCCTTTTCAAAAGTTTTAAAGGGTAATTTTGAAGTCTTCAACACTTTACCCAAAGGATATATCTTTGAGAAAGTGATCCTTTAAAATTTTCCCAAAGTATATCTTTTTCAAGAAAGTGATCCAAACAATTTACCCAAAGGGTAATTTTATTTCAGGGAAATAGTCCAGTGTGAAAATTTTGAAGGATATGTCTCTTCGGGAAATGGTCCACTTCAAGGTTTATGAAGGGTACTTTTATTTTGGAAAGGGCACTTTTCAAAGATCCAAAAGGTCCTTTTGGTAGTAAGTGTCCCAAAAAAAATTCTTGAAAGGTTTTTTCTCAAGAAAATTGATCATTCGAAAATCCCAAAGGATATCTTGTAAGCAAAGTGATCTGGTTTAGAGGTTCCCAAGGGCACTTTTCTGGCAAAGTGTCCTTCCCAAAAGGTCTAAATTAGAGTTTATAAAGGACCATTCCAAATTTATAAAGGTCCATTTCTAAAGGGTCTAATGTAAATTCTAAGGACATAATTCCTTTAGGAAAATTACCTAGGACGTTTTCTTGAAGGCATATTTCTTTCAAAGCTTTTATCTTGAAGAAAAATATTAAGGAAAAATTCTTTCAGACATTTTGTCTGAAATAATTATTCGGATCAAAGTGTCTTATGTACTTCTTCTGAAGGGTACTTTTATTTAGAAAAATGGTCCACTTTAAGGTTTTTGAAGGGTACTTTTCTTTTGAAAAGGGCACTTCTCAAATTTCTAAAGGGCACTTTTCAGAGGACAAAGGACCAAGATAGGAATTATTTCAAGTATTTTATCCAAAAGAATTATTCAAGGCAAGGATAAAGCAAAAAAATTCCTTCATAAAAAGTGTTCCACACAAATCTTAAAGGAATTATCTTGAAAAAGGTCCAAAATAAATATCCATTTGATTTCAAAAGGTCCTAGGCAGCCCTATAGACATCAAATTCAAGCCCCTCCAACTAGATATTTAGATTTGAAAATCTAGAGATATTCGCACTAACATTAAGTTTCAACTCAAAAAAAAAAAGTCCTTTTGAGCTTAAATTTAATAGTCATGTGACAATCAATGATGATCATGTGAACATCAAATGACATCCTGCAGATCATCAATTTTAAAATCATGAAGAAGCCATTGGATTTCAAATGGTGGGTCCTAATAATATCAATAGTTCTCACTCAATCATACATCTCAATCTAACAGTGTGAGATGAGTTAAATAATCAAAGAGCTCAAGGGATCAACACATGACACAAGCACGTGAAGCTATAGATTGATAGTAGGATCCTAAAGATTAACAAGGTTGATAATTCAAAGGTAGATCCAAGGGCTCATATTCATTAAAACCTATCAAATCTAATGGAGTGAGCTGAGTCAAAATGGTTAGTGAACCTCAAAAATAAATGGATGCATGACAAGTGGCATAAGTACATCCAACTAGTAGAAGATCAACAACTCATGGAAATCTATGCAAAGGTGGATCCAACAATGTGAGATGAGTCTAGGATCTAGTAATCTGATCTGATTCATGACAACCAATCAGAATAAAGGGGATCCAAGTGACTTAGGCAAAGGCCAAAGTCAATTTTTGACTAAGGTAAGCAAAAATTATTTAGCTGATCTTGAGCATGTTTTAGTTGGGTCTAGGAGTGAATATTTTAAGATTAGATTGTGCCATTAGAAACCTATAAAATAAGGCATGTATATCTCAATGGCCATTTCCAAATCCATTTTTATTAAATTGACCTTTCTCCCCGCTTAGGCATGCATCAACAAACTAGTCATTAAGCAGTTTTACACTAGGATAAAATGAAAGCAACTTGATCTCACTAATTGTAGCCACCATGAAGCATCATAAAGAAGATATTTTAATGATATAATGGAGTGGAGTGAACTTGATTGGCAAAGATAGTTACAACAGCTTTTCAAATGGATTTTAACTATTTTGACTCCCTCTTTGATCACTAAAACTCCCCCTTTCTTATTTCCCTTCAGCTATAAATATAGCCTTCAAGCTATTATTTTAGATCCCTCATGCCGGTATGACTAGACTCTACCAAAATTATATTAGACACCTCTTAGAGTAGTGAATAGAGATTTTTAATTCATTTTCTAATCCACATTTAGTGTTCTATGTTTGTTTAATATGTAACTATGAATGTTATCTTCCTTTTGAATGTCCAAAATCAACTTAGGTGTTAGGAAATTTATTTTTAGGTCATACAGTGTGTCTTAGCATTGATCTCTCAAGCATATAGAGGATATCCAAACTTAAGTGTCTTTAACTAGACCTTATTTTCATATCTCCCTAGTCTAAGTGTATCAAATAGACCTCTATACAAAATACTGTTGCATAGAAGCATAGTAAGCGTTGTATTATTTTCTTTTATAATTCATTAGTGTGTTAAAGAGTCGAAGCTTATGAGTGGGTCTGATAAATTCTTGGTACATCACCACATGTTAGAATAATTTTCATTTTATGAAATATCTTAACTCTTTTCACCCCAACTAATTTTAGGTTTCAAAAATAAAGGTCCAAATTATAAAATCTGAGGAGCTAGCCTTATAAAAAAATCTTAGAGGTGTAGTCTAGTTATAAGCAACCCACATCCTTAAACCACTCCAATTTTATTCTAGGTATGGGTTAGAATTGAATAAATATGACCTTTATTGGGTGTTATCTAGATAGCTAACATTAACCTCTTAAATAGGTCTTGAACATTAAAAGCTACCACTGAGGGTTTTTATGCAGACTAGGATTACTGACCCTAGAGCTCTTAAAATAAGTTTACTTCTTAAATTTCATGGTGAAAAATTGATGGAGGTATTCAAAATGTCATATACATCCTTTTCTGACTGTCATACCTTCATCTCCTAGCGAGCAACATTTTCTTTCTCACATGTTTAGCATATTGTGTTGTAAGTCACTAGATGACTCTATTTTGATTATATATTGACTATATTATGCCCTTGGTCTCTTTAAGTGGAAATGGATTCCATTTATTTAACCTCTCTAATAGATCCTATATCTTCATTTATAATACCCATTTCCCTTGAGGTCTTCAGACCTGTCCATATCTCCACTCTTCCCTTTGATTGATTGTTGTCATTAGATGATTATAGGTGGGCATTTAATTTTGTTTTTATGGACTAAGGTGGAGAAATGAAGGTAAAAATAAATTTATGAGGTTTATAACATGAATCAAAAACCTATTTGATCTATTAAAGACATATTAGCATCTATAAACTCTTCAAACATCTTCATACCTCACAATTTCACTTCTTAATCTAATACACAGGACTATGTTTTATCTTCACTTGGTTGTATATATTCACTAAGCTAAATGTAGCTCATTTTTAGAGGTTTCCTACCTTAGAAAAATTCTTGACCTTATTTTAAATTTTAGAAACCTATATGACCAGATTCAATCTATCAAACTCAATCCCAACATGCACTCCTTTTATCTAATTATCCTTAGAACTCAAGTAGGCCTCAAGACTGCTCTTAGACTCATTGGTTATAGGTGTTCTTAATGTTTTTTTTGTTGTATGTGGATATTAGACATTGAAAATGTCATTGATATTGATTAAGAACCTTTTGATTTATTGAGTATATCTTATGAGGTTAAAATTCCTTTCAAACCTCACATTTCCTCTCATACACCACTTCCAATGTAGTATACTTGACTGTGATAACTCCTTGGTGACTGTAGGTGTAGAGAATAAGTCTTGTATATATGAATTTAAAGGTATTAAACTTAGTTATTTCTATTTTCATACATTTAAATATATATAAATAAATAATAACTTGTTCATTATTAATTTTTATGTTGATCTCATAGATTTCTCATGACATTTTTAAATCACTTGCTACTTTACTCTTCCATATAGAGAACTATAGGTGGTATTTAAACTGTGAACTCAATTTCTAGGACTTTAAACAAATTATAGGTGACCCAATTACTCTTTGATGAGTTATGTCACTATATTCATCTAACTTTAGGTATGACAAGCATTATGCCTCCTTAAACTCACTTAACTTACAGAGCATTATGATAAGCATATGATTGTAGGTGGAGGTTTTAATGTTCCTTAGTTGTAGTTGTCTTTCAAGATACAATGAGACCTAGAAAAGTATATGATATTAAATTAAACCTCCCAGTGTCTCTTGAAAAGACACTAAACTCCATCATCTCATAAACAAATTATCTCATACACTATCATATTACTGATTATGTCATTAGACATTTGACTATATGTCATCATTAATGCTTGTACAGACTATAGGTGACTATCTCGGTTCTATTCACTTTGAAAACATTATTTATTATTGAATAAGTAATTATTTAACCTTCATAATCCATACAATTAAAATTTCATATTTTACCTTATTCATCTTTATGAGTCCTCATTTACATGAAAACTTGACCGTGCTTCCACCTATATGGTTATAGGTGGCCATTTTGGTCTTTTGTATGGACTATAAGAAGAAAGAATTATGAAAAGGTGGTATAAAAACATGATTATAAATGTAATTTTTGGCTATAAATCACCCTATCAACCTCAATGAATAATTATGCAAAAAAATTAATCAATTAAGGAACCAAAACTTGACTTTACCTTTAAAAATGCTAAACAACCTTAATTTTTGCTAACAATGTTTTGAGAGGCTTAATTTTATTAAGTTGATGTACCTTAGAGATAAAATAAGCACTCACATATTATTAAATAATATTATACCACTTAAAAGGTTCATCCAACACCTTAAAAACATTTTTATGAATATACATAGTCCTTTGGAAGGTCTTACAAGTTAACATTGCAGTTACACACAGTCTTGACTATGTTTTTTAGGCATTCTAGGCTTAAAATAGAATTTTTCTCTAAATATTATCTCTATTCATCTTTAAGACTTTAATAAAACTCTAAAACAATATTATGACCTCAAAATGAACCTATTCATATTCATTAATCTTCATAACCTTTGTTACCTGCCATGATGTCCATCTAGTTTGCTCATTAGGCCTACAACTGAGATTTAAAAATTTAAGAGAGCATGATATTAAGACCTTACATATAATGTCATATTAAGGTAAATATATTTTCCTTAATATTTTATAATCCCCTAAATATAATTACAACCTCACTATATGCTTTCATACACTGAGAATCTCATTAGACCTGTTATGTTACCTTGTAGAAGGGCCAAATGACCAACCAGGCTATCTCAAGAAAGATATTTTCAATATAAAGGTATATATATATATATATATATATATATATATATATATATATATATATATATATATATATATATATATATGTATGTATGTATATATATATATGTATGTATGTATATATATATATGTATATATGTATATACATATATATATATATATGTATATATATATATGTATATATATATATATATATATATATGTATATATGTATATATATATATATATATATATATATATATATATGTATATATATATATATATATATATATATATATATATGTATATATATATATATATATGTATATGTATATATATGTATATATATATATATATATATATGTATATATATATATATATGTATATATATATATATGTATATATATATATATATATATATATATATATATGTATATGTATATGTATATGTATGTATATATATATATATATATACATATATATATATATATATGTATATGTATATATATATATATATGTATATATATATATATATGTATGTATATATATATATATATATATATATATATATATATATATATTAAATATATGTAATTTACCTGAAACATTATATTTAAAACTCCTAAAATTAAATGTATTCAATTTATATATCAAACAAACCTAAAAATTACCAAATCTTAAGTCAAGACAAATAACTAATTTCCTATCAAAAATCCCCTTATAAAGGAAAATTATCTAATGATTAAAATATTAAAAGTTCCTATTTAACCTTTAAATAGTCACATTAAAACCATTTTTCTCCATTTAGCTCTGAAGTGAATAAATGGAGGCAAACCTAGACCTTGTCTAGATGACTAGGTTATAGTGACCCCCTTACACTCTTAGCAATTGTTCATAAATATGGGGGATGAATATGGATAAAAATTATAATAATTTTAATTTAATTATTTTTACTATATTTTACTAATATATTTATACTTGACTCTTTCTCTCCTTCATGTACTGAGCAAAACCTGATGGCCCTTTTAGAGCTGCCAAGGAGGTCGATATGAGAGATAAATTGGTTTTCTTCATTTTAATACCTAAAACCTCTTCAAAATAATTTTTTTACCTTTTTATGGACAAATAATGTATTTAAAATTCTTAAAGATAAATTTTACCTTAAATAATTATATGGATGGCCTCCAAATAGGCCTTTTTGGCACTAAAACTACCAAATTTTCTTGAGAAGTCTGATGAAAATATTAAAAATGTATCCATTATACTTTTAATTCATTAAAAAGTAAACCATGTCCATATTATGATAATATATTGTAACTCACATGTAAAACCTACTCCTAAATCCATAAAATAACCCAAATATAGTAAATTAGGTCATGAAGTTAGTCAAACATTTCACCAAATAGTTAGATCATTTATATAACATGAAATTAATTTGACACAAGTAATAAGGCATATTAAGATGTTATATACTCTTTTAATCTCTTGACACAACTTGAAACTGGTCACAAAACTAGTTAGGTAAGCACATGGCCATGATGATCAAAACCTTAATTTCATCAAAACTACCTTAAATTATGCTAATCAAGGCTTGGGATGAATATTTCAAGGAAATTATAATAGACAACATGCTAATTAATAATTCAAAAAACATGACAATCAAAGTTTAAAATGATAGGGGTGATAGTTTGACCTTTGAGGTCATACTAGTCAGCAATTTCCTAAATAGTGAGCTTATATGAATGCATGGGTTGTTTTTAGTTTCCATATACATGTATATCATGTTTTATTAAATTTTATATTATCTCTTTAATTTTCAATTTAGTACTTAAATATAAAATATATTCATCAAAACAAGCATCAATACCTAGAATGAAACAACATCAGAAAGTTGTCAACCTTCTCCTTCATATGATTGATGCAGTATAGGGATAATTTTATCTATAATTAAGCTATGATTTCATAAGTACTAAACTAGTTCAATTATATAATCATATCATTAATATAATTAAATAATTACACATTCCTCATATTATAATTCTTGATATTTATTCTTACTTGTCTCCATAGTAGGCCTAACTTCAAATATCAAAATAAAATAACAATCATACACCTAAAGAAAGAGGACCTTCACATCAAGAATAAGTTTTCTACTTAGAAGACTAATGAAAAGTATATAATCATTCATCATATGCCCTCAGAATAACATTTCATATTACTTAAATATCACATGAGTTATCCCATACAATATCTATGATAATTAATTACAAGCTTCATAACCTTATCCCACTTGCACAAGTAACCATTATTATTACACTTGTTAAGACCTAAACATAAGAAAATAAACACCCCAATTATTATAGACATAAAGACTAGGACATAACAAATAATTAGAGTGATGAGGTTACATGTATTGTCTATTATCTCCATGCCAAGTCAAATATGTGGTCCTTATAAATAATTAATTATAAATCCTAAAGTATTCTTATCTTTAAGCATTAATTTATCCAATATTTTATTGCAAACAAAACCCTTTTTTATAATTACCAAATCAAATAATGTTTAAGATCTACTTGTGTATTTTAAAAATATGTTTTCACTTTATATATCAAGTTATGTTTATACCTTGAAAATTTTAACAAACTTTATTTGCTAACTTAAGGCTTACATATATCAATATAACATAACAAAGTTTCATTTTATAGATTGTAACTATATATTGATTCCCTTAAAGCATTCAATGGCCAATATCTTGTTTTAAAAGTTCATTTTTTTCCATACTTGGGTCTTAAGCATTCAATTTAAATTTAATTTATGCCATGATCATATTTTCACCAAATCTTATAACCTATATTTAATTTTTCAATCCTACTCTAAGATTTGGTAAACATTCGAATACATCTAGGCCTATGGGTTACCTATAATAGAGGTAGACCTCTAGGTTTAAGGGCTAACTCCCTAAATTGATCCTTGAATGCTTATCACCTACACTAATTGTTTACTTGGATAAAAAGGGATAGAAATAACATGTAAATTAATTTATTATATTGAGGTGATACACTATAAATATCTCCACTAGACTACCATACCATTTCACTATGAAACATAACCTACAACACTAGTCTCAAAATCCTAAATTGATATAACATTAGCATTTCAAACATGAAGGTGATATGCATTGGACTACTCAAGGTGAGTGAATCAAAGGTCATATTGTAGACACAAAGGCTAATTTTACACTTTAATATAATCAAACACACTAGCTATATTTCATGTCACCTTTTAGAGAGAGGGCTACTTTCATCAAACAAGAAAGGGTTGAAAGAGAGCAAGGATAGACACTAATCACTTAAATTTTCACTATACACCACATCAAACACTTAGACAAGATAGATTTTGAACTCAAAACTATATTTTGATATCTTATTTTAAAGGAAAAGTATAATATCAAACCAGTAGGGCTTTGCCATACTAGGTGTGGAATTAGAATACAAAAGACAAAATGTTTTGCATTTATAGAACATGTGAGGAGAGAGATAAGGAGAAAAGTTAAATGGTCACAATGAAACATTTAAAGTCATGAAAAATAATTAAATTTTATATTAATGAAGTGGAAAATAGAGGTATGGAAGGTCTTTTTGGATAAATTTCCATCTGAAGCATAAAAACTCCTTAAATTAGCCTAGGGTCCTCAAATGGTCTTCTTGAAAACTACCTTCATGATGAGACATATCTTGATTGATCAAAAAAATATGGAGAGTAGAAACATGTGTACTATATTAGGGGGTTTGTAAACATTCCATGATAATCATTAGATACATCCATAATTGCAAGCCATCTTTTAGACACTTTTACTCACCATCTGCATTCACTCATTGGTCTTCTAGGCCTCACTATTCACATTTGTTACCCAAGTGGCCTTAATTTTCAAAAAAAAAATTAAGAGGTGTTAAACACTTTTATAATACCCCTCTACCTTCCAATCCATGAATTATAACTTAAAAGGATCCCTAATTGGACTTATCATCCTCGTTCTTGGTAGTCACTCTTCATTTTCAATATCTACCAAAGATTGTCTAAAACAAATGAGCTATCAAAGTTGTTTATATGCCTATCTATTGTGATAAATGGACATATATAGTTATAAAATTTCCCACGTGACCTCCCCAAATTATTCTCACTTGTTCATTCTACTATGTACTTGTAAAACACATAAAAACTTATAAAAAACTAGGTTTTCATCCTATATGTACAAGTAGGGTTCAAACCAAGTATGTGTCACGGAGCCTAAGAGATTCCTCCAAAAGTTAAAAATAATTTATATAATATCTAACCCCCTCTTTATGCATATTCTTTCCTATCTTATCCATCAGGTCCTAAACAAGGGTTTAGGAGGGTTTTGAATTATTTTGATTCTTAGTGATAGTTCATAAAACTTAGACATTCAAACCTTAGATAAATTTCACTAAGAAAAATTTAGGAACCCCCTTAAAACATCCCCATCTCCTTTGGTCAACATGTAATATGATTTTATAGGTTTGAGTGATTGAATATGGTCTCTCAAGCTTGAGAGTGTATTCTGGTTACCCTTGAGGTGTTTTTAGGCCAAAAATGACCTTTTTGTGATCTTCCTTTGTAGATAAATGTCTTCAATCAACCCTATAACTTCAACTGAATTTTATAAACTAAGTGGTAAGATTCATTTGGTCTTAGAAATGATATTGAGCCTCATTAGGGTTTATGCCTAGTCTAGGCCTAATAGGCATGACTTTGCTCTAGTTGCCCATAACCACCTCTAAGTAATTTCTCAAGACTATGAGGCCTCCTCTATGCTTGTTCATGTTCATAAAAAATATTCCACATCATTCTACATCATCCCAATAATATTCATGTTATCCTCCTACCATCTACACACCAAGACTATAGTTATGTCTTGATTGGGAGTGCCCTCTATCTAAGACAAAAAAAAGGGCACTTCCCCTATTTGCCTTGCCAAAATAGGACTATGTAAGGATGGAATGGTTCTTGGATGTGCTCTATACAAACTTTCATATCTAGATCACCTCTTTAGAATCTTCAACATCACAAATTCCTTAAGATAGACCTTTAGGAATGATGACTGTCTATAGGGTTTATATTCAAGGTTAGACTTGTTTATTCATCTTTCCCTTAACATATTTCCTTGATATGATCATCTTATGATGTGTGTTAATACTTATATGAGATTTATCATCATCATCATCAATCTCTACCAACTCTCTCATCATTCATCTCCATTTGACTAGGCTTAGTTTGCACATTATAGGAAATTATTGGTACTTATCTTGGTTGATATTTGAGGTGTCTTATAGGTGATGTTTCATGTTTATACATGGATCTTCATTATATATGTTCCTATTGGAGTATATAATCTCATATCATATTCAAACACATTTATATCATGTCTAAGGCTAAGCCAATACCCAAACTTCATTTTCGCATGTACTGTCAGTCTACAATCAAATTATAGGTGCCATTTTGAGTATAAAAAGGGCCCCTATAGGTGCTCACCTATGTCAAAATATTTTACATCAACTTTTCCAAATTATCCTTAGGTCACTAGTGTCATTATCACTAAAATGGAATTGATTTGTCATTGAACCCTGTAACCAATGTGTCATGTGGCATAAGGTCATTTGAGCTTTAACAATATTGTAGATTATTGAGTATCCTCGATCAGAACCTATTTTAAATAGAATTCTATCTAAACTATACTATCAAGACTAAAAAATCACTATCCTATGTCAAATCATTGCCCATATGCCTTAGCTACATGATGGAAATAATTGGAATTTCCCATTCCTCAAGACACCCTACCATAATATGGCATTGAACATGGAAAAAACCATGATTTGAAAAAATTAAGGTAATTTTTCCCTTTTACAACTTTATCCACCTATGGGAATAGGATTCAAGTTTGTTTTCCATCTTGTAACTTTACCACTATCACAATAGTACTCTCCATTTTCTTATACCTCAATGAGGTTTTAAACAAGTTTAACTAACCATTATTCAACACTTCTCTACCTCTACAAAAGCTACCTGTATGTATACATTCAGATACAGGGTTGTGTATATTGAAGAATTAGTTATCATAACCAATCTTAAAACATTTTGGATAGCTCTGTTAAGCATGGGATATACTGAGAGGGGGGGTAAATCAGTATATCATATATCTTATTAATCTTTTCTTTAACCAAATTCCACTTAATCAAACATTCAAGATATGTAATAAAACTCAAACAATAAACACCACACAAGATAGAGAGAGACACCAGATATAATGTGGAAACCCAATGTGGGAAAAACCACAGAGAACAATCTCAAGTATATGAATGAGCACCAACCCAAACAATATTTGCAAGCCAAGCTTGTAGGAGTACCAACCCCTTTGTTGAGCACCAACCTAGCAACTATTCATGAGAACCAACCCATAGGAGCACCACACCCCTTTGCCAAGCACCAACCTAGCTACTATTCATGTGCACCAACCCATAAGAGCACCAACCCCTTTGCCGAGCACCAGCCCATAGGAGCACCAACCCCTTTGTCGAGCACTAACCCAGCAACAATTCATGAGCACCAACCCACAGAAGCACCAACCCCTTTGTGTATACCACACACCTATCTCTCAATGTTGATATCTCAACAAATGATAGATCAATACAACATCTCTTTCCTCTCTCTCACCTTTTATCTTCTAAGCTAGATATAACAAATACAAATCATATTCATCTTTCACAATTGCTCTTCTAAGCTAGATATTACAATATCAAATCAACCTCTATCTCTCATGTATACAAATGGCTTCTCAAGCCTTTATTTATAGCTTTCGAAATGACCTTTGGCCTTCCCCCTTTGTGACCCTTCAATCCTCATGGAAAATGGCACCAAACTTGTATGACCCTTCATATTCAAGCCTTTGAAAAGTCATGTGGTGACCCTTCATGATCAAAAACGTCCTTCCCTCTTTTGTCCTCATCTTGGTGACTTTTTGTATTCCTTAAAGTGTCCCTTCATGATAAATTGTGCCCTTCCTCTTTTGTCTTCAATTAGTGACTCTTGGAATTCCCCAAGATGACTCTTCATGGGAAAATGCATCCCATCCTTCTTTTGTCTTTATCCCATGGATATTTGACTTCTCCATGGGCCCTTATTTTGTCTCATATGCAACCAAAAATATATTAGTTAATATTAAATAAATATTAACTCATATTAGCCAAGATATATTTATTACAAACAACATTAAATGCAATGGGGCCTTTATCACCAATAATGCTAAACATTTGACATCAATGACAATATTTCCAATAAGCTCAAACTCATTATTTCCACTTTTATGACCCTCTTTTCACCTTTAACTATTCTTATCTTACCATCATGACTATTCAGGGTTTTTTTCATTTGACTTTAAGTGGATATTGTAGGAAATTTGATTGTGTACATATGTTAGACCTTGTACTTCACATAGAACACTTTTTAGACAAATAAATTTCATGAATAAAAATTTATCACCATTCTCATATGTTTAATTCAAGCATTTCAACTTGGTTTTGAAGCCACTACAAGAAGGTAAACTTTGCAAGAGTGAAAACATTGTCTGTAGACTATTAATAGATTCTTCAACTAGCAAAGTGAGATAGTTATACTCATTTATTTACCTCCACAAGTGAAAAAATAACTAATAAACATGTGATAATAATGGTAACACTCTCTAAGAACACTTACACAATTTGAATTACTCAATCTAATCCAAACAAAGAAGGAAACTTAAGGGTATGGGAATGGACATGTAGAAAAGAGTCACTAACACTCTATGAAATGGTTCATAGATAAAAAGAAACTAATCCTATGACTATTTCCATGTATTTTAAGTAAAAAATAAGTTTTATGATCCACTAAAGGTACTTTATCTAACTCACCTCTTGCTATCCATACCAGACTGAAACTGGTTGACCATTTTTACATGCAAAGGAGAGTGATAGAAGAAATAGGATGGTTTTTTCCATTTTTGATATTTTAAAAGATTACCAAGAATATAATTGAGTTATAATAATCTTAAGTAACACTTTAGACATCTTTTCATGTGCCATGTCTAATGCACAAGCCATACAACTACTCAAAACCACATGAAATTACCACTTTCTTTACTAATCTTTTTATTCTAACATTACACCTACATTTTATCAATCTTAAAATAGTTACTTTGACATATTCTAACATAAGGGATATTGAATTATCTCTTGAAACATTTATCCTCCCATGAAAACTATACAAGTCTATTTAATGACCCCAAAAGTGACCCCTAGATGACATAAGACCAACTAAGGACTAAAAATAAAAATGGTCAAGGCTAAAGACACATTAAATGACCTTACTAGGTCCATGGTACACATTTTACCCATTTTATACCCATATATCAAGTTTTACCATAAATGGGGTTTACCTAATTTTATTTGTTGTCAAATTAGTCAATAGATCCTATTTTAAAGTTCTTATTATTTTAAACTATCAAAATATGATATATAATATCCCAAAATGATTTTGGGTTTAATAATTAATACATAACAATGTTTTGCATCATACCAAGTAATGTTTTATCTATTAACCTTTGATTATGTTTTTTTATCATCAATGTACTCCCACTCTTAGGCTTTATAAACCTTTGTTTTGGCATCTTTTATGAGCATGGTATTGTGACCCTTTATCAACATGTTTATACAATATTAAGATAATAATAGTGGTCAAAGTCCTAAAATAAAATTTATTTATTTTATCTTGCCTCTAGACAAATATTTTAAACCATTAACGCAACTATTTATATCACTAAAATATAATTTCAATGCTCACATAAATCTTAGGACAATGAACGTTACTTGTTAATTCACATTACATCCAATGTATATCGTAACTAGGGACCATAGGTTTGAAATTTGGTGGATGTTATATTTTGAATCTTTTACATGTTTTTATTATAAGCTATAAAAGTTTTATATTTATTAAATTTCACATATTTTTATTACTTGTGATATTTATTTCAAGGTCCCAAGTATGCAAAAGTTGTGAATGTAACTACAATTAGACAATTCATAATCTCCTTCATTGTCATCTTGAATGGAAGCAAATTATAAGAAGACTTATGAGGTGTGAGATCTGATAAATCCATGAAAATGATGTATAGATGGCATAATACTGGTAATACCAAATATTTTGAGTTAAATTGATGAATTATTAAGAACAAACGATCCAAAATGGGCATAGATCTAGTCTCATCAACAATGAAGTTATGGAATGAGCTACCATATTTGAATAGATGGTCAGTTTGTGATATGGAAAGTGAGATCTAGATGGTTTTCATAATGACCTACATGATCTTTATTGATATATTTGGAAAATTACTATGTTAAATAGTAATATCTAATGGTAAATAAATTTGAGATTGTGATTATGAATCCTTCAAAGCTTGCATAAATCAATCATTTGATGGAAAAATAAGTGAGAAACAATGAGTGGCTTAACTAGCTAATACATTCAAGTTTTTTAATGATGTATTCATGGTTCCCACTAAATTGGTCAACTTTCCTTACTCATGGATTTTTTAACTTCTGTTAATATGGAGTTAAGTCAAATGACATCGATTAAGGTAAATGATAGTGATTAAGGAAAATTAAATGTTAACCTTAGTTGAATGAAAGTTGTGGATTGCTAATAAAAAATAAAAATTAAACTCATTTCTTATGTTCCCTTCCCCTATTACATTTCTCATTTTCCATTACCCTCTTCCTTTTTGATATCTACAAGAGTTTGTGTACCATTACCCTATTTTATAATCATGTATTGCATTTGTAGGAACATCTTAGAGGAGGCATTTACTATACATGTTGGTTACCTACAATGAATTGCATTGTTTGCATTATTGAATATCAAACCATGTTGTAAAAAATAATATCATTTTAGCATCTCATAAGGGAACAAAATTTACATTTATCTTAAGATGAGCAAGCAATGAAATACAGAACATGTTTTTCAACATAATACAAATTAAAAACTATAGGACATAGTTTTAGTTTGTAAAATTGCAGGTCACACTATTAAATACAAAATTGAATTAATTTACTCTAATACACAACTTATAATTTTACTTAAAATAAATACCTATACAAATTTTGTTAGATTATATAAATTTTGGATATATATACCAAGAAAGCTAAATGCATGTCTTTGGTAAGCATAGTTCCATGTAGTTTGAATAATTTTAGTCTAAATGACATTCTAACTATTATTTTTTTAATATGGGAATGGTTAGGAAATTTTATTAGTTGTATTTAAGGATATTAGTTTAGATATAAGATGGGGCACTTATCACAGTAATTATCAAAGCTGAAATATTGGTTTTAAACCCAAAGTTAATGTGTCTTTGTGATCTCAATAGTAACCTAAATTTTTAGTTGGAACACAATTAATTAATTAAGGTTCTTGACTATGATATATTCCACCAAGATTCTATTCTTAATCACTGCATAAGCATTCCACATAAAATTAATATTAGTATAATGATAGGTTTACTACATAATTAAACTGTTACAATAGATTAACACATAAACTTAATTAAATCATAACAAGCTATTATGAAACCATAATGAAAAGAACATGTTGGAATGGTAATAAGGAATAACTTATTAAACTTAGTAATGTTTACATAATATCTATATTTTTAACTTATCCCATCCTCCCAACCTTGTACTTAAAATAAACTCAAATTAATTTTATGACATTGAAAAATATTTTAAAAAATGATAATTATGTGGTTAAAGATCTGTACAAGACAATACTACTCAATACACTTTTGATTGTCCTTTTCAATTTCATTTTCAAGAACACCCACCTAATTAGTTATGTAATTACATTTAAATATCATTACCAAAATACCTACAAGTAAAAATAAATTAATCAAGAAGAAAATTATTTATCAAAACGCCATTTTAAATTGCATGAAAGTGGAAAATAAGCATAAAACTAAGATCAAGATGAAAAAACTGATACTATTAGAAAATTAAATGGTATTAACATTAGGATTAATAATATATATGATGTGTGATAATATTATTAAAAATAAATTACTATCATTAATGTGTGACAAAATCATCACATCCATATTTTAATGTTCCATTGAGCTAAAGATACATCATGCAATTTTGAAATTTCATCATTCGTACATAGATATGCAAGACCCAATTTAATGATTCAAGGGAGTAGACCTTAGAGAGGTAAGGAACATAAAATTCACCTATGCTATATTATTATTTATTATTTTGTAATATCAAAGAATGGAACATGTTTAACACAAATAGTACAATAAAACATGCAAAAAAATAAAATGAAAAAACAAAATGTGAAAACAAAATACCTTTAAAAAACTCCAAACATGGATATAATATTTTTTATATTATTATATGGCTAAGATAAACTTAATTTCCAAGGAAAACCTAAAAGGATGGAAAAAATTTGTTCAAATCATGTATAATATTATTGACAACATATCAATGTGTATGTTTGCTAATTTTTTATATTTTTTCATACATTTGCATATGTTTATCATTTACCCTAGTTTTTCAATGCTAATTGTTTATCAGTATCGATTATTTATCAATTTTAATTGTTTATAAATACCCCTTGTTTATGCATGCTTATTTTTTTTAATTATTTTTTATTTTTACATAGGATTATGGAAAACTTATATTTCTTACATATAGTTATTTCCTATGATAAAATCAATGTGTGTTTCAAATATGTGTCTATTATTTATGGTTTGAGGAAAAAAGTAACAACATTTAATTCTACTCTAATTATTGATGGTATTAAATTGAATGGTTAATATTATTTAACTCGTATTCATGGTCCTATGACTCTTTTTTAATAGAATGTAGAGAATGTTATTTGTGAAATAAATTCTAAAATAATGCATGACCAAATGTCTAGTAATATTTGCATAAGGGATAAGAAGTCGGTCACACTTCATAGACAAGTAGTGTCACTTGTGAGGTAGTTTGTCGATGTGAATATAAAATATGTATAGGATGTTTGGGATGTGAAATCAATGGTAAGGTGGGGTAAACCAAGTAGTGGAGATGATTCATCTAGTTTTACTAGAGTGGTTTCACCACTTATGTAGTCACAACACATTATTAATGAGCCTCTTTTACCACATGTCATGTTAGATTTGAATGAAATTGAGGAACACCATACACCATCATTAGTACTAATACCATGACATGTTTCCATGATTCCAGTTCAGATATTGTGAGATGCCCAACATATAACTCTGTTATATAGTTTATGGGGACTCAAGATGGAATATGAATTAGTTTACGACAACTATTTCTATTTATTTATTTATGATATTTCCATTATATGTGTTATGTCTATAATATTGGGGTATTTTATGGGTAGTAGGAAGGAGTAGAATAATGTATGTAGAATCAATGAATTGAGGCATCTCTTTTGGTATAAAATACTTACCATGTTAAGTTGTAATCAATATTGTAAATTAATGAAAGTTTTGTTATGCTCTTCAAAAATCTTCAAATGAAAATAATTGGATTTATTAATTTACATAGATAAAAATGGATACTTATAAACTTAGATAAGATGATTGGTTAAAAAACTAATATGACTAAAAAATACATAACATAATATGGTGTATGTCATAAACAAAGAATTTACCACTAGTAAAAAAACCAATTTGAATGAATCATTTTTTATCTCAGTGGGTATTAATTTGAATATAAATCTACCCTTGAGAATAAATAATACTCTACTTTTATATTTGAATTATGACAGAGCTTCTAAAAATTCATCTTTATTATTCTAGGGAGGGTATCCATTTTATGGATTCTTTTCAAGTAATCTCTATTTTTGACATTGCCTTGGGAGATTATGATTAACATTTTCAAATTCATTTTTTTATGATACTTAAATGTTAAAATTGATATTAGTATCTCTTATTACATGTGGTTAAGATAATAATGGTGAAAAATATCAACTAATGATAATGATTAATTAATCACTAAGTGTTTCCATTGGTAAGCAATTCCTTCATGTAGAGTTATTAAAGATGGGCCTTGTATCAAAGATCTAATCACTTAGCACATAAATATTAGAAGTATAAAGGGGTAAAAAGGAGGATGGGCTGGTGGAAATAATCCTTCCAATGATTAGATTAATATGAGATTAGAATGTTCAAGTCATGCCAATATATTGGGAAGCTTAGATCTATAAAAACTGCTTATATAAATTTAGTTAGATTGAATAAATTTCGGATATATCTCCCAAGAAAGATAATTTCATGTTTGTGGTAAGCATAGTGCCATTAAGTTTGAAAAAATTTAGTATAAATGAGATTATAACCATTGTTTTTTTTAAATATAAGAATGGTGAAGAACTTTTCATAGTTGTATTTAAAGATATTGGTTTAGCTATAAGATGGGCCACTTAGCATAGCAATGACCTAAGGTGAAATGTTGGTTGTAAACTCTAATTTAATGTGTATTTGTGATCACAATAGTAACCCAAATTTTTAGTTTGAGCATGGTTTATTAATAAGTTTTTTGGTTGTGATATGTCCCACTAATATTATATTCTTACTAATTGCACAAGTATTCCACATAAAAGTAAAATTAGTATAATAATATGTTTACTACAAAAGAAAACCTTTAAAACACCTTAAAACATATAAAATTAATTAAATAATAATAGGATATTATGAAACCATAATGAAAATAACATGGTAGCATGGTAATGAGGAATAACTTATTACACATAGTAATTTTTACATATAGTGCATTTACCTCAAATGCTTTGTAGAATCCCTCATTTGAGTTTCATTCTCTTGTTTTTAAACCCATTAAGAGGGCCATATAGCTATATTAGTATTTAATGTTTTTATAAATTGTATATTACCATCCACAATAAATTTGAAACATTATTAAAAGATAACTTAAATTTGTAAGCAAATAATCCATGCTAAATGTGCATGTACTACTCTCTACAAGGAATTTGTTAAATGGTCCCTATGAATTTATAAGTTATTAAATTATATGATTTGAAGACATCATATCAATGCATATGTTTACTTATTGTTTTCTATTTTTTCATACATTTTCATATGTTTATCATTGCCCCATGTTTGTCAATGTTAATTATTCATGAATTTTGCTTGTTTATGGATTTTAATTATTTATCAATGCCCCTTGTTTATGCCTAAATTAATAAGTCAAAAACATTTTGCTTTGCTCGCTTCATATATGATTTCCAAGTGAAAGAGATTTTTATCCCTTAAAGTACAAAATCCACCACCTAAGGAGTCTTCTTCCAATGAATTGGAGTGTATCAAGGTGAAGTACAATTTGATCAATGATAAATATATTATCACGTAGATATAAAGAGACTATATAGAAAACTTCCTAAGTGTTAAATAGAATAGATTTGGGTATCACACTACCTTTTATATTGATGATATTACATTCCATCATGTGCCATTTGACTTGAAAAATATATGGATTGATAGATATATCCAATACATACTATGAGTATGGTGTCTTGTAGTTTTTTTTAAAATACTAATTAGAATTTTTATATTCTAATTTATGTGCATTTTATATAGCTATTGGAGTGCATATGGCCCTAGGGATTATAAGGTTGAATATGGTGTGCATTATGACATTTTAAATGTTTCTAATGTTTTTATTAGTATTTTACTTGGTTGTAAGAATTTACATTATGGATGTCAATGTCATTTTTCTATCCATGTGGTGATGAATATTCAAAGACAGATTTTGAATAAATCTAATAACATGGGCCATATAGATCAACAAGGTATGGTTTTTCATGGGAAAGAGATCGATGAATTTAGGGGTAGTCATTGTACTTTAGCTCAATACATTAGTGTTGCATTGAAGTATTGAGTGGACATATTTTTATTATTAGGCTTGACCCCTAAAATAGTTCACAAAAAACATCATGACATGGTCCATGAAAAAATTATGTTGTGCAAAGGTCAAATGAATATGGATGATTTCATGACCAAAAATAACATCTAAAATATTAAGGTAAGGGTGAAACTGGTAGAATACAAATTTAAGTATAATAATGTAGATAGTGTTAGAACATTTATCACTAAAAAATTAAGAAAAAATATTTGTGTATGAAGAATTTGAAACAATAGGAATTAAGGAGAAACCCTTTTTCTTAGGCCTCCATAGTCCTCAAAAATGTGATTGGATTTAAAATTATGCACATAATAGTATAATTTCAATGGACTCCATGTATGGGATAAATTTACAAAGGTACTTGCATATATCTAAAATTTAAATGTCACATTTGTTATTGTTTAAGACTTATGTTTATGTTTTATGATGCAAATCATGTTATACACACTTCTTGTATTTGATAGTGTGTATAATTAACTTCATGTTACATGGTGTTGATATCGAGAGCTATTAATTGGAACCTAACATCATGGATGTAAAAGTCATTGGTTAGTGCACATCATCACATTTTGGAATCGAAACCAAATGATCTTATGGTGTATGATGCTTGTGTTGAAATTTTTGTTATTAGGTAAGTGAAGCCCATGCATATTATAAATATTCCTTTTTTTCATTTAAAACAATGCTTTATTTTATAATTTTGTTATTTTTAGTTTGTTATTGTGAGTCTATTTAAGTGTTTCAATGTGAGGTATACCTCTACAATTGGCATGTGAGGAGAGTGTGGCTAAAAAACTTGATTATAAAGGTGAATGATGTTGAAACAAGGTAGGCAATGTTTAGAAGCCTGGATGAAATAATGTACAATTAGTTACTAAGGAGGCAATAATTCATGATGCAAACATATTCATGGAACAATATATGTCTCAAGAATTGTTTATCAACTTTTGGAAATGTCAATGGTCCCACTATATTTTCATGTGGGAAATATGTTTGCATATAATGCCCCATGTGGGTCATGAGATAACTACTACCATAGAAGTATATTACTCTCATCTAAATCACATGTTTCTAAATAAAATAATTTTTTTTCCCAATTAATATTGTATTGCTTTGGGAATAATTTAGTGTATGTTGTATTTATGTATTATTGGTGGATCCAAATGTGCAAGGAGATTGGGGTTTACAAGAAATTCAATATTGATGAATTAGAGAATAAATCATGGATTAAATCACAAAGAATCCATGATGGCAAAATAATGTTCAATGATATTTACTTTGGCATGAAATTGTGAGAATACAAAGAAAAGAATAAAAATTTTACAATGTTAGAATGGCGAGTCATTATTTTTCAATGTGTGAATGCATGTGGTCAACCCAAGGCCATGTGTGCAAGCACATGTTTAAATTTGGTGATTTAAGAAAGAAATTTTTAAATTAATATTTTTCAAGAAGAAATGTTCCATTTCATTCAACTAGTAATGTTGTTTCCCATGTAACTATTTTTAAGGATTTTCATATGATTATTGACAAGAATCCATTTATGATCTATTTAGGATGATGTCAATAGAATTTTTTCTAACCTTTCCCATGACAATATTGTCGATGTTATTATGAATTAATTTTTTTTTAGTGATGTGGATGACCCCATGATCCCCAAATTCTTAGGATTCATACATTGCTAGACTTTTTTAGTTGATATGGGAAGTATTAATTTCCTTGAGAATATTTTTGAAGATGGTTGTAATAGATTTATATCTAATTCAAATTTTAATAATGATGTTGTAAATTATCCCCATGCATAACTTTTACAACATGTAGAAGATGGTTATAGGACCTATCTATGATGTTCAAAAGATTATATGTATAATAGGTCAATCCATAGGTGTGGATCACCAAAAAATGAACAAGCCCAATTCCATTCGAAACATAAAGTGATATCAAATCATGTTACCTTTTAGGATGATTTGGATAAATCATCTATAAAAGATGCATACCAATAGTAGTTTCTATGAAAAATGAGCTATAGACCTTAAACTGAAGTTTCTTGGGTATCCTTTTTTTACAATGAGATGTTATATGTCCTAAAGTACTAAATCCTTATAAATACCAATGTTGGACATGTGTAAAAACATAAAAATTGGTGGAAATATAAAAGTGTGTAAATATTCAAAATGGATTTCATCATTTGGTTATTTTTTGAAAGTATTTCTAGCTTGAATAATCAGACAAATAATGTTTTCTACATATAAAAACCATAATTTGTTTAAAATGTTCATTTATATTCTATAAGTATTTATATTTATGTAATGAGAAGTAACATTAAGAAAAAAAATAGTTAACCAATTCAGCACACATGGTGTTAAGAAATTTTTCAAATTTCTCAAACTAAACTGATATATGTATGCATGTATGTATGTATGTAAGTATCTATCTATCTATCTATCTATCTATCTATGTATATATGTATGTATATTATTTCAAGGTCAAGGAAGACACTATATATTTAAAATTAAACAACTATAGTGAAATTAAGCATAGTAAAGAAACACATTAATTATGATAGTTGTTATCATCATTTGAATTAGGAAGCATTGATGTGGTTGGAGTTATTGTTTAGAAAGTCATGCAATGAGATGAAAAGTTTGTCCACACTCTAATATATTACTCATAAAGTTTCTTCTATATGAAATTAATATAATGATCTTCTTCTAAATAAATAGCCGTAGCACTTGCAAAAAATTCATATACTCTTACTAATGCATTTGAACCTTGAGCCACATCTGAGCTTGTAGTTTTTATTTCTTTACATGTTTAATACAAAGTCTTAGCTCCTTGTTCTCATTTTTAAGTGATAATATGGTTGTATTCTTACTTTATTTATTTATTTCAAGTCTGCCTCCTTATCTTTGCTAACATTTTTCCATTGCTCCCATATATTCAACCTACTCTTCAAATGCCTTGGTTGGCATTCTTGAATGTCCTCATCCACCTTTGCATTAATTTATTCAATGCTTTCAAATTTGTCCACAAAATTTCTTGGGGGAATGGGGTTGGGAATCTTGGAAGCTAAAAATAATTTGAATCATTTATATTTATCAATTATTTATCACTAACAAAAAAATAGACATCTATTCCTATGAAGGGATGCCACCTAAAGTCTAATAGCATCACAATCTGAACTCAAAATGTCAATCAATTTCCTCTTGATATCTTCATTATTTATTTTAATTTTAAATGTATTTTTGTTCATTATTGAACAAACACAAACATTTTAATATGATGATATGTTTATTGGTTCCTTTCCTTTAATTATATGTAGATCAATAGTTTATGTAATAACATGGATAATAATAGACCATTATATATAATGTATATGGTATTATATAGACAAGAAAGATGTAGGGAACTATATAAACTATAATAAAGGGTATTATACATAATATATATACAAAATATATCTATGCAAACTCCTTTTTGGAAGATAAACAAAGAATTTATATAGACAAGCAAGAAAATATGACTCTTTTTTTAAGATGAGTAATCAATATATATACAGACTCCTTTTTTAAAATAATTTAAACATTTTATTTGTGTATACTATTATAATAATGTAAAGGATGTGATTTTTTCCTTACATCTAATAAAATTGATAAAATTCCTTAGAGTTTTAATGGTGTGGGTGTATAAACTTAAAGTGTGACTGTATATTGTGAGGAAATGTTAAAATGAGGAAATTTAGACATTTTCATATGGAGGGTGTTTTAAAATTTTAAGACTTGGATGAACGTAAATCAGATTAGAAATATGAAATAAATATAGCCATTGGTTTGTTACAAATTTGACTAAATTTGATCTTTATAAAAATAGAAATAAATAATATAAATGAGAACTTAGCTAGAAAATGACTGAGATGGATTATCTTCAGGTTGAAAATTGAAGCTGAGGCTAGTCTGAGTTTCAAAAATAGGATCTAAGTGTCAAAACTAATTCCAAATAGTATTATTCTAATTTGATAATAGTGGCATGTGGTGCTAGTGTCCTTATTTTAGCACTAGCTTCCTCTCTGTAAGATTGTTCAAGATTTTAGGTGTACCTATGTCTAAATCTGTAAGTCTTATTCTTACATGCAAGAGTTATAAAACCTTGTAGATGGCCTATTTTAATTTATTTAATGAGTAAACCCTAATCTTCCATGTTACTAGGGCATCTGGTTGATACAAGTAAAAAAGTATGTCTATTAGTGGGGTAAGATGGACATCTTCAACACCCCATTGTGATAAGAATTGCCTACATATGAATACTCTAAAGAGGCATAAAGCCTAATCTATTTCTCCCCACCTAAGTGTTGGTATAATTGAAAGTTAATCTAATATGATAGTTTCATTGAATGATTTAAATATTCTTAAGATTGGAAATATGAGTAATCTAACCTTACAAATATTGTAAATGGTAGAATGCATAAGTAGGGTAAAATAGGGATTGATAATATTAATTGTGCATAACTTGTTCTAAGTTTGTATATGTTATTTGAATATGATTTTCATTTATTTGTTATAGGGCAAAAATTCATGTATATATATTATTATAATGTTTAAGGAGGTGCTAAAAGAGGTCTAGGTTGACCCTATGAGATCTAAGATTTGAAAAAATGTATATTTATGAAAGGAGGAAAAAGAAAGTAGTGAAAAAATTGGGATACTAGTGTCATGTGGTGATACTATCCCTATTATAGTGCTAGTGTTTAGGTGGTAGGACCTAAGACATGAAGGGATATGATGTAAGAATGAGGGTTTAGGACTAATTTAAGGATGACTACGGATGTAGTGGCCTATACAAAGGCTATATAAGTGTGAAAATAGGCCCTAGGATAGGCCTAGCACAACGCTAAGGAAATTTGGTCTCAAATAGCATTCAAGTGTCCTTTCTAGGTGATTACATTCCCCCCCCCCTTATTGTATAAATGGAGTAAAGTGAAACGACTAAGATAAAGGAAAAAGAAGTATACCTAGAATTATCTAAGAGGTGAAACCTATGAGTCTAGATCTAAGTATGTGAAGCATGATCCATTATGTTCCCTACAAGTGAAATATGCATAGATTGGTCCTTACTTAAGATATATCAAAATCAAAGACAAAACTGAGTAAAGAATCAAAATAGATTAAAACTGAGTAAAGGGATAAGAGAGAGGAAAGGAATGAATGCACCTCATTTGGTACATGAACCAATTCATAAACCTAGTGATAACTTGTGTGTGTATATATAGTGATCAATAAATGAATAGATTGGACTGAGTGGATGGCTTACTCAATCCTCATGTGTGGGTTTCTTAGGAACTCAATCTAGTTTTGGCTCCATCAACTCCCACCCCTGATTGGTGGATCATTACTCAGTCCTAGAATAGGAGTAATGATAACATAATTATATTCAATGAAAAGATTATTTTATTTTTGTATACAGGTAAGCATTATAAAGCTTATGGATTTGGTTATAAAAAACTAATGGGTTTCAACTAACCCAACAAACTCCCCCTTGATCCAAATGGGTATATAAGAAAAAACTTAGAGAAATGACTCTAAAATCATAAAATAAACCCTAAAGCAACTTTTAATTGGTGTATTGTACATCCTGATACTGATTAGAACCAATGTTACTCCATACATAAGCTTTCCCTATAAGTTGTGGCATAAAAGGTTGATGAACATGATCAAATATTGTTCTTCTCATATGATCATTGTACCATACTATAGTAGAATAAGATCAAATCCTTTCTAACTACATCGATCTACTTAAGGCTCCACCTAGAATCCTATCAAAGTGACCAAATCATGCTATGTATATCACATCTCCTTGATTTCCAATAAACATTGATGACCTTTACTCAACATTTAATATGTTAGTAACCCCTTTTAACTTTTATTGTCACGGATGATTGATCGATTAGCAACCAAATGCTATACCTTTTCCCCCTATTAGGTGAGAGGTGAGAATTTATCCACCAAGAGACTTAAAATTAAATAATCATGTTTGTTCCATGTCATGAATATTAGATATAGAAAGCCAAAAATAAAATTAAAAGTAAGAACACAAGCTAAAAAATGATACTACAATAAATCCTAGTCTTGATCCTAGTAGCTCACACAAGACAGATGAATCACTGATCACTCAAAATAATCTATCAGTTCTATCAGGGCCATAAACCTCAACCATATAGGATGCCTCTTGATCAAAATAAGTGTCATATTAATTAGAATAATTGGAGTAACTAGAATATCTACCAATATAATGACCCACATAATTTTCTTTAGATTTATTTTTATGTGGAGATCAGGCTCATCAAGGACATACATCTATAAGATGTCCAATGCCACCACATTTTAAACATATTGGATCTTTCTTGTGCTAATTTTTTTGAAATAATTTGAATTACTATAAGAACCATGGGAGTGAGAAGAATGCCTATGGTGATGTTTTCATTTTGAAGATCCTAGAGAGTGCTAATGAGAATGCTATGGAGAATGTATAGAATAGTTTGAAGAGTTTCTCAAATAATTACTCAAAGAGTGTCTTAAATAGTATTTAAAATAATATTTATAAAACTATAAATATACATGGCAATGATCTCTATGATGGGACCTATTATTTGTATAGTGAGTGAGCCTCTTCAATAGGCACACTCCTCTTCTTTATAATCTATCTCTCATGGTGAGTCAACAACTCATAAATAGAATCAAATGTGGAACCATTAAGCTTATCACTAAGCTATAGAATTTAAATAAAATTGGTGTATGTATAACTAAGTCCATTTAGTCTGATAGAAATCAACATGTCATCATCTATTTTTCCACTAGTGCAGTATTCTTGTTTCAAAGTTTTCATGTAGGAGAGATTTAAATACATATTCATTAATTCTAAGCCTATAATTAACAAATTATATTAAGAGATCAATATTCTCATATTTAGGTTGTTTGTCATATAAATCCTTTAACACTTTCTAGGCTTTTCAAGCACTAGTTTTAACTGCCTTTATATGAATGATAACATGTTCAGTGCAAGATGATTTTAACAATGTGAGTGCATGCTTATCATGTTTCTAGTACTCAGCCAATTTTTTGGATTCAGTTATTGGTGTGGTATCTTACTATATGATTTCCCATAATTCAATAAAAATGAGGGTGTTCTACATGTTCCTACTCCATTCCTTGTAGTTTTTAGGTGGCAATCTACCACTTTTAGAGATCAAACTTAAAATTTTTACCATGATTTAAAAAAATTAAAATAAGATGAATGTTACTCAAGGTTTTGCCTTGACCTTGATAATTAGATTTGATACAAAAAAGATTTAGATATTTGTCAAAAAAAATCAATCACACCTTATATCTCCTATTACACCCTTATATCATCAAAAAATTAAAATTTCCACCCCTTATAACTCCTTTAAAATTTTTAATGAGATCAAAAAGAAAATTTGATAAAAATATGACTCTAAAGGGTTTTGAACCTTTAACCTATTCTTATGCAAGTGACTACCAAAATTAGTACATCCAATTTCCCATCAACCAAGTTGACATAATGAAGACAATCTATTATAAATATTCATAGTTTTTCAAAACTAAGAATAAATTAAAATTTCCTTCACCATAAAATATTTTCACTTAGCATGTAAAAATAAAGAAAAATGTCATGTTTCACCTGGGGTCCACCAAAGAAATACTATGTAAATATTAAAAATATACAATACCCAACCATCAATACTTAGCCAAAGAAAATGTGTATGGCATCCTTCTATACCAGTGAAAGATTTTTTGTATTTTTAACACAAACTTTATAGTCTTCTCTTCAATTTAACAAATCAAACTTGAAGCATATATATCTAATCATTCATTTCAAAAAACAAAAATATTGTGCTAATGAAGCATCGTACAGGTCAAGGTATTACCAAAATAAATAAAAAACACCTTAGATGTGTAATTTAAGGTCTACTCTTTTATTTTTACTAGTCGTATTGCCTTTTACTAGTTTTCATTTACCATTGGAGGTTATGATACATCATATAGGTGGAGTTTTAGGCTTCTATATTTCTTGTTCAACCATTGGTATATCATATTGACCTGATGTGGAGCCATATAGATCAAATTTGGATTATTTTTGAGGCATCATCGTATAGAAGAAAAAGAAACAAAATTCAATCAAAATAACTCTAAAACTACCATAGTCATCATACTTTTGTGCCAAAATTGAACTTCTCTTCAATTTCTTGCCAAAATTTCAAACTCCTTTGAATGTTTTTTTCTTCCTTTTACTAGTTCTCTAATACCATTGTTCGGTCCTGAAATGGGAGGAATGATAATAGAATTATATTCAATGAAAAGATTATTTTATTTTTGTACATAGGTAATATTTAAAAATATTATGGAGTTGGTTATAAAAAAACTAACTAATGGGTTTTAAAAAGCTTGAAAAACTAACCCAATAATTAAAATAATTAAATAAAAAAATCACAACCTTGGATCATAAAATAACCCAACAATCATGACTTGTAAACAGCTTGGTTTGGATTGATGGTGTGTCTGACCCTATCATGTAGGTAGCTGAAGAACTCAAGTAGACTATGAATCCATCATTGCCTACCCATGTATATTAAATACATATAAAACTGAAACTACATGATGTAACTAGAAATGTCTAACTGGAGATATCTAATTGGATCTATAAGCTTTGTGGCCACTCAAATATATTAGATAGCTTCAGGCCACTCAAGAATGATAAACACTACAGATGGATTAAGGCATGAAATTGGTGTGTAACTTAAAATATAATATTTGATGTATACAACATAAATAATGACATGGAGTTTGTTATTCCATCTGATCAAATAGTATGTAAGTGATAAAATAGAAAAAATGTGTTATGCACATAACCCCAAATTTGAAATTTTATCACATGGATTCTAAACTGAGTTATAATAATCTATATCTAATTATATTAACAAAAAATGGGAGTGGTCATGTTGCGCATGATGCTCCCAATTTGAGCAAATTAGTATGGATATGAGCTAAACTAGTATGAATATGAGATAAATTAATAAATTTACAACTGAACTTATATAAAATAGATTGTACTATTATATGTTTTTGTCCAATCTATATTTTTTTGAAGTAAGGCTACTATATAGTAAAACCATATCTTGGGCAGTATCACCATGTGGTGCTAGTGTCTTAATTTAGGTGCTAAAGTCTATCTATTCTAATTTTTGTGGAATTATACTGATCTCTATGACACTATTTCCCATTGTGTTTACCTGAGTCTAATTTTGTAATCTAAGCCTATGTGTTGAAAATTTATACTATGAGTGCATTTTGATATCCTCATATTTGTGATAAACCCATGTGAATGCCCCCTCTTTTGAGGGGATTTGTTGAACCTATTCAATAACTATCATCAAAATAAAAAACTTTTCTATATGTGTGTTAATAGGAGCATATATAAAATATGTATAATAATCCAATATAATATGCATACATAACATCAAAATGTAAGATAATCTAAGTATATGTTTTTAATGTGAAATATATGTTATGTCTAACATTCAAAAGGATAACACGATAGATATAACAATGATGTAATATCAAAATTGAGTATCTACCTAGGGTAATGAGGTATGTTATCCATCACCACACATAATTAGGAAGGGGAGATGCATGAGATCCCTCATGGCATCTAAAACTAGAGTGTGTAAGTAACAAGCAAGATAAAAGTGTCATGGACATGAGACATACATGAAATCATACATACAAACACATGATCCATATAAAGTAGTCCAAAGGTCCTTAACACATACATGGAAGAATACATACAAACACATGAGGCATGCAAAGTAGACCAAGGGGCCACAATACAAGGGATATGGGCACATGTCACTAAGTTGAAGAAATAAAAACATACAAGGACATATTCAAATGACCACATACACAAATAGCAATCAAGTTAGCTTAGATCCACATAGAGGGACATGTTTAAATGTTCACATACACAATCAAGAAAGCACACGCAAGGACATGGGCACATGTCCAAATCATACATATTATGAAAAGAAGTGTAGATCTAAAGAGAAATTCAGTATTTAAATGACCTAAAATAAAATAAACATAGAGATACAATCAAGTCTAAAATAGAAAATCTATAAATGAAGTATGCATGAGCATGTAATACAAATATGTGTAAGAGCTAATATGTACATATAGTAGTCATAAAAAATCTGAGTGTAACATAATCAATATCAAGATATAACAATGTTAATTATATAATGTAGATTTTTTAAAGATTTAACCTGGTAATTGAAACTGTGTATAGGGTGCCCACAAATGGGTGGATGTGTTAAATAAAGAATTGTGTATCTATGTAGATGCCCCCAATGGGTAGATAGTATAAAATATGGATCAATGTAGTAGACTTGAGTCTTATAGTAATCTAAAAGCATTCAACAAGAACAAGTGAAACATGCATATATGATAAAATCAACTATATTAATATATCTATCATATGTATAATAAGTCAAGTTCAAATCTGCATAAACTTAACATAGAAATAATGGAGTGAATGAACCCAAAAAAATAATCATAGAGACAAACTATACAAAGAACACAATAATATTGTATATTTTTTTCTTATTAATAATTCAATCAAGATGTTAAATATTTATAGGAAATTCATTTTTATAATCATGGAGATCATCTCTCCATCAATATCTCAACCATATCCCTAGGAATACACAATCTAACAAATAACCTATAATCTTAATATTGTTGTAACATACAATAATATATCTTAACAAATTAATATATTCTAACAACTAACTATATATATATAATATTGAATTATTAATATTTTAATTATTCACATTAAAATAATCATAAATTAATGTGAGGACTAACATTTCCTAACATTCCCCCCTTAGGTCTTACATGATAATTTGTGTTTCACAAGACTTAATGAAAGTCGATAAGGAACACATCAACCTCAATTAAATTAGTTTGGGAAATTCAAATAGGTACATCTTATATCAACCATTCACTAAGGGAACCACATCAACATATACAGTGTGGGAACTTAAAAACATGAACCATTTTTTCAAATTTCACTCATGTATCTCCTAAACACTTTTTTATACAATACACTATATGGGAAAATAGGAAATACACCTCTTATTTATCACACATACAAACAATTGCTAAGAATAAAAAACATATATACACCACTATAGTAAAATTGCCCCTCCATTAGTGGTTAATGAAAGGCATAGAAAACCTCTATCCTCTAATGTCTTCCAATCTCTAATTGGTAAATCTACTTACTTAGAAAATATGTTGATGATGTTTTGATGCATAAATTTTTCAAGGATAAATCTCCCCCATGATTTGGACATTACGTATAAGTGATAATGCATCCTTATACATTTGAACATTTTTTATTATAAACATGACTCTTGACTTTGACTCTTTTATAAAGATGATTTTTGAACTGTTTGACAAAAAAATGACACATTTTAAATTCAACTCTCTAAAAATACTCTAACATTTTAAGGACTATTGAAAAATAATTACAAAATAACTCAAATAACAATTAGGCATATAGACACATATACTTATTTTATGAAATCCAATTAGACTCATTGAATTTGATTTAATTTTGATAATAGAGCTAAATAACTACCTATAATAACTCATAAAAAAAGATTACAAAGAACTATGTCATATACTATATATGACAATAATAATCAAGACTCTAATCTTAACATTAATATGAAATGACATACTACATAGAGATTCTTTTTAACATACATAAACAAGAAAACTAAAGACTTAATATACATAAGTAATAGTAGATTGAAGTAGATGCATACACACTGTGAGACGAGAATAAACTAAACCAAGACTATGTCAATAGGCATTCCAAGATCTTGGGAGTATACACAATATAGATTTTCAATGGCTTAAGCATCATGCATAGTTATGATGGCATAAATTTGAAAGAATATAACTAAAATTTTTAGCTTCTTTGATAATTAATATTTCTCCATGTTGATAAACCATGTGCTATAGCTAGATAAATGGATCAACTTTGAAATAGTCAATAATTTTACATCGATCAAACTATTGTATGTAGACTTTTATAAATTATGAATACTTATTCTTAGATTTGCACAAAATTAGGGAGTAAAATCATGAAACTTCCATCCAACATGCATATGTCATGACCCAATGCTAGAATATAGTTGATTTGGATGCCAAATCATTGCCAAGTCAACACAAATTTGGGACATATAGTGATGTTGTGGAGAACATATGCTACTCAAATGGTGCAAGACATCATTTTTGAATGAATCCTCATAAGAGAAAATATATGACTATTGAGAGTCCTTTTTTAATAATTCTCTTTCTAACCTATATGGGCATAATTGGATGCTAATGTGAAATATTTGTACTAATACAAAGATCAAAGTTCATAGATTTGTATAACACCAAGGAATAGAGCAGAGGATGAGTTGGATGTCACTGTAGGAGATCTAATGATATTTATTACTCCATCAATGTAGAGATGTTGAGTAGAGATAATTTCAAAAAAATTCATGAAAAATTCTTAGAGGATGTAATACATCGAGCTGCCACTTCAAAAAACCCCTAATGAACCATGACACCATAGACAAGACTGATGACAAATTGGTTTCACTAAGTGATACATCATTCTTCTTAATAATGACATTGACCTTTAGATCCATAGGTTCAATGCACAAAGTTTTGTGGGGAGCTAGGAATGCATGTGGATTATGGAAAGATATCTAATCAAAGTTTTATCCTCTAACCTTTTTGAAATAATCACTATATGTTGGTTGAGTATTGTTTCTCCTTTTGTCCACAAGTCTTCAATGCAAATCCCTTAATCTATGATAATACTAATTCAAATAAATTGCTTTAAACTATAATAGAAAACCCTTTGTACATTATTATTTTCTCATGCTTAAGGACACATCTCTATGCAATTTCCCCTTACAATCTCTTATTCTTCCATTACAAATATTGACATTGCTTTGATACTAGATAATGAGTCTGGTTCAAATTTGCATAAACTTAACATAGAAATAATGGAGTGAATGAACATAGAAAAGTAATCATATAGACAAAATATATAAAGAACACAATAATATTGTACTTATTTTTATTATTAATAATTCAATCTAGACATTACATATTTATAGGAAAGTCATTCCTATAATCTTAGATATCATCTCTCCATTAATATCTCAACCATATCCCTATGAATACACAATCTAACAAATAACCTATAATCAAAATATTATTGTAACATACAACAATATTTCTAACAAACTAATATATTCTAACAACTAAATAAATATATCTAATAGTGAATTATTACTTTCGTAATTATTCATATTAGAATAATCACAAATTAATGTGAGGATGAACATTTCCTAACAATGTAGTGTCTAAAAAATGAGTATAAAAATTTCAATGGAAATAATCTATAATTTTGTATTTTCTAAATAAATATTTGAATTTTTTTTGTTTTTTAAAAGTTCATATTGTTTTTGTATTTTATGGATATAAGCTATGTACAAGAAATATAAAAATGAAACTATGTATAAGGAGTAATAAAGAAATAAATTGTATACAAGTAGGGAAGAATAATACTAACTGATGAGTCTCACAGGAGACTCACTATCACTATGGCTAGTGTCAAAAATATAAAGGGTAATTACTCATGTAGTGTAATTACTATGTTGGAGTAAAATGGTGTTGCAATATGAATCTAGGTATTATTCATCATCAAAATCATAATAACCTAGAATGCTAGAGGGAATTGCCTCATATTATGGATTTGACTTTTCTAAATTTTTCTTTGGAATATTGATTATGATTTTCCACTTTAAAACTATGCTTATTATAGACATATGGTGTTGTGGAGGATCTTTTTCTGAAAAGCCTTTTTTTTAGAATACATGTTAGCTTAGCAAGATTTTGACTTCGTAACTTAATTTTTTGCTCTTTTTTTCAACATTTCTTCTGTACCTAGACTTTTTTACTTAATTAATTATATATGTGAATGATTTTCCTTTAGATTTTCAATAATTCCCAAACCTTTTTGACCAACATTATCAACTACTAGAATATGATACGTGATGTCTTGAGCCTACTTGCCCAAACCTTGATAGTGATAATCAAATTATTGTAGATATTTTTGACAAAAACCATACTAATTATAAAGTTAAGCCACATTTTGGAGAGGTAGATTTTCATCTCTTACTTTCTTTACATGTGATTTTTGTGTTATTTCTTACTTTGATTGTGCTTTGTGAACATTTTTTAATTCTAAGTTATGCTTTGGTAACCACTTTTATACTATTTCTAAAGTTGACCCTTTTTGAATTTTTAGATGTGCCATTATATATTGTTTGGATGATGTGTCACTATTTGAGTTATTTATATCCATTATCTATTATATTTTCCTTTTCATTGCTAGACATGAATCGATGTGGTGTCTATGCATTTTATGATATGCACAATAAATATTTGGATCTCCTCACTGGGTGTAGAGGAGGTAGGTTGATCAACTTAGTTTTAATAATTTCCCTTAGTATCTCAATTGAAATCTTATTGGACCCTTGTAAGTTTTTTGAATCACTCATAATATATGCATTATGTTTTACTTTATGATTTGGATATGAAAGAGTGCTAGGCACAACTTTTTTAGGTGTAGATTCATATATGTGGCTTAAAATATCATATTTTGAAGACTATGTACATGTAATTTGATTTTCCTATAATGTGACCTTTTCAATTAATAAATAATTTTATTTTGTAATTCATATATTAGATTACTCATACTAATATTTTATCCCTTAAAGTCTCACAAATGCAAACCCTAGTTGTTTTTGATTGAACATGTAGGCACACATCTTGTAGAGGAGAGATGTAGATAGGCTAAGTATGAGTATTAGTAACAATAGTATAGGTTTTTTCATCTCATAGAGGAGTGATATCATGAACCTATTTAGATGTAAATAAAATATCACCCTTATGGAGATGAAGAGAAAGAGATTATTTCATGTGCATAAGATATGGCAATGAAACTTAAAACATAGTTGTTAGCTTATGTAATAGATCTTTTATGTATGTAAGGGTTTGTTTCTTAAGTAAATTTTGCATAAGAGAATAATGAAATGATTATATATATATATATATATATATATATATATATATATATATATATATATATATATATATATATATAATGGTAACATTAATTTCAATTGATATAATTCGTCATCTATACATTTGTTTATGTCTTTTTTGAGTTCATTCTAAATTAGAGGAAATAAGCATGTAAATGAAAGTATTAAACTTTGCAACAAAAACTGATAAACTTATTCTATCATGATTATCATAATTATATCATAGAAAAATTAGGATATATATATATATATATATTAATATAAAATATGAGTGTAGGCCTTCTAAGGATGGAAACATAAACCCTAGGGTTATCTAGGGTTAGGGTTTGTGTAATATTCAAAGTATTTTAGGTTCACCAAATGTTTTAACCTTTTAAGACTTAGATGAATACAAATCCTATGTTATTAAAGAGCTAAGTATAGTAAATTAGGGTATAAATTTACAATAAATGAAGCCACTAATTTGATATAGAATTGACTAAATTTCACCTTTATAAGAATAGCAATAAATAATATAAATCAGAACTTAGCTAGAAAATGATTGAGATGGATGATCTAGAGAATAAAAATTGAGGTAAGGCTAGTTTGAGTTTACAAACAGGATCCATCTATCAATACCCATTCTAGATAGTATCACCCTAATTGGATAGTATCACCATGGGGCACTAGTGTCCCTATTTTTAGTGTTAGTGTCTTTTATGAAAGATTATTCTAAGCTTATGGGTGCACCTATGTTTGGATTTATAATGCATGTTCCTACACATGAATTCTAAAACCTTGTAGATGTCCTATTTATATTGATTTTTTGATTAAACCCTAATATTACATATTATTATGGTATCTAATTGATACAAGCATAAAAGTGTGTTTGTTATTGGGGTAGGATAAATAGCCTCAACACCCTGTTGTGATGAGAGTTGACTACATACCAATACTCTAAAGAGGGATCAATCCAAATGTAATTTTCCCCACCTAACTTCTAGTGTAATTTCAATTGAAGCTAATATTATAGTTGAATTGAATGATTTAAATGTGATTAAGACTAGAAATCTAAGTAATTTAAGCTTAGGAATGTTGTATATGGTAGTATGCAAAAGTAGGTATAATAGGGACTGATAACCTTAATTGTGCACAACTTTTTCTACTTTTTCATATGTAATTTGCATTTAATTCCATCTAGTTGTTAGAGGGTTAAAATTCATTTGTATATTGATTTGGTGCTTGTGTGGGTGTTAAAAGAGGTCTAGGTTGACCCTAGGAGGTCTAAGATTTAAAAAGATTTTTATTTTTGTAAAAATGAGAGAAAGGACACTAGCACCAAAATTTAGACACTATTTCCTGTGGCTCTACTATCCCTATTATGGTGCTAGTTTCCATGTGGTATAGCTTAAGGCATGAAGGGCTAAGATGCAAGAGTGATTATTTGGGATTTCTTTAAGGATGACTAAGGATACCTATGTCTTATATGAAGGCTAGATAAGTGTGAAAATAGGCCTTATGATAGGTCTAAGGCTAAGCTAAGGATATGTGGTCTCAAGTATCACTCTTAGCACTTAAGTGTTATTTTTAAGTGATTACAAAGGGAGTAAAGGGATACTTTTCATGATCACTTTGTTATTTTTATTATTTTTTATAATAATGCATTTTGATTGGGACATGAATGCTCAGCATTTGAATCTCATGTAAAATTAAATTTTTGAGGCAAACAAATACAAAATATTGAATTAACAATAACTATATGCTATAATAACAAGGGAACTAGTGAGTTTACATACTATATCATGAACTACATATCATATAGAGTAGACTTCATTATTGAGGATAATGGTCAGTATGGAAATCCACAATGAATGTATTGTCTTGGTCACACTTAGTATTGAGGGTAATGACCTTATCTAAGGTGTTTTATTTATAATATAAGGACTTAAAAATGTTGTGGGCCCCATATAAAAATGACTAATAGGATTAAAAAATGGATAGAGTGAGGATATATGGACAACATGCACATGGAGATCAAATGTCATGCTGAAATTTTACCTTCACATTCTTATTAGTTAATTCATCTACCATTACTATATCCATTCCATTATCCTATTAGCCCTTTAGTGTGAGCTAAGAATCAAGGATGTAAGAAGTGGGACCCATAAATGGAGGGATAATAGGATAATGCAATGGATAAATTGATGATAAATGGAGTAACTAATAGACATGTGGAGGTTCACTATCAATGATCTTTAATTTTGAGTGTAACCAGCTAGTATGTTCAACATGGACTACTAAGTTTGATGTTGACAAATTATTAAATCATCATTTTAAAATATTTCACCCCTTCATTAAAGATAAAGGTTTAAAACTAATGTGGGTTCCATTAATGTGTGGCTAATAAGATTTAAAAATGGGTAAAACATAGGTAGATAGAGTAATCAGAAGGGGCATGAAGGTCAACTGCTAGCATGAAAACCCACATTAAATGTATTATTTGTTTACACTCAGAATTAAGGATATAATAATTTATCCAACCCAAATAATTTATGATCATTGAACATAACCAATATATATATATATAATATATATATATATATATATATAATGTGGATGGATACACTTGTATTTCACCTCTACATCCCCATTGGTTACTCTATCTACTAGTTCTCCATCTACCTATTTTATTTACAATAATAACAATGAACAAATATATCCTTATATAAGGTAATTTATTTACAAAATAAGGATTTATTTTTTAGTGTAACCAATCATTATATTTATCATGGACCATCACACTAGATGTTGACCACCAATTGGTTACCTTCACCTCCTTTATTAGTTCCCTTAACCATTGGCATTTCCCTTAATCAGTGGCATTTCATCCTTGTATGTTTAAAAGATACGGTTTTATTTGTTATTTTATTTTATTTTAAAGAAAGTAATTTTTAATGCTTTATGTAGTGTTCTTATAAACATCAAAATGATATAATGGAATGACACATGTGTATAGTCATAACTTTTAATTTTCCTAGTTAGAGATAACAATACATTCAAATTACATTAAATTTTAATTTCATATCCAACAATATTACATGTCAATCTTAATATACATTAATAGAACAATAGTAAAATGAGGAGTAATGAGAGTTGACTGCTTTTGTAGGATCTATTGAAATATCAAGTGGAATTGGAATACATAATGAGAGTAACTAGATAATACTTTCAAGATGAACTACCATGTTTTCTATTTACCTATAATTCCTCATTACTTACTCCATATTATGGTGCTCCACCCAAACATTTGCAAGAAAAGATTGATCTTGGTTTTATTTTTTTATTATAAAGAAAGAAGGTATTGGGTTAAAGCCTTAATGTATATATAGTAACTAGTGGGGATGTAAAGGTTAAATTACAACATGTCAATCCATGTTAAACATACCAAATAGTTATGATCAGCATCATCACCTCATTGTGCTCTTAAAATATACTCAATTCTAAGCATAAATAGTAAGTACATTCAACATGGATTACCATAAAGATAGTTGACCTCCATATCTTTGTTGGTTACTCCATCTAGCTATAGGAACATGGATATCATCTTCCAATGGGGAAGTATATGTTAAACATAAATTTGGTTATACTTATAATCAAGGATTTTTTATGATTATAATCAAGTGTTAAGTGTAACTAGTTAGTACGTAATGTGGACTACCAATTGGTAGTTGACCTCCACATCCCCACTAGTTATTTTTTCTACCATTGGAGGTTCTTATTATAAATAGTTTAACTAATTTAACATGGTAACTAGTGGGGACATGAATATAACAAATGGTTATGCTCAATGAGTGTGCATAAAAATGTTAATTGTTGCATTCAACATAGACTAACAACATCTACTTACATGTTTTCATTACAATAAAAAATTACATGCTTTCTTTAAAATAATAATGAAATAAATGGAATTGAAGATCAACTGTTAATGTGGTAGTCCACATTGAACACATACCAATTGGTTATGCTCAATGCATCATTATGCTAATTAAGTATCCTTGATTTTGAGTGTAACCAACCAGTATATTTAGTGTGGATGACCACACTAGAATATGACCTCCATGTTCTCATTTATTACTACATCTAGCTAATGCCTTAACCATTTGGTATGTTTAAGTTTCTAGTTGGCATGTCTATAGGTCCTATCAAAGTGGTCAACTAAACTTGATTGTCATTTTGTTAACACCCATTAATATGGGTTATTGGTTAATAAAAGTAAAATTTAACCTCAATTAAACATATTATACTCCTAATCAAGAAAGTTAAAATTTAGACAAGTTAATTTTATTATATTTGGGTTATTCTATTTTGATGTCTGTAGGAGCTTGTTCAAAGTTACCATGTTTCATTCCAACATTTATACAATGTTGTAACATATTGTAATCATTACATTCCTAAAATATTATACTAATCTACTAAGTATGGGTTATGTAAAGGGGGCTTATATAAATATTTGATATTACTCAAAAATGATTATTATTTAATCCATAAAAACATAGTAAATTATCATTAGCTTACCCATTATCAATTATGCAATGTGGAATGTTTTTATGGATTGTTATGTATTCTATAATAGTATTAGATATTCCTCACAATGTATGATTCCTCAAATATTATCTAGTCTAATTATTTTCTTATGAAAAAGAGTGATAGAACCATGGATAAAATGTACATAATATGAACCCATTTAATTTGATACCACCATTAATTGGAGAAGAATTAAAGGTTATCACTTCTTTCTTCAAACCATAAATAACATACACATATTTTAAACACACATTTCTCGTATCATGTCAAATATTTGTATGTAAGACATATATGATGTCCATATTTCCGTATGGAAAAATATAAAATAATTACCAAACATAGGCATCGATAAACAAGGGGCATTGATAAATAATTATCATACTCAGAACATCATTATTAGAATTTATAAAGTATTTTCAAGTTTTTCCCTTAAGAATAGATTGATAAAGTTATCAATAATATTATTAAAATGTGTCTTCTTAACTACTATTCTAAATTACATCAAATCCAAGAATTCATTCTTTAGAATTTCTAAAAGAGAGAAACAAGATATTGATTTATCCATTACATAAGTTCTCTTTATTGGAGAAACAAGAGATCAAGCATTATAATACATCAATTCATAATAATATTTGGTAGAATTATTATCACCAATTTTAGCATGATATAAAAAATAATTTAAATGATAAAAAAATTCTAAACATATGCAAGTTTGAGCCTAGATTAGACAAGAACCTAAATATACATTAAAGGAATCATGTTATCAAATTTCAAGAAATATTCTAACATCTTAAAACTTATCTAAGGCATGATCATATCAAATAATTTAAAATCATAAAAAAATTCTCATACATAACATATATAAATTAGCACAAAAACATTATTCTAGAAAATATATTCTTTCTTTTAGCTCATAAAAACATAGAAATTCATCTAAATAGGCTATCAATATCATATAACTAGGATAGCAATCGCAATACAACTAAGTGAACCTATAATTTATTTTATTTGTATGTATTCACATCCATAGAATATTTTAAGGCATTTAAGATTCATATAATCATCTCGTGTTAAAGAAAATAAGTTGCCACACCCTAACCTCAACACTTTGATGGGGTTATCCTTAGAGAGTGATAGCAAATTTAAAACTGAGAACTACTAATGAAAATTAGTTCCAAAATTAAATAAATAGTTTGATTCATAATAACCCTACAATTTGTATCACAAAACACCTCACATCACATGCATCTTACTCATGATAAATAAACACTATTTACATAAAACTCTAACTATACCCCCAAAATATAGTCAATATTATATACTAAAACATTAAGGATGTACACTTTTATGATGAATATATACTAATAACTAAAATTAATATAAAAACCATAATAATAATTTAAACCCTAAATCAAGCTCATATTTTAGTAACCTTAATTCATAATTATAATTCCATGAGACCTAAGTTCTAAGCATATTCAAGCCTACCAAGTTTTCAAATCAAACTTTTAGAGAAGCCTTACCAAAGGAAAAAAAATAACATTTACACATAGTTTAATATTATCTGAGTGTTTAAAATTAATGTTTAGAATAAGGGTGAGAACTCTCAAATCATTCAAATTATTTTAAAGAATAAGCTTAAGTACAATGGTGTTAAACTTCACAACTTTCATTACCATATAAAAACTTCTATAACATAGCTTCCTTCAAGTACTCAACATAACAAAACCCAAATATATTACATCAAATCCAAACTACTCTTAGTCCTTATATATTTCACTAACATAGTCACTCATTCTAAATTTTTTATGAAGGGTATCCCCAATGCTTATGTCCATTTATTTATCGATACTATATATTATTTCAAATGGATTACAAAATGTAAAATAACATGTTAAAAAATTAATATCACATAATCAATTAAACTACTCAATCATGCAAGGTAGATAAAATCATTTAATGTATTATCCTATAGGAAATAGGGCATTCAATTGATGAAAGTAGATCAGCACTATGTCATTTTTCCTAATGTCTCATTCTCTCAAATATGCATATTGAGTTAAGTGTAATAATCAAATTTTGGGAGACAATAATGGAATTTCATCCTATTGTTTTAGGTTTTTTTCTAAAATAATCTAGGGCATAAGTTGTAGGTATTGGGATCCATGAAATCCTGCTTGAAATAGACCTCTAAGAGATGTAGTGATACCAATAGATATTTAATTCTTACTTCCCACTAGATTTAAAACCTCTTCACACTAATTAATATAATTCAATAGGTTTATCCTTTAAGAAACTCCACTTCAAAATTTCTAAGAAAGGGGAAAGATCACTTGACAACAAATAAACATGAAAAGGGAAGGAGGGTAAGGGAAAAAATAAAGCTCTCTAGATCAAATAAAATAAATCAATGCTTTAAAACTAAGGACATGTAAATATACAATTTTACCACTATATGTCAATTTTAATGGGAGCTCAAACATCAGCCACACAAGGAAGGGATTCAAAGGAAAGTGAACTTTCATTATTGAATAATAAGATATATGGAGTAAATTCTTTCACAATAGCCAATAATAAAGAGGCAATTAATTATAAACTGAGTATATGACTTGAGAAAAGTTATAATTCTAAAAATATGTCACTAATAGATTTAAATAACATCAAAATGCCACTATTGGGCAAATTTGGCCTACATACCAAAATGTGCCTAGCCTTTGATGAGAAGCTGAGCAGGGTCCTGATTGAGGAGTGATGCAACATCACAAGGAGTGTATGGAATTCAAGAGGAGATCACATAGTATTTAAAACCTTTTGAAACACTTTAAGTAGGATTAAAGTGTAAATATGATTAATTTAAGGAATTGAACCATCATCAAACATCATGCAATAATGGGTTGGTCAACTCATTTTATCATTTTATAAGTTCACTTAGAAAGCCTCTAAGAGTTAAATAATTTCATGGACATGAAGTATATAATTCCTAGATCATGATCTACAAATTTCATGTCTCAATGAGCTTATTATCTCAAGATATCAACTTCTAAAGTAGAACCTATAGAGTTGGATGTTCACGTGGACATCAAGATAAAGCTTTGTGAAGTAACCATTTAGATTCAAAAAATCCTTAACAAGCTTAAAGTTAAATGTAGATCAATGATATGCATAATCTCAGAGGGTGGAAGATAGATCCAATGGCATGCACAAGGTCAATAAGGTCAAAAGGTCCTTTGAAAAAGATCAATGGCTTGCATTGAATTGTACAATAGAGATCTAATGGTGTACGCCAACTGACAAAAAAGTGGGTCTAGGAAAATCAATGGTATGCATTTAATCATCCAAATTCAATCCAATGATGCAAGCAAGGTTAACAAGTTAGAGGATCTTGAGGAAGAGTGAGAGACTACTAAGTGTCATGAACATGTTAAGTAGCTATGTAAATCAATGGCTCATGTGCATTCCATACAAAGTAAATCAACAAGAGAGATTGAAAGTCAAAAGCTAAGAGGCTTTAATATAAAGGTCAAACATATGGTTGAGGTCAAACCAGAGTAGGTGTTTCAAAGAGATATGTCACCATTATATTTTATATGAGCACTGCTAAGCAATTAGATTTGGTCATATAGTGAATATGAAGCCTTATCACCATTAAATCTCAATATAAAGCTCTGGTTTGAAGTTTTAGAACATATAGGGTCTATTCTCTAGAGTTGTATTATGGTTTCACAACTATGTTCACCATCTATTTAATAAGCTTCATGCATATAATAAGTTCTTAGCTTTTATAAATACTCAAAGGCAAAATAAGTCTTTTTAGGCCCAATAGGGATCAAAGATGGGAAACTAGTTGTTGCAATAAGATCAAGCAGTCTATAGGTCTTCATCGATATTATTGCTATATGAAAACCAATAAATGAATTTATTTTCATCTATTATGGACCTATGATCATGTTTTAAATTAGGGGTATACTATGTGATTATTATGGAGAAGTGTCTCATCTTTTGATATGGTTAGATTTTTGACAAATAAGTACCTATGGATGCCCAAAGTAGATATGACACAGTTCTATCAGTTCTAAGATATGAGAAATTTGTCTTCATCAGTAGATTAGGTATAAAATTACATAGAGTCCCAAGAAGGATACCTAGTGGTTAGATAAGGACAATAGAGCATTTAATTATTTTATAGAGCTTTTAAAATTTGGTTCCTTCTTTATAAGATCATGACTCAACATCCTTGGATTAATGTTAATCCATCATAACTCCCTCTCTCCTCCCTTTTTCTGCATATGTCCCATCTTTCACATTTTAGCTCTCTCTAAAAATTTATAAAAAATAAATCTCTGATATTTTTAAAGAAAAGACTCTTATGCCTTTGGCTTGTTTAGGCTATGTCAAGATTTGTACTGTAACACCTATTTGATGCAATAAAAACCGAATTCCTTCATTTTTTCAAGTTGAATTAAAATGTGTTCTATGAATCTATGTGATGTGGTTAAGTGAATGTATGTTTTCCTTGCCTCTATCTAAGTTTCCTCACCTTCATGAAGTTCTTTGTAGTTCTCACAGGTCATTCTAAGTGCAATATATAGTTTGTTGATTAGTTTGGAAGTGGACAAGTGCCTCCCATGCTAAGTTGATATCTAATCAATGCCTTTTTGTAAACTACTCTTATGAGGAATAGTCTTATTTATTCTTGAATGTGTCTTATAGTGGGTCTTGTGCAAAGTGTAAGTATTCAAATTACTAGTTCATCACCTCATTTTACATGATTTCATATATTGTTGTTAATCTCTCTCCCCTTTTCCAAGCAAGTGTTAATTTAGGTCTAGTTTAGGTGATAGATCCAAAAGGAATTTAGCCTTATCTAGAGGTTTGAAAAAATATTAGGTGACCCATAGCCTAGGGTAATTCCCATGTTGGACTATATTTGAATAGGAGGACTTGAACGATCCCCTTGCTCAGCTAGGGTGAAATCTAGGACACCAATAGTTCTAGCACAACTGGTGGGATAAGTTTTCCTTAGAATAGATAAATTTTGGGATTGAGAATAAATATCTATAGCATCAAGATACATTAACCATCATCATAAGCTAAAGATTCTTCAAGTTAACATCATCTAGATAGTGTTTCATTCCAAATGTTACTAAAAGGTAAGCAAGTAAAGGCATTCCTTTTGAATTCATTGAGTTGCCTTCTAATTCTTATAAAAAATTGAGATTCAATAAGGTAAGTCCTTATCCTCAAAATAAATATTCATCTCCTATTCATCCTATTGTTTTAGTCCAAGATATTTTTCCCATTACCCAAATCCCCATTACGCAAATGGTCATCAAGAATCAAGTGTTTATTCCATTTAATAGGGGTAATCCCCTGAATTTATCCTAGTATGATTATATTCCTATGTTTGGCCTTAAATTTATCCCTTTATTTTCAATATAATAAGATAAAATAACTATTATTAAGTATATCCAAGATGTTGCTAACCTTTGTTCTATTCACAATGTTGTTCAAGATAATGTGGGTATCAGACTGTTAGCTACTTTCTTCAAAGGAAAAACATTGAAATGGTATAGAAATATTATTTTAACCTCCATTTCTGCCTGGGATGAGTTAGGTGCAGCCTTATTCAGATAATTTAAATACAAATATGATCACCTATCCTCAGTTGAATAGTTGACTACCATTAAAAGATACCCCCATGAGTTCATATTTGATTTTAACCTCAAATTCCAAAAGACATGGTGTAGGATAGCTATATTGATTAGACCATCCCTATATTATTCCTTATTTTACTATCTAAAATCCTTTAATTATTATACTAGTGTGATGATATAGTCCATAGGTGGTAATACGTTGCCAAATGCCTATGAGGTTGTAATAAGAGCAAATAACAATTAGATACAAGCTAGTAAGCTTTCTCTAAGACCCCTAATGCATATATTTATAGATTTATAACCTATCCCACCCCCTTAAGTTCCTAAAATCCATCTATATCCCTTATTCCATCCCCTAAATCCCAACTTATAGCCACTTCTAACTAGGCTAGTGAGATTGGAGATTTGAAAATTATGTTACAAGATTTTGGTAATGAAATAGTTCAACTCAAGAGATATAAGTACCAAGGTAGGCCTTAAAAAAAATATAATCAGACCTCTTATCAACCTTTTAGAGATCAAAGGCCTCCTTATCAAGATTTTAAAGAAAATAGACCACCTTACCAATCTTAAGGAGCCATAACTTAAGATAAACCATATGTATCCCTTGACCATAATGTACCCTCTAGTTAAAGTGTTATTATTCCCACACCTCAAAATAACTTGATTCAATATTCATGTCGGTGGCCTATTAATCCAAATGATACTCAAAACCAAGCCTTGGTATCATAGGATATTATTGTGTCATAAATGACATAATAAGATTTTTTCTTCAAGAGGGTAAGTATCAAGAGAAAAATTTGGTACCCCAAGGAGAGGCTCAATAAGTTCAAGGGAAGTCAAGTGCCATTAATGTGAAGTGGAAAATGGATGATCATGTTGTATTCAATCATATTGGTGAGACTAGCAACATAAGTGGTCAAGTTATAGCTCTAACTAGAGCTAAAAGAAGAGTTATTGAGGAAGTTAAAGATGTGATAAATGCTTCTATTATTCCTAATATTATTCCCAAAATTATCAAGGATCAACTTTTTTCCCCTATAACACAAAAAAATTAGAATGTAGAGGTTGAGGAGGTCCCTTAAATACCTCTTATTAGAGAAGAGCCAGTGGTTCACAAGGTGAAGCCAAAGGTTAGTAGAGCCTTATTCACCATAATAAATTAGATGAAGAAATCCAATGTTAGTATTATCATGTGGGATTCCCTTGGTATTCTAATTAAAAAATACATACTCATCCAAGAGCTTTCAACCCTCAATTTATCTCAAGAACTAGTTGAGAAACAAGGTGTTGTCTTGGCTAATTCAAACTAGCCAACCAAGCAATAAGATCAATAGAAACATAAAATGGTAAAGGTGGATAAAACCAATGTAAAATCACACAAAAATCCTCCTTTTTACCTCTATTTGATATTTGGTGACTGTTTAGTTCATAATTTTATGATAAATAGTGGAGCCAGTAACACTGTAATGCCTAAGCAAATTACAAATAATTTTGGTCTTGTCTATGAACCAAATACTAAAGGAGTGTTAAAATTAGAGGGATCACCAAAAAATATAGTAGGAATCATAAAATATCTAAAGTTGACACTACATGCTTGTCCCAATGTCACCATTCAACAAGATGTAGTAGTGGTGGACTTGCCTCCCTATTTTTCCATGTGTCTATCAAGGGACTTTACCTCAGAGATTAGATAATGTTTATTATCTAATTGGATATATTTGATGTTTATTATTAGGTATGGTACTAAGTTAAAAATATTTTTTAAACCCATTGCACATTTCTATTTAGATCCATATATGCCAAGTATGGTGAACACTATTTATACTATATCAAATAGCGTACTAGAAAATAATGAAGTGGAAACTCAATCACCTAAATATAGAGTTAAATATCTATTCCTTGATGAATGGGCCTTTGATTTGAATGAATATGATCCTTATAATTTAATTTAAGAAGAAGGACTTGGTGTTTATTTCATTCATGAAAAAGATACACCAATTCTAGCATTGATGAAGGATGGTGAGTCTAGTGATGGCCTATGGCAACTATACTTTGATGGATAAAGGAAAAAACATGGCATCGAGTCTAGAAAAATATTTATTTCTCTAATGAATCAAATTTATTTATCTTCTCTCAAGTTTTAGTTTAGTTTTTCAAATAATGTTGTTGAATATGAGGCACTAGTTCATGGTTTGTAATGGGTAAGAAAGATGAAGGTCAATACCTTACAAGTTTTTGGTGATAGTGAACTGGTAGTTCACCAAGTAAGAGGTCTTACTATATGAAAGAATACATTTCTTAGTTCTTATAAGCATAGATTATGGGACTTACTTCAAGACTTTTAAGCTTTAAATATTTCTACCATATCAAGAAATGAGAACAAACATGCAGATAGGTTGGCTACCATTGGGTCATAATTCAGTATCCTAGCTGATATAAAGAATGAAAAGGTTCATTCAAACATTAAGGTGGTTATAATACCTTGTATTCCAAAAAACCATGATAATTGGCAATTGTTTGAAGATGACAATTAGATTATTAGGTTCTTGAAAGAAGAGGTTGAATTTTCCTCAAGGAACTAAGATAAGTTCTTGAAGTATTATGGTGACCAGATTTTGCATCTAAAAAAAATAAGTTTCCCAAAGGGTTGATCACCCTTGAGAACATATTCAACGAAGATGATGATTTGAAAAAATAAAAGTATTCATTATCAACAAAGGAGGAACACTATACAAATGTGGATATTACAACTAGTAAGAATTTAAAGTTAGGTAAGGTTCTCACTCCTTTAGCGAAGGAAACTTTCATTAAGTTATGTTCAATTTTTATGGATGTATTTGCATGGAAATACAGCGACCTCAAAGGATTTGATCTAAATCTAGCTCAACACACCATTGAGTTAGAAACTAAAATAAAGCCAGTAAGATAAAGATAAAGGCCTATCAATCCAAAGCTTGAGCCTTTGATGAGAAATGAGCTTCATAAACTCATTGAGTCAGCTATCATATTTATAATTAAGAACTTAACTTGGCTAGTAAACATTATTCTAGTACAGAAAAAGAATGGTGAAATTAGACTGTGTGTTGACTTTCATGACTTGAATAAGGATTCCCTTAAAGACCAATATCCTTTTCCATTTATGGAAAAAAATTCATAGTTAGTTGTAGGTTCAAAAAGGTTCTCCATTTTGGATGGTTATAGTGGCTAAAATCAGATTTTGGTCAAGGAAGAAGAACAATTCAAAACAACCTTCACCACAAAGTGGGGAACATTTTCATATAGAAAGATGCCCTTTGGTTTATCCAATGTTGCAGAAATTTTTATAAAGCCATGGATATGGCATTATAGGGTCTCCTTAATAAGTTTATAATTATTTATTTGGATGAACATAATAGTGTTCTCTGAGAATGTAGGTGAGCACATGATTCACCTCAAGTAAGTGTTTGAAAGGTACATGAAATTTGGGGTATTTCTTAATCCCAAAAAGTGTGTTTTCTCTATTCATGAAGGTAGGTGTCTTGGACATGTGATTTCAAAACATGGTACAAGTATAGATCCTGATAGGATAGATTTAATTCTTTCACTTTCCTCGCCTAAGCACAAGAAATATTTGCAAAGCTTTTTAGGCAAAATAAATTTTATAAGTAGGTACATTTCAGATTTTACCACTTTAGCTAGGCCACTTGTATCCATGATAAAGAAGGTTTAGAGTTTCAACTAGTCCAAGGAAGGAGTAAGAATCTTTAAATAGATCAATAAATCCATAGCCAGTGTTCCTACACTCCTGAACATTGATTTCACAAAGGATTTTATCCTGTAGACCTATGCTAACATTGATACTATTTCAGATATTCTTATGTAAAAAAATCATGAAGCCTTAGAGCATCTAATAGATTTCTTTAGTTAATGCTTTCAAGAATATGAAACAAGGTACTCTTTTCTTTAAAATCATGTACTTTCAATTATAAGGTCTCTCAATAAGTTTAGATACTTATTGTCTAACAATAAGAGACAACTAATGGTTTCAAATCCAAGTGTCAAGTATTTTCTCTTGAATAAGGATATAAATGACAAGAGAGTTAGTTGGATAACAAAGGTAATAGAGTATGATGTGGAGTTCAAGGTCACAAATTTGATTAGAGATAAAGGACTTTGTGAACACCTAGCCAAAGACTTTCAAGACGCAAATGACATGGTTTTAGTGTCAAATGATAAAGAAGATGCAATTGATCATACTTTACCTTCTAATTGGTCCCAAGATTTTTTAACATACCTCTAGGATGGTATTTATCCTTCTCACCTAACTCCTTCAAAAAGAAGATATTTTAGATTATAATCCATTCCATTTATTCTTGTTGATGGTGTTTTGTTTAAAAAACATATCAATGACATGTTGTTAAGATGCATTGAATAACATAAAAAAGAAAAGCTGATTATAGAGTTACATGATGGACATGGTGGAGCGCATTATTCATAAAGGACCATAGCTCACAAGATCTTGAGATGTGGGTATTATTGGCCAAGCATATTTGGTTATTATCATGCATGGGTCAGGAAATGTAGATAGTGTATTATGTTTGTTGGAAAGGTGAAACTTGCAGCCTTACCTTTCCAACCAATTACAGTGAATCAACCCTTTGTCTAATGGGGATTGTACTTTATTAGTCTCATTAACCCCCCTTCAAGCTCAGAACATAAATGGATATTGACTGTTATAGATTATTTTACTAGATGGATAAAATCAATGGCATTGAAAAAATCAAATGAATCTAATGTTTTGAATCGATATGAAGGTTTTCTTACTAGATTTGGATTCCCTTTAATAATTATTTTTGACAATTTTATGGCCTTTGTGGGGTCTAGAATCATCTAGTGATCAGTTTAGCATAGTGTCTTTCTCAACACTTCTTCAAATTACTATCCATAAGGTAATAGCCTTATTGATACCACTAATAGATCCTGATAAATATCATTATAAGGATTATTAAATATAATTAGAGGTCATGGAATTTCAAGTTAAAGTCATCTCTATGGGCTGATAGGATCACCTATAAAAGATCAATGGATAACTCTCTATACAATCTGGTATATGATAAGGAAGCAAGAATGCCTATTTCTCTTGAATTCCCTACTTTAAAACTAATGAATCAACCTGAGTTATTATAGAATGATCCAATGGTAATTAGATATGCTGAGCTCATGGATCTAGAAGAGACAAGACACCGGTCTATTTGGCCATGGAAGCCCATCAAACATAGGTGAAGAGATCTTTTGACAAAGGAGCTTCTTCAACAAATTTCAAAGAAGGATATTTGGTCCTCAAGTGGGATGGGGATAGAGATAATACAATAAGTTACACAAAGTTTAACTCTCTTTGGAGTGGTCCATACATAATCTCTAGCTGCAAATCTCACAATGCCTTCTAACTTACAAAGATAGATGGTGAGGAGCTTCCTATCCCAATATATGGGATACATTTGAAACACTACTATTGAGGAATATAAGGTCCCTATACATAGTTAGGTTTTCTTATTTTCTTCCAATTTTTGTTCTAAGACATTAGTTTTTTTTTTATCCCAAATAAGTTCTTTGTTTGCATATCTATTTTGTTATGATAACTTCCCTTTAAAGTTTGTTTCTTTCCTTGTTTGGTGGAATTATTTGTCTTTGCAAGTCAAAAATATTTCTTGTAGTCATTGGATCAGATTCATAATTTTTGTGAGTCCAAAAATCATGTAAATGATCTAAGTTCTCAAAACATAGCAGGCATGTTACCCAGTTTAGTCACCAAAGATATTGACCAAATTTGGCCTAAATACCAAAATGTGCCTAGATTTTGATGAGAAGCTAAGCATGGTCCTAATTGAGGAGTGATATAATATCATAAGGAGCATATGGACTTAAAGAGGAAATAAAATATCATTTTCAACCTTTTGAAACACTTTAAGTAGGCTTAAAGGGTAAATTTGATGATCGTAAGGAACCAGACCATCATCAAATGTCATGTAGGAATAGATTGGTCAACTCATTTGAGAGTTTTATAAGTTAAATTATAAATCCTATCAGAGTCAAATAATTCCATGGGCATGATGTATTTCATGACTATATCATGATATATGAGTTTCATGTCTTGATGAGCTTGCTATCTCAAGATATAAGCTTTTAAATTTGAACTTGCAGAGTTGGATATTCACATAGATGTCAAGATAAAGATTCATGAAGTAATCATTTGGATTTAAAAATCCTTAACAAGCTTTAATTTAAATGAAGATAAATGATACATATAATATCTAAGGTTAGAATAAAGATCCAATGGTATGCACAAGGTCAAAAAATGTCAAAATTTCCTTCAAAAAAGATCAATGGCTCATGTTGAATTATACAATAGAGATCTCACAGTGCATGTCAACTAACAAGAAAGTGGGTCTAATAAAAACAATGGTGTGCATTTAATCATGTAAAGGTAATACAATGGTGTGCTAAAGGTCAAAAATTTAGATGATCTTGAGGAATAATGAGAAATTGTCAAGTGTCATGAACATGTTAAGCTACCAGGTAAATTAATGGCTTATGTGCATTTCATGCAAAGAAAATAGATGAGTGAGATTAAAATTTGAAAGATAGAGGATTTAATATGGAGGTTAAATATATGGTCATGGTAAAACTAGAGTATGTGTTTCAAAGAGTTATGCCACCATTAGATTTTAGATGAGTACTGCTTAGCATTGAGATTCAGTCATACAGTCAGGATGAAGCCCTGTCACCATTAAAGCTCAATATTAATCTCTAGTTTAAAGTTTTAGAACATATAGGGTCTATTGTTTGGAGTTAAAGTATGGTTTAATGACTATGTTCACCATATATTGAAGAAGTTCCATGCATATAATAAGTTCTTGGATTCTATAAATTCTCAGAGGTAAAATAAGTATTTCTAAGCCTAATAGGGATCAAAGATGGGTAGTTAGTTATTGCAATAAGATCAAGTAGTCCATAGGTTTTCATTGATATTATTTCTATATAAAAACCAATAAATTAATTGGTTTTCATCTATCATGGACCTATGATCATGTTTCAAAGTAGGGGTAGACTATGTGATTATTATAAAGAAGTGCCTCATCTTTTGATATGGTCACATTTTTGGCAAACAAGTACCTATGGCCACCCAAAGTAGATATGGCATAGTTCTATCAGTTTCAAGATATGAGAAGTTTGTCCTCATTAGAAAATTAGGTATAAAATGGCATAGAGTCCAAAGAATGAGACTTGGTGGTTAGATAAGGATAATGGAGCATTTAATTATTTTATATATCTTTTAAAAGTTAATTCCTTCTTGATAAGATCATGACTCAATATCCTTATATTAATGCTAATCCATCACAGCTCCCTCTCTTTCCTCCCTTTTTTCTATATATATCCCATCTTCTTCCATATTGTGGCTCTCTCTAAAAATTTATAGAAAATAAATCTCTAATATTTTTATATAAAATACTCTTATGACTTTTTCTTGCTCAAACTATCCTAATATTTGTACTATAACACCTATTTTATACAATAAAGACTGAATTCCTTCATTTTTTCAACATGAATTAAAATGTGTTCTATGAATCTATGTGTTTTGGTTAAGTGAATGTATGCTTTCTTTGCCTCTATTTAAGTTTCCTCACCTTCATGAAGTGATTTTTAGTTCTCATAGGTCATTATAAGTGTAATATATAGTTTTTTGATTACTTTGGAAGTGGACAAGTGCCCTCCCATGCTAAGTTGATAGCTAATCAATGCCTTATTTTAAATACTTATGTGAGGATTGGTATTATTTAGTCTTAAATGTGTTTTATAGTGGATCTTGAAAAAAGTGTAAGTGTTAAAATTATTGGTGCATCACCTCATTTTACATGCTAAATTATTGTTAATTTATCTCCCATTTTCCAAGAAAGTGTTAATTTAAGTCTAGTTTAGGTGATAGATCCAGAAGGAAGTCAAACTTCTCTAGAGGTCTAACCCAAGATTAGGTGACCCATATCCTAGGGTATTTCTCATGTTGGAATATATTTAAGTAAGAGTACTTTAATAATCCCCTTGCTTAGCTAGGGTGCAATCTAGGACACCAACAGTCATTATGAATTCACTAATTAATCAAAGACTCTCCTTTAGTTTTCAATAACTCACTAGGTAAATCATTTACCTTGGTTGCATTGGTTCCCAACCCTCACAAATCAAAAATAAATAAAATATTAGAACTAAAGGAATTATTTAATTTCAAAAAAAACTCAAGCTCTCTTCCTAAGAAAGGGTGATTTAGGAAATTTCTATTGCGGGCTTTTTATCTTGACTAAAAATGGAGAAAGGCCTAGAGTGGAACCAAAGGTATCTCTGTCAGGGCTATAGAAACCTAGATGGTAGTATACCAATTCCCAAGCCTTCCCTTACTCATATAGTTTGTGTAAAAGAGTTTTAAGAGTTATACACACTTAAGTCACCTCCAAGCTTGATAATGGATTCAAAATCACTCTTCATACAAGATTATCTCTTGAAGGATTTAAATCCTAGTATGTTATAATTTGAAGTAGTTTTAAGTGTTCTTTTCTTTCTTATTTCTATTAAAAGAAGTTTTGACCACCTATCTACTTGTTCAATAATTAAAGTTCACATTCTAGGTTCTAAACTCTAAGCATTATTTCCTTGGAATATTTTCCATTTTTTGTAACCAACATGTTCATTTTTGTAGAATAAAATGGGACCTCTACATCATCAAAAATCTAAAAATTATCAGCACTCTAATTTATCCCCATTTGATCCTCACACATAAAAATTTGGATGCTAATTCAATATCCATCGATAAAATATTTTGCAAAACCACTGATATCATGTCCATTATATTTAAGCACCTTTAGTAGCTATTTAAATTCCAAAAGTTATCCAATTACATTATGAAATTTTTTTGGGGCACCAAATGTTCCCTGTAGAAAATTCATGCATAGACATCTCCTAGAGTCTTATCCCCATAGCCATAGTCCTAAAGTCCAAGCTAACACACTCTTGAAAGTCTTTTAGCTAGTAGGTGAGTATCCATTTTCTTGTGAGGCTATTTTTAATGACTTATACTTTTTTATACATATTTTTTTTAGGTCCCAGGGGTGTCAAAGATATAAAATACCCAAGAGGATTGATCAAATGAGAAAGATCCATATGTCTCCTAACACCCAAGCACCCACGTAGGTATATAACTAGCCAAATAAGTCATAAAATGGTATATATCAGGAACCCCAACCTGGTAATATGATCTAATGTGTACTCCATATAATCAAGAAGATAATTCATACAAGCACAATTGTCAAACTAAAAATCTCATGGCATTATTAGTTGGCACAATATTGAGTGATCTCACCAGTCTCTAATTAAAACATGGAAAACCCTTGGGATGATCACATTACCATAAGGGATAAAATAGGTGCATGCCTATCATGCTCCTAGATTTTACTATCTCAGTGGGAAAGATCATGATCTAGAAAATAGAGGGGTCTCATCATCATTGATAAACCTAAATGGGGCTTGTTTTCAAATTTTAAAATTAATTACAAATTAGGAAATGGTTAATTTGGGAACATTCCATCAATTTAGATTTTATTTCACATAGTGTGAGCCCATCAAATCCATTACTATTGAAAATATCACATAACTCTATAATATATTGTATATATTGAACACATTAATGTCTTTTATGCACCCAAATTATTATGATCTGTTTGCCTTGATTTCCCTCCATATCCCAAAATAAAATCCTAATAGATTATACACAAGAATAAGAACTAATTTAGTAATGGATTCCTCAAATTCAAATCCCAATCTATATCAATATTTTTGGGACACCACATTCTTATAGGGAATCACAAGATAAGCATTACAATTATATCCTCTAAACCATTGAGGATATAAAATTTCAAAATAGTGATGATGAATTAGAAGATGATGATGTAGATTTCACCATTGACATGATATCCCTTAGGGTATCAAGATTTAACAAAGTGGATACCAATCCAAAATTATTCCCATGCACATACCTCTTTGGAAATATACTACTCTCTTTGAAAAGTAGTATGAACATCGTGTACTCACCCAACATAAAATTCAAGATTATATAATCTCTGGCCCAACATTAAAATAGTATGTAAACCTACCAAAGTACACCATCTCTTATGAAAAGGGTCTCTTTTTACTCTTGGATAAAAATCATTACATATATGAAGTCTTTAAGGACTGGACTAATGACCAAGATCATTGGGTAAACAAAGAATACCCTAAACCCTAAATAATCTTGATATTATGAGAGGGGGTATGCACTTGCATGTTGTTTTTTAATCACTTGTATGTGTCAAAAAATGTGGTTTACATCAATAAATAATGTGTTCCTAACCTCAACATCATAATTAAGGGAGAGGAGCTCCTATATTTAGGGAGCCTCATCATATTCAACTTCACTCAATGGGTGAATAGGGTTTACACTAGAGATAACTTCTACATGATTTCCTACATAGTGGACATTGTTTTCACCAACCTAGACTTCAAGTGCTTGGATTTACCTCAGTGTGTAATCATAGGGTATATGGTGTACATAGTGTTTTACAAAATCTACATTCACCACTTTTATAATCATAGTTGGGACATCTACAACCACTTCTACCCCATTGTGTATTGTGACATCAATGAGAGGTTGATGTCAAGGCTCTATGAGGATATGTAAGATTCCTTATAACCCATTAGATATTATTAGTACTATAGGTATTAAACCATAATTAGGGTGGAAGGAATTATGGGGCCTCCTCTATTATTACCATGTATAGTCCTAAATTGCCTCATAGAGTAGGAGATAACTTACCATTTTACCAATGATGTCTTGGGTATCTACCTTGATAGGAGACAAAAATCCCACACATCATTCCCTATGGTCATTGGTCACCATGAATATAAATTCCTATAGGAACTAAAATCCATGGCCCAATAGAGACTCATTCATCCTAGGTAATTTAGAATAAAGAGAGTGTGATCCTCGAGGCATAGTGTAGGCTCATGTGGAGAAATATTAGTTGTGCCTCAATATCAAATACCATCATGAGGACCACCTATATTATTTAATTTAACTCAACCTATTAAATAATACTAAGGTATTTATAAATCTATAGGAAAATACCTACCAAAATGCTCAAGTGCAAGCATAGCCTAGGCCCATGTTGGAAGAAAGAATTACTCCTCCATATCTACCTCCAATATAACCAGTATTTATATGGCCAAGCCCATAAGGACCTATTATTGAGGTCCTAGTTGTATACATCTAATTCTCACCAATATCATGTTGAAATTTTAAGTTAGAATGACTTATTGTAATAATGCACAAAATAAACCAAACTCCATTAAAATTCTCTAATTCTTCCAAACACATCACATACAATTTATGAAATATATTGATGCATCCCTGATGGGGCATAACACTATAACCAATTATCAACTAAAGCTCTGATACCGCTGTGATATCCCCTTCTAATATAGCAACACAAAAAATCTGAACCAAGATATAATAGCTGTTGAATAAATTCAGAAAGATCACAATAATATAGTCTCTTAATAACAAATACAGATTGTATCACTTATCCTTCTAAATTATTACAATTGCAGTCCTCTAATATGCATATAAAATATGAAATACAGTCTTGAAAACCCTAGCTTTGAAAATTTGGGAGTGAAATCTGAATCTGGAAGGGTCTCGGCCCTTCTGTGTCGACACACAGTCGCCGTCGTCAAATATCGCCGACATCGGTCTCTGCCGGTCGGATTTCTGCCGACGTCGGTCTTCAGTCGACCGATGTCAAAACCCTTTCTGATGTCGGTTCCTGCACTGATCTGTACGAACCCGTACGGATTCTGTACGGCCACAAATTAAGCACCACTTCCCTGTTTCCAACCCCTGATCTGAAGATATCTGTCCCTAGCACAGTAGATCACTAGCTGTATAATTTATTGAATCAAAACATAAAGCAATAAATACCTGGAATATCTGTGATAACTTCTGTGTGAAGTTATCTCTCAACCCTGAAATTCTGTGATAACTTCTGGATGAAGCTATCTCTCACTTTGGCAATAGATCAGCTGATATTTCACAGCCTCTTAATTGCACACACTGAAGAGGGAACGTTCTCCAATGCAAAAGGAATCCTTGAACCCTAGGCTCAGTCTTCACAGAAGAAATTCTTCAAAATCAATAATCAATAATCAATAGCATAATGAGCAATGGTCTCCATGAGAAACCCTTATACCCTCAAATGATATGTTTGCCCTAATTAGGGTTTCTTAAATTAGAATTAGGGTTTCTAATTAAAAATAGGCTAAATAATTAATATTTGATTAAATCAATCAAATATTAATATCTCCCTCAATACATGTCGGATCCACGAACCGATCGAAGCTAGTGAATCAGGGAGTGATTCCGCACATAACCATACCATAATAAAGGCGCTCCGCTGCATATCAAATATCCCTAAAAAGTAGGAGCTCAGGCCAAATGTGTCTGAAATACCCTGAATGAAAATCAAATGAAGAAATCATGTGAATCAAAGTCGAGCCAAGCTCCATTATGACCCTCTATCCATCTTATTAGCCTACGAAGGTCGCATAATAGGCTAACCATGAACTCAAAACATGTCAATTGAAAAGGGGACATGACAATCCGCCCCTCCTGAAATTGCTTGCCCTCAAGCAATCACTGAATGACAAATCAATCAATCCACCTGGATCCCAAATGTAGTTAGGATCTCTACCATTGTCAATTATCATGAACCCCATGCCATGTCCATCCCAACATCCAATCCATAAATGAAAATTTGCAAGCAAACTCCGTACCTGAATAATATCATATTGTGAAGGCTTTCATGACCTGTGTCCCAACTGTAACAGAAAGTTGAGTCCTCACCAATGTGACATCCTGAACCGAACTCACCTCAAGACCAAGCTCGTATACCTCTCTTGTGTTGGTGCCAATGTGCTCTCGTCATCACCCTCCAAGTTATGTGGTATAGGTACCATCCGATGAAAGAACATATATCTGAAGCTGCTGCCCCGTATTGCCTTAAGAATATGTGTCATCAACATTAAAGAGAACCTCCATGTCCTTGAGACGCAGAGTAACTTCCTCAAATGAATGAAGCCACTTCATACCCAAGACTAAGTCTATATCCCCCATGTTTACCACATAATAATCAGCCTTGAACTCATAGTTGTTCAAGCGCAATGGGAGGTCTCTAATCATACGCTCACACTTAAGAGTGTGACCATCGGCTACCTTAACTCTGATGCCCTCAAAATCTTCAGTAGTGAGTCCACGCTTCTCCACAAATCTAGCATCTATGAAATTGTGAGTGGCTCCTGTATTAAGAAGGGTGATAACCTTCTGCCCTGCCAAAACTCCACGGAGTCTGAATGACTCATCCGACTGTATGCTGGATATGCGTGCCTCCTGTAGGTGAAGCTCTAACTCTGCCTCTGCATTAGGCCCTGAAGTCTCTGCCTCTGCCCCCTCAGAACTGTTATGCTGTTCGGAATCCTCAGGATCTGATCCTCATAATAGATCCACATCATACGATTCGCCTTGCCCTTAGGCCTCAAAGGACAATCGTGATGGATATCATATGGTCCTTTACAGTAGAAGCAAAGCTTCTTCTTGCGTAGATCATTAAGCGCCTCACGATCCAAAGGTGGTGCTGCTGGATTGGCCTTTGAATCATTTTTAACTCCGGATTTATCTATGTTAAAATCCGGTCTCTCCGTATCCCCGTGGGAGTGCTTATGGTCTCTAGAAGAAGAAGTACCTTTGGTGTTAGATTTATTGGATGGGGCTGCCATCTCCATATCACGTGCCTTCCTCATAGCTACCTGTAATGAAGGAGGATCAAAGGCTTTGATCCAACCCCTCAATGGCTCAGTCAATCCCTCTATGAAGAGAACTACCAATCTACGCTCTGAAATATTGGGTACCATGACTGCTAATCTCTGAAACTCACCAATGAAGGACTCTAAGCTACCTGTTTGTCTCAACTGTGCCAGATCTCGGAAGTAAACCTCGGGATCTCTCCTGTCAAACCGCTCAACCAATCTATCCACAAAGTCCTGGTACTCTGTCACTTGATTATGTTGAAGTGTTACCATACCATGGTACCACCAATCATGTGCTACTCCATCTAAGTGCAAAGTGGCGTATTTGATGGCATCTATCTCTGACATTGGTCTCAACGCCAAAAAGGTGTCAAGCTTATGAACCCAAGCTTGAGCTGTCATCTTACTGCTGCCGTCAAAAGTAGTCAAAGAAAGCTTACCAGTAGCCTTCTGCAGCTCACTGAATTGGACTCTAGGTCTCCTGTCCTGTCTAGCCAATCTATAGTGCTCTCTCCTCAAATTGACAAAACGATCAAAGGTTGTTCTCTCCTGGATATGAGGAGGTAATAAGTCCCACTCATCATTTGCAGCCATGTAAACATCTACAAATGGAGAATTCCCTGCCTCCTCACCTGCTGGTACCTCTGGTTCTTCTTGAATAAATGAAGGGCGTGTAGGTCTATCAGCTGTTCTGGAGTGAGTCTGCTGTGGTCTCTGATCAACCGTAGCACTCCTGTCATCTCTTTGGTCCCTATTCTGTCCATCAGGTGCGTTCATTCTCTCTAACATGGTCATAAGTCCCTGTAGTGTCTGAGCCATCTGCTGTTGGCTTGTAATCATAACACGCTAAAACTCTCTGGTGGCCTGATCAGCATCATACCTGTGGCCCCTGGGTGGGCTGCCCTCACGTCTGTCACTCATGATGATCGGTATCTGATCTAACAACTGGATACCTTCAAGAAAGGCTCGACTGTGTGTGTTATACCTGTGTGGTCCCAACTCTTGTGGCTGCATAAGATCTATAGACCCTCAGGCTGGCAGGATTTAGCTTTGATACCACTGTAATATCCCTTACTTAGGGCTCTCTTATCTGCACAAACAACTTTGATACCAAAGACTAAAGCTCTGATACCACTGTAATATCCCTTACTTAGGGCTCTCTTATCTGCACAAACAACTTTGATACCAAAGACTAAAGCTCTGATACCGCTGTGATATCCCCTTCTAAACAGGAAATATAGCAACACAAAAAATCTGAACCAAGATATAATAGCTGTTGAATAAATTCAGAAAGATCACAATAATATAGTCTCTTAATAACAAATACAGATTGTATCACTTATCCTTCTAAATTATTACAATTGCAGTCCTCTAATATGCATATAAAATATGAAATACAGTCTTGAAAACCCTGGCTTTGAAAATCTGGGAGTGAAATCTGAATCTGGAAGGGTCTCGGCCCTTCTGTGTCGACACACAGTCGCCGTCGTCGGTCGATATATCGCCGACGTCGGTCTCTGCCGGTCGGATTTCTGCCGACGTCGGTCTTCAGTCGACCGATGTCGGTCACTGAAACCCTCTGTCTGCCGATGTCGGTTCCTGCACTGATCTGTACGAACCCGTACGGATTCTGTACGGCCGTAAATTAAGCACCACTTCCCTGTTTCCAACCCCTGATCTGAAGATATCTGTCCCTAGCACAGTAGATCACTAGCTGTATAATTTATTGAATCAAAACATAAAGCAATAAATACCTGGAATATCTGTGATAACTTCTGTGTGAAGTTATCTCTCAACCCTGAAATTCTGTGATAACTTCTGGATGAAGCTATCTCTCACTTTGGCAATAGATCAGCTGATATTTCACAGCCTCTTAATTGCACACACTGAAGAGGGAACGTTCTCCAATGCAAAAGGAATCCTTGAACCCTAGGCTCAGTCTTCACAAAAGAAATTCTTCAAAATCAATAATCAATAATCAATAGCATAATGAGCAATGGCCTCCATGAGAAACCCTTATACCCTCAAACGATATGTTTTCCCTAATTAGGGTTTCTTAAATTAGAATTAGGGTTTCTAATTAAAAATAGGCTAAATAATTAATATTTGATTAAATCAATCAAATATTAATATCTCCCTCAATACATGTCGGATCCACGAACCGATCGAAGCTAGTGAATCAGGGAGTGATTCCGCACATAACCATACCATAATAAAGGCGCTCTGCTGCATATCAAATATCCCTAAAAAGTAGGAGCTCAGGCCAAATGTGTCTGAAATACCCTGAATGAAAATCAAATGAAGAAATCATGTGAATCAAAGTCGAGCCAAGCTCCATTATGACCCTCTATCCATCTTATTAGCCTACGAAGGTCGCATAATAGGCTAACCATGAACTCAGAACATGTCAATTGAAAAGGGGACATGACAATCCCTAATGGGGCATAAAACTATAGCCAATTATCAACTTTATTTAATTCAATAAGAATCAAACTACCATTATGTAATTAATTTTTAGGGTAATTAACTGAAGTGAAATATTCAAATTTTGACATTGCATAATGCATATAAAAAATTATTAGGATTAATTAGCTAAGAAAATCAACTCAACTGGATAAATAAAAATCATATCATATTCAAACTTAAATGAATGTTTGAATTATAAAATCATTGTGACATCATCATAAAGCTTTCATGCACTAGGTATTTAATAAAGATAAATATTTGAATTAAGGCAAGCCATTTCTTATTAATTCACCTTCTTTCCAAAATAATCAATGTATTTGCCTTAAAAATTGAATCTATTTGTAACCACACATATTGATTTTGATCCTAAGGCCACAATTCATCTACAAAATGTATAAGTACCAAGGCCATCACACCCTTTCAACAAGATTTTTAATGAAAATAAAATATGCAAAAATCCATCTAAAAGCTTCACTAATTATTCTTAGTCATTCACAAACCAATCCAATAGTGCATGAGGTTATGTTGGAGGAAATTTCTTAATGATGATTTTAAATATTTTGATCTCTATATCTAGGCATGAGTATGCTTATGGACCAGCTTTGAGGAGAGTCCATTGCAGAGGTATGACTTATATTTTTTATGCTTTCTTTTTTTTTCTTTACTTCATATACCTTACCTAACCAAGGTATTAGGCTTTGTATGTTAGTTAATTATGTTTTTTCTTGATTTTTATCACTAAAAAATGGATTAACATATTTTTTAATCTTACTCTACATTTAGGATGCCTAGTGGGACCCCGTACCCCATAAATCTTCTTTGTAAGCCTTCATAGTCTTATAAATATCAAATACGACTATCATTTGGCATTCATTTTTTCCCTTTTACATCTAAATTTTTCATGTTTTTCCTACTATTTATTAGTGGGATTATCCTAAGAATCGATGAGATCACTCTCATGAATGGTGAGTTTAACCTACATATTATTAGGATTGTGTTTTATCATTCTATGTTTCCTTTATGTATTTTGATCAATCAGTGAACCTGACCTATAAAATGGTGGGATTGATCTATATATTGGTGAGGTTGAAAGATAAATGGTGAGATCAATATGTTGCATTTTTACTATATTTTATTATAGACTAGTGAACTTGACTTAAAAAATAGTAGGATTAACCTATATATTAGTGAGGTCAAAAGATAAATAGTGATGTCAATGTTCTATATTTTATTTTATTTTCCTTTAATCAATGAATTTGACCTAAAAAATGGTGGGATTGACCTATAATCAATGAGGTAAATAGATAAATGATAAGGTCATTAAAATGTAAACTATGTTTTCTATTGTTTTATTTATTGAAATGGTGAACTCATCTAGTAATTAGTGAGGTCATCCTACATCAATGAAGTTTCCAAAACTATATCTTTTACTTATTGCATAAATTTAATATTGATTTTAAATCATTGGAATCACCTACTAAATGGTGGGATTACCCTGTGTGAAATTTTAGCGAGACATAAAAAAAAGTTGAATTCAACTTCCTTGGATAGCCAAAATCATTATTTGAATGATTAATCATTTTTTTGTAGGTTTTTATGTCTTTAAAAGTTTTTTTACACAATTTACAAGGTAAAATTCATTCACCTTTTCTAACTAGTGCTTAACAACCAACATCCACATTGGCTTGGCACTCTTGAGAGTATATGCATTTCATTAGTATCTTAAATGGTTTGTTATTTCCATTATTTTTTATGTAAACCATTGTGCCTATGCTCTCCCCTTTCCCCTTTAGGGATATTTGGTGACTAAAAACATATAATTTTACATGATTTATTATCTACTCAAAAAAATATTTTGTAGTATGTTTTTCTCTTGCCCATTCATGGGGTCCTAAGAATTAGAAATAAAACATGTTTTTTTCATTTTTTCATCTTTTGATTATGTGGGGTGGACTTCATTACCTTCTTATGTTTTTTATGGGTGTGTTTATTATAAATTTACATCTTAGCATCATACCAACCTTATTATATGATGGGGTATACAAATTGAGGTAACACCAGTGGTAACTTAGTCAGTATGTCCCTTAGAGACTAATTATACTAGTAGCACTTCACTGAGACTAGAATAGTTGAAGTGGTTGTAAGGGACCACACCCTTTGGTGAATGGTCCATAAAATATTGCATCCAATTTATGTATATTTATTAATACCACATATGGTAAGGTATATCGAGACCATATAGAAAAGCCAACAAAAACTTAGAATAAAAACCACTTTTTTATGGCATTCTCATTGATGTAGGGGTGCAAAAGTATCTACCCTCAAAGATTGAATTTGTGTATAGACCTTTGAGAGAAGGGTGGAATTGAATTTCCACCATAATTACTCTAATTAATTAATGAACCATCAAATTTTTAATCCTCTCAAATATGAGTATATAAAAAGGACTCAATGATTAGGTTGTAAACCCATGTCATTTTTTTAGTAACATTCATGATTGATTATCTTGTTAAAATTATTTTTGTATTCAAAACCACATTCAAAAAAATATGTCAAGTTATAGAAATAAATGTCTCAAATCATGTCTTCATGTATTCACACACTAGGGTGTTATGTTTCCTTGTTTTCTAAATTATTCTTAGCCATTATATAGTGTTATGTTTTCTAATTGAAAAAAATATCTTATCTCATTTGGTATCATTACGCTACCCATTCCATTATTAGTTCCAAAATTACATTTCCTTGTGTCAAAATCTAATCCTAAAGTCCAATATCAAGTCTAAAACCATTTGATATAATTTCAAAGTTTAAACAAATCAATTTAGGGATCGACCAATGTCCAAGCCTTCTCTAAATTCAAAAACCATTTGAAAAATGTCTAGGTACATGCCCAATGGGGCGTCTTATATCTCAATATTTGAGGAATAAAATTTATACAACCCCTTAGGATACCTTAGGAATACTAAAAATAGTGAGGATGGTGAGGACCACCCAACATTATTTGAAAGCTTCCCTCCCATTACTGAAACTGGTCAAGGAAATTTTGAATAACAAACCTCAAAAGACAAGGTTAAGTAAATTATAAGTCTACTAAAATATGGAACTAATATCCCACCTAACTTCTCCATAGGCCAATTACATAGTATTGTTCACTTAAAATATTTACCTCAATAAGTAGTCATCCAAAATTAGCCCCTTATCCAAAGTTTGAAACCAACTACTGCATCATCCAACAAAGGGAAGGGGTAAATTTTTGACCCATCCCAACATGGCCAAATTATCACATCTACAATCCAATAGATTATCAAATGATATGCAGATTAGTTCATAAATATTTAGCAGTAACTTCATTCAGTAATGCCACATTTGTATATCAAAACCAGTTTCTTAAACAACCACAACAACCTTTAGCTAAATATACATATAATGTATATCCATTAGATCCTACTGAATAAGTCATTCCAATAAATGTTACGCAAAAAGTTCCACTTGACATGTAGTATACCTTTTTTAACCACCAAGAGATCCTTTCTAATTTGCAATAAGTTTTAATTAATGCATGATAAGTTATACATAATCTATAGAAACAATTTTCCAAAAAAATTCTACCACAACAAGTGTTGAGTGGTTCACAACACACACTACCAAGTTTTAATTTACAAAAACAATGCCTTGTTGTGAGCTAGTAATAAATTATTCAAAATCAACAATAGATTCCTTTCAACTAATAGTAGATCCCCTACACTTCACAATAGTATATTCCTTGAAATCAACATTAAATGCCTCTAAATCTATAGTGTCTTACCTATTCCCATCCAAATCTGAACAATAATAGATCCCCTACACTTCATAATAGTTAATCCCTTAGCAAACTCAAAATTTAGGTTATAAAGTGAATATACTGAATAAAATTGTGTAAAGAGGATACATTCATACTTACACTGATCCTAACCAAGGCCATAAAACCCATAAAATACCTTCTTTTCATCACAAAATGCTCCCAACATCAAAGGGTGGAATACAATGAAGTAAATTATTTATAGACTTCAAGAAGGTAACCAAGTGCCAAAGAAGTATAAATTTGATGAAATATTCCCTTATCATTTTGACCTAGGTTTTCTCCAAGTGCCTTTACCCTCTCATTTTGAACTCCCAAATTTTGATAAATGTAAAGGAAAAGGTGATCCAAGAGAAAAAATTGTAGGCATTATTTGTCACGTGTCAAGAAGTAACTCACAACAATATCTAGTTACTTAGCTTTTTTCTCATGTAGTTTAGGTGGACAAGCCTTGGTGTGGCTCCTCAAACTACCAAAAAGATTGGTAACCACTTTCAATGATTTATAGTAAATTTTTTTCAATCACTTCTATTATAACATAGAACATGAATTGATAGTAATTGATTTGTGTAATTATAAATAGTAAGGAGGTAAAATTTTATCAGCCTATTTACAAAGATGGAGAGCCCTAGTTAGTCATTTTTTGCATAATTTTTTGTATAAATAGTTAAAAACTATTTTTACACAGAACCTAAATGCTAAGGTTTCCCATAATCCAAGACTTCATTTTTCTAACACATTTGAATAACTAATTGATAAAGGAATATAGATTGCAAATTCATGTATTGACAAGGGTATTGTAAATATATACTCTCAAGCCCAAGTGCCAATCTAAAATCAAGTCCCAATTCAAAAAAAATCTTGAATTCAAGTAAGCACAATAGAAAATATAAATACCTTCATTAATAATAAAATCATGGTTGGTAATGGGGTCAAAGAAGCAAAACATGTGCAAACTATGCATACACCATCTACCCAAAATACCCACCTAATCCTTCACTCACATTGAAAATATCTCCACCACAACAAGGACACTATCAAGTTAGATTTTTTAATGACCTCAAGGAGCATATTGAGGTAGTGTTCCAAAAATTAGTAACATTTAATATGATTTTTTATCCTATTACAAAACCCTTTCTAGAGGGTCAACCCAAGCCAACATGGTAACAAGATAATGAGTATTATGTTTACCATCATTTGGTCAATCATGCAATATATAGATGCATGTAATTAAGGCATCTTATCCAAGACTTGCTTAAAAATTGTAAAATTGAATTGGAGAAAAGAGACCCCAATACCAATTAAGATATGGTTATCTATAAAAAAAAACCTTTATCAAGCACAATAATCAATAGTGAAAAAAAAAATAAAATCAAGGGAAAGGCCAGAATTAGAACTAGGGATAGGGTCATAATCAACACCAAAGACAAGACCAAAATTAGAACCAATCCAATTTTAATTAGGATCATGACACCCAAACTAATCAAATTAGTTATTTAAATGTATAATATGATTATGGTAATCTCTTGAGTGTGTTACAAGTAACAACATCACTACTATCAAGGTCATTCCTCTTACCATCTAACACTCTTCAAATTATTATCCCTTCTATTTTTATACCACCCCCTTTTACTATAGGTAATTCTAACATGAGTCAAATCAATTCAATTATTCCTCTAATGTAATGAATTATTATTCCTAGACCTTTTCCTAATTTTTCTAATTCAGATAACTCTTTCTTTACACAAAATTATATAGTCATAATAAGACATCCAAGAGTTACCCAAGGCCATTTTACTTCTTTCAATACCAATAATAATTCCAATTAGGACTTGACACCACTAAAGGTTAAACCATCTCTCCCTTATACTGCAAATCTATATAATATTGATGAACAACTGATCAAAATGCATGCATATATTTTTATCCTATATTTATTATGTACATATGAAGTTAATAAAACAATATTAAATGAGTTTCTTAAATAGTCTAAGGTACCCAATGGAATTGATCTAGTCCAATTACAATCACTTGTGGGTCATTTATCCCCAAGTCAACAACTTACATTCAATCAAAGAGATATGCCATTCTTTGATCCCCTCCACAATAATCCTTTGTTTATATAAGCCATAATTTACCACCATAAAATCAAGTAGGTTCTCATAGATAATGGTTTAGGGTTAAATATATCTTAATTGAAGTTAATCTAAAATTTATGATACACAATTATAGATATGTAACTAGATACTAGTAAAATCAAAGCCTATGATAATATAGAGAGAAAATCTTCATGTACTATTTGTCTACCTATCATTATTGGGCATGTCACCCATGACACCTTTTTCCATGTCACTAATATAGAACTAACTTATAATATGTTTCTTGGTTGTCCTTAGATCTCTGAAGTATGATCAATCCCTTATACATTATACCAATGCATTAAATTCCCTCATTCAAAATTAGGGATCATTATTCCTAGTGATTTACAACCATACCACTATTGAAAGAACCTAAAAGCTAAATATGGGAACAAAAATTATTGTCCTATCACTAAATTTATAAGTAACAAGAATAAATTAAAAAAAATTGAATATCTAAAATCTAATTACATTGACCCTAGTGACCTCGCATCCACTTCTTCTAATCCACCTCCTATATTAATTTTATCCCACCTTACCATTTAAAAAATAGGCATTACCACATATTACATTTATGATGATTTTCATGTGGGAAAACTAACTGAATCCCATAAATCATACAAAAATCTAAACCTATCCCTGGAAAGCCCAACATGATATGGCAAAAGAAGTCTAATCCTCTTCAAATATATCCATTTGTGTTTACAAAAGATACATCACCAAATCAAGATAGTCCTACTAATTATGAAGTATCTTGGTTGTATGATAATGTTTTTACCTATTACTATTAAAACACTAAATACCCCATTCCCAATAGAATTATGGATAATCAGGACTATAAATGAAAAGGTTTTGGGATAAAAGCATAAGGTACTCTTGAACTTGTACTCATGAAAAAACATAGGAAATTTATGACTTGGATTCACACTACATGGGGATGACCCCATAAAATTAAAAAGTGATACTACTTCATTGAATAATGAAGATACTCTTGGTAGTGACATAGTGTCTCATTATAGTGCATATGATGAGCTGGTCAATCCCAATTTGTTCGATACTAATGCCATTCTTACCATCACATCCCATTATCCCCTTTCCCTTCATTATCCTAACCTAATTGATTAGGACCAAAAATATTCAATTATAGAATTAGATGGATTTCAAAATGAAGATTCCAATGCTGAATTCATGGGTCTTAGAGATGGGTTTTTAGTTGGTGATCATAAACAAGGCTTTCACTTCACCTTAAACCTTACCACCTACTTTTGAGAGTAGGTGAAATTCCTTGGTCATAAAAAATTTAAAAATTTGACATTATTTGGTGAAAACCTTTTTGAGGAACCTTTATATCAAGAAAAAGGTAAATAGAAAGACAATTTCATGGGTGAAAACATGTTTCAGGCACTCTTAGATCGAGAAGTTCACTCACCTCCTTAGAAAGCTTAGTTTCCTCCAAGTCAAATAGTTATAGTTGGGTCTGACAGTAGTGAATAATAACATATAATATTTTCATAATTGGTACAAGACTTTCTAGATTAATTTGTTAATTAGCCACTACCAAACACAACCAATTTTGATTCTTATTACATGGGTGATCCCTATGTCTCACAAGCAACTAAAGAATATCAATTTCATTCCTTACTGACTATTCTTAAATATGGATTTACACTCTCTATGAAATATACCATGAAATTAAACATTGGTAAATATGATGACCCCAAAATGATTCAATTAGGCATGTCCCTCACTACTAAGTAATATCAATTCATTATTGTTATCCTAAAGGATTTCATTGACATTTTCACCTAGTCCTATTTAGACATATCAATTTTAGTATCATATTTAGTGGTACATCAACTTTTTTTAAATATATATGTCAAACCAATCAAATAAAATTTATGTGAAATGCATCTACACATTATTATTTCAATTAAGAAAGATCTATAAAAAATTTTGGCAGCAGGTTTTATTTAACCACTAGATTACTCAGAATGGATCTTGAATTTCTCCAAATGACAAATTTTTAATTTCCCACTGATATTAATTTATTTAAATTATCTTAATTACATCTTAAAAACCTCATAAAACCTCTCTAAATTATCAAAACTCAACTTTTCCTTTTATACATTTGAGACTGACTGTGGGGATTTGAGCCTGCCTTCAGATTTTACATGAAGAATAGAGTGTGAACACTCTTTAAAGGTGTTTAAGAGTCTTAAAAAAATATTAATATTCTTATAAAATATTCCCATAATCTTGGAAACCTCAAATTCACCTTAAAACTCTAAAAAGTGTACCTACATGAATAGTGACCATTATGAGACATAGGGTGGATTGTGTATAAATAGTGAGCCCTTCCACTAATCACATGACCCTCATGATATTATTTATGGATATAATAGGTAATTATTACAAATTTTACCAATTTTAAATTTTTTTTTATGTGTAATTTATCATGTAGACCCTTTTTACCAAAAGTTACCTTGAGCTGCTTATATGTTTCCTTCATGCCAAAACTTGTCTTTCTTCAAAATTTTGCATGAAAAACCTAAATTTTACCACTCTCATAGGAAAAAATAGGTTTAAAACATAATATTATACCATTTTAATACCTATATAAGGCCTAAAATTCTTCTTGGCATCCATAATTGACAAAACTTCATTTGGTCTCCAATTACTACCTTCTTGAGTGCCTATGGACTGTGTAAGAATAGTGGGTACTTTCACTATTTATATTATATTTATTATGGAATTTTATTATTTTTTATGTCATGGATACCATACTTACCAAATTTTTTACTTTGGATAAACTTATAGATGCCCCAAAATGGCCAATTCCTCCAAGGCATGTTCCAATGTTGATCATGATTTGACATGGGGTTGACTGTACTAAAATATAAAATATTTTTCATTATAAAAAAATTATATATTTTTTTAATAGGTAAAATAGGTCATAATTATCCTCTCCATAAAATTATATGATTATATCCTACATATTTTGGCATGTAGGCCCAGTTTGGCAAAAGTTAGTGATGTGTGCTTGCATGGTCAAAATTCACAACTAATTTTTTCTTTCCTTTGACATATATTGAGATAAAATAAGGTGAATTTTATTTTAAATTATCATTTATATTCTAATTTAATTATTCCATTCTTCATTGGTTTACCTTCAACCTCATTCTACCATGTATGGCTTAAGTTCCTCAAGGAAAATCTATGGAAGCCTGTGTGCTTAGTGATGTAGGTGATGGATATGAGGTGTATGACTATATATTGAATTGTTTAAAAACATATATCATGATTATCATGATATAATTCCCATTATTATCATTAGTTATCTCCTTGTAAAATTAAGTTTCACCCTAGGTCTTGTGCTTGAAAACCTTGGTAGGTGGGAACAACCCTGTCACTCCTTAGTGACCTTGACTATGTTTCCTTGAAGTTTTGAGGTTTATCATGATATATTTTTCTACATCATAATTTATTACTCACCCATTCATGACCAATAAACCTCTATGCATCATTTTTTTCTCAATATCATTTGTCAACCTTCATAAAGGTTTGAACTTGAGAAGTTGTAGGTCATTGTCCTCTACTTAGACCCTCCTTGAAACTTCATGATATGCTTGATTGAGTTAGGTACTCAGGTTTTTGGTATATTTATCAGTCACCATGATCAATATATTATTTTTTTAGTCCCTCACCCCTTTGAAAATCTCCCTCCTAATCATTGTTCTCTTTCATATAACTATGTTAATTCTTGGTAGTTGTAGGTGCAATGCTTGAGAGAGTATGACTATTGCTCACATAGTTTTAGGTGTGTGTTTTGAGAGGGTTTCACGTGAGTGATTAAATTTAATTAATTTTAAAATTATCCTAGGTTCCTTTAGGATCCTCCAAGGTCAATATGAAGTAGAGGGCAACCATAGAACATCTCACATGTACTTTGCCACAATACAAGCCCTTAACAAAGGTTTCTTGAGCCTTTTTCACTCCAAGGGGTCACCTCCTTAGTTGAATGTATTTAATAACTTAAAAATGAATATTTAATTCAATTTAAATATCATATCAAAATACAAACCCCTTAAAACACTAGCTCACATTATGCACCATTCTTAGTACCTTGACTTGCCTAGGCTCCTACTAGCCTTTGTTTGGTCAAATTCTTCTTATATGGACCAATATATGAGATATCCAACAAATATGAGACCATTTATACCTATTATCCATCTCATTACATGTGTGTGAAAAATTCATGACCTTATTTCACTCTTAGATCACATTTCCTTTGGAAACTACCTCTTTTTAGGCCTAATTAGCCATATTTTGAACCCTCTACCACCAAATCCATATTGTATGGAATACAATCAACCCAAAACCTCTTTAATAACTTATATCACCTTTAAATACATCATATTACAAAATTTTGGAAATTTTTTAAGGTTAAAACTCTTGGAAACAACAAAACCCTAGTTTAGGGCTTCTTTCATGCTCTTTATAAGACCCTAGTTTGGATTGGGGGGTTAAAATAAGTTCTAGGCCTCGCATAGATCTATTTTTGGATTAATTTGATACGTATAAATATTTAAGACCTGGGAGAGTTTTAAAAAATCATAAAAACATCACCAAGCTCTCAAACAAAGAATAACAAAAAAGTGTCAACTTGTTGCCCTATTTTTGCTTTGATGATGGTTCTTGAGTTTTAGGGCTGAACTAGGTAAACTAAGAGAGTTTTTTTTATATCACCCATTCCTAAAACTATACTAAAAATTTCACTTATTTCACCCCCTTCTCTTCTGGTATTTTAGGCCTGTCTTAGCTCTCTAGGCCTAGAAAACTAAAAAATGGATTTTTTGTCCTTTGCATGTGTGAAAAATATTGGGACAATTTTTATTCACCTTTGGTAAGATAAAATGATTTACCATGATAAATTTTATACCTTAAAATGATATATTTGGGTGTGAATGTCATTTCACACTCAAATCCTGTAAGAATACACTGAATGATCACAATGAACAAAAGTGAAACTTGGAGGCCCTCACACAATACTCTACTCTATTCACACACTCTATTATTTTTTCAAGGATATTCATCTATGATATGGATAATACATTATTTCATTTTTATTATTCAAAACGCTTTGTGATATTGTTATTTGACATCAACAAAAGTGTCTGGGACCTCTGTTTTGGTGTTTTAGGGAACTTGTCCCTAAAACTCAAATTCTCAACTTTGAAGTGGTTTCTCAAGGTTTCAAACTATTCTAATGCTTAAAAAAAGTTTTTAAATATATTTTTCAATTCCCCAAACCTTAATAAGTCTTCCAAACATGTCAAATATCCTATACAACTCCTTCATGCCTCTATGAATGATCACTTGTAGATGTGCATTAATGGACTGATTGTGTATAGATGTTGCATATGACTATCACAGTCCATATTTTATCATTTTAAAGTTATATTTTATTTACTTATAATTCAAAAATAATGTGTTCAACCCCATTTTAACTCATCATAACATTGTTGTGAAACTCTTCAGGACCTCACATACCTCACTCAGCTAATTATGCATGGAAATACAAGAAATGACCATTTGGCTTACCAAGGCTTCAATGAACCACTAAGGATTGGGTATAAAAATAACTTCATTATTTTTTATATGGAATAAATAGTGTGAGTTAAATTATCCCTCAAACATAGGTTCTTCTCTAAAACTGAACAAATGGCCATTTCATAAGGATAGCAAGGAAAACCTATTTTATGCCATAAGTGCCTTCCTAGATGAATTAGTTGATGAAACCAATTGTAATAGGTCATATTTTAACCTAAAATTACTTCTATAAAACCATTATTTATAATTTGATTCTAAAGTGAAGAAACAAGGGAAAACCTAGGCTCTATTTAGATGAGTAGGCCATCTAGACACCCCTAAACTATTAGTGATTATTCATAAAGATGGGGAAATTAACTAGACCAACAATGATAAAAAGTTTAAGTAATTTAAGTTCCCTATCACTTTCCAAATTTTTTTGGCCCAAATCTCTCTCTCTCTCCTAACCGTATCGAGTGAAAATTTGAGGCTCTCCTAGAGTTGTCCCAAACTGCCCAAAATGGTTTTTCCTTAGCATGAAGAACTAAAAGTCTGCCTATGTAATCCAACACTTGGGTAAGATTTTTTAGGTTTTAAATTACCTTTCCTTCCTTTTATCAACATTATAAAATACTTGGACCTCTATTAACGGTAGAAAACTTATTTCATGCCTAGTTTGCAACCAATAGATTTTCCTTACCTCTGTTGGTTCCTATGTTGTAATATGATTTTAGGGGCCTATAAGGGGATATTATGGACACCATGGATTTTTTAATATGATAAATAATCCCTTTCATAAATAAAACCTCTAAAAAACTTGTTCTACCAAAGCTCCAAAATGCATCCTTTTGCTCTCAAACTCCTTCCCTCCACTCCAAATGACTTCAAATGACCTTGAACATGTCTAAAAGGATAAAATTATCCATATAGAGGTGGGAGGAAGTCAAAACTAGTTTGACTTCCTCAAAAAGTCACTTTTTCACTTGAAATTTATATTTTGAGGACACTTAAGTCATCTAATTAACTTTTGGGGTTATTTTAAGCATAATAGATTATATAGGCATCATTTTTGGCTCATTATAATCTCTGAGACTTTTTGAAAACCTCCTTCATGCCCATAGATGCTTGAACACCATGGAAACCTACTAGGTGCTTCACCTATAGTTCTAGACCTATTTTTAGGCCTTTTCCTCAAAATCACCTTAAAATTTGCTTAAAGTGTTTCAAAATCTTACAAGTGACATGTGGTAGGGTCATGAGGTTTGTCTCCTTCTTCCACCATTGGATCACTCACTAAACTAGAACTCTACTCGGCTTCTCACACCACACTAGGACCTCCTAGATTACTACACTGTATCATTAATTTAGGACCATAAAGGGACTAATCATGGTGGTAGAAGGTTAATGAAAGGTCCAAGAGAGTTTCTTATACTATTTAGGCAAAAGTTTCATATGTAGGAATATTTTGGCCAATATCTCCTTTATTAGATATGAAACCACACATCTTTGATTTCCCATATGGGTTAATCTTGACCTTGGAGGTAGTATCTATTGAATCCAAACATTATAAATTATACTTTGATGGATCATTCACATCCTATAGATCTAGAGTTGGTATTTTTTTCATCACACTACAAGGGGATCTCATTTCAAAGGCTTTCCACATTGGCATCTATTATACAAATAACATGGTTGAGTATGAATCACTCATTACAAGACTCTATCTCACTATACAATGGAATATTTTGTATTTAATGGTATATTTAGATTCCTAGTTGATCATTAATTAATTTAAACACTAATACCAAACTAAATATGAGAAGCTTATACCCTAAAAGGTATGGTAGACAAACTCAAGACTCATTTAAAAATTATTTATTTTGAATAAATACCCCCAAGTCTAATAATAGATTTCTGGATGCCATGGAAACCATTAGGTCCATGATAGTAGTGAATAGTAGTTTCAAAGAGTATTGATTCCTTATCGACAACCTTATTCAACTAGATCACATACAACTAGATTCTAAGAAGGTATGTGATATTGTTGGTTCCAATATCCCTTAGTACCAGGGCCTATACACCTATTTTCATGACTAAATTTTTCCTAATAAACTATCATGAACCCAACATAAAACCTTCATTCATAAATCTATCCATTACACCCTACTTGGTAATACACTTTGGGAGAATATAAATTAGAATTAAAGGATATACATGAAGTAAACTATGGATCCCACACTAGCATCATGGTCCTTGCTAAGGAAATACTTTTAAATAGGTATTACTGGCCAAAAATTAAAATTAACACTTGTCAACATGTTAAGAGGTGTGATGCTTATCAACAACATAGTGATTTGATACATTATCCTTCTTTATCTCTCCAACCAATAACTATGCCTTGGATATTCTCTAGATGGGGACTCGATCTCATAGCAGAAAAAATCCCATTTCCTTATATGTTCATGTACATATCCTAACTACTACAAAATATTTTACTAAGTGGATAAAGGCCATTCCCTTCACTTATATAAATAGAAATTAGATTTCCAATTTTATTTACTATCACCTCATCTGTTTCTATGAAATTCCATCAACTATTATATCTAATAATTATGGATTGTTCAAAAATAAATACTCAAATCCCTATTTTCCAAATTCCATATCAATCATAAAAGGTCCACGACCTTTTATACATAAGGTAGTAGCCAAGCTAAGGCATAAAAAAACCATTATTAAGATTCTAAATAAGATTTTTGATAGTGTTGGTCATGATTGTCATTTAAAATTATTCTAAGCCTTGTGTAATTATTGTACCAGTACCCATATACCTACCATAGCCAAAACATACTCCTTAGTATTTGGATCTAAGGCCATTATCCCTATTTATATCAAGTTTCCCTATTTGTACATTTATTTTCAAAAGATCATTGATGATGAGGAATATAGATTTATCATATTGTAATACTTTGAGATCTTGTGAGAGATGATAAGATACATTAGACCATTTGTGAGCTTATCATAATTAGATCCACCATATCTTTAAAAAATATATATTCTCCTTATAAAATTTGAAATTAGTGACCTAGTGCTAAAATAAAATTAGAACACTACCGTTGAACATAAAAAGAAAGGCAAGTTTGAAGCTAATTGGTTAGGTCCCTTTGTTTTTACCATAAATTATGGTTTTAGGGTATAAAAACTAGTTACACTATATGGATAAGAGCTCAATAAGACTATGAATATCATGCATCTCAAACACTTCTATTCTTAAATAATTTATACCATTATCTATAAGATTCCTTTTTTAGGGGAACTTAGTTTGAATTCAATCATTTCCTTTACTATTCCCTAACCATATATTATTATTCCTAATATTTCCTATTACTATCATGATCTTGATTATTACCAATAGGTATAGCACTTAGATTCAATGAATATTTCTAAAGGCACTCTAGATTGAAAAACATTAGTAGCTTATTTTATAGACAAGTGTGTCAAGATATATCAACAAATGTTTTACATGCTTGATAGTTCCTTGAGATGTCCTCTAATTTATTCTTCCCATATTAATTCTCCATCATGTGATATTTCTATTCCTATCGAGATATTGTGTGGTATTTCCCTTCACCATAGGTTCTATTCTTAGTGTGTGGTTAGCACCATTGGAGCTAGTTTAACTATTTTTTGATCCTCTACCTAAGGTGGTTTTTCCTTTGCTAGATATTTCCTTATACATTTGTGCATATTCCCTTGATTTTATTATTCCAAAAATTCTAAAAACATTGAAAATACTTAGAGAAAATCCCTAAAAATCAAAAAAAAAGTTGAGAAATTTTGGCTTAAAGTCTCCATGTGGGATATATAGTCATAAAACCTTCTAGGTGGAACCTCTTATCGAGTCCCAATAACTTATGCTTCACATTACCATTCCTTTAATATATACTCCCATTTCTTGGAAAAATACATTGACTTGAGGTCCACATGGACTATGTAGGTAGTGCTTAGATGTATGGGGCATCTCAAGTCAACTCGAACACTCTTAATTTCTACTTTCATTCCTATTTTATTTATCAGTTCCTTACACTCTCATAATTATGAGAGTAACTATTACCTTACACTCTCACCATTTTAAAAGTAACCAATGCTTTATTCTCTCATTATTTTATGAACAACTAGTGCCTTACACTCTCACCATTTGTGAGTAACCAATGCCTTATGCTCTTACAATTTTATGAGTAACCATTATCTTAATGCTCTCATCATTTTATGAGTATACCTTTCCTATTATTATAATACAATTAATTATCTACTTATCATCACTTTTATTCTATTCCAAATCTTGGGAGAACTACATTTGGCCTGAGGTCCATATGAACTATGTAGGCAATAGACATTTGCATGGGGCATTTGGGGGTGGATTGGCTACCCCTTCCTTCTTATTCTATTCCCCATAGTTTTGTATCCTATCCAATTCCCACTTATCCTAAGGACACAAAATCCATGCATAATACCTTATTAATCACACACACAAATTTTTTCATTACTTAGTTGGGTTTTTATTTTATTACTTTGTGTTTTTGTGTGTCTTATCTAATTTTTTTTTTTTTTTTTTAAGAATTTCTTGTTTTATTATTTGTTATTTTTTAAATGCAAATTATTTTAAACTTAATTTTTTATTTTTCATATCTTGATTTTAATTTGTTTACAATTGTATCTAGAGTGTTTTTTAATGTGGTCCATCCATTGTTTAAATGCATTATTTTTACACTTAGATCTTGATGTTTTATATCATGATTTTAAGTTATAAATTTATGCATATAAATTAGTTCTCACATAATTTTACATACAATTTTATCATAGTTTATTTATACTTATGATATATATTATCATTTGTAAAATCAAAAACCAAGTGCTCGAATATTATATATCAATTTTGCACTAAAAACATCTCTCCAAGCTAATGTAGGATCAAGATGACATTTCATTTTCCACAAACCACATAACATGATGACATTTGTAACAAATATAATTATCTCAATGCTAACTAAATATGTGCATCTCCTAATGTAAGTATAAACTATATATTCATACCATAAGATATATCCATGAGATAAACACAAAGTGCAAAATTACCTAGCATAGAAGATAATAGAATCATGACAAACAAATAAACATCAATATTAATAATCTTCTCAACAAATGTAGATCTAACATCTCAAAAAGAACCAATATTCACATCATGTATAACAAAAAAATAGCAGATTCTAGGTACAATATTAATGAATATATATATATATATATATATATATATATATATATATATATATATATATATATATATATATATATATATATATATATATATATATATATATATATATATATATATATATATATATATATATATATATATCATAGTTTTATACATTATGAGAATATATACATTTCATATACAATAAAAATATAGAGATACAAGAAAAATATCATCTTTGGATCTAATCATCTCTAGGGGAACTCTAATCAAAACTATGCCTTATGCTTGGAGGTGGTGGATGTGGTGGTAGTGATCCAATCACTCTCTATTGTGGTGTTGGCTAGGCCACTGATCATTCTAAGGCTATAACATGACATGAATTCAAGGTTTGGATAGTCATCTAATTGAATTTATACTCTCTAAAATACATATCCCTACCTTCTATTGGTACTACTGACTCATATAGCTCTGATAATATATAACCTCATCCCTTACCCACAAGGCATCATCCTTCACTCGTAGGACATCATCCTTGGCCTAGATCATCATAGTTAGTGATCTATCCATACTTATTTGACATGATATTTTTTGCCTCATTTAGCTCCCCATAGAGCCTATGTAAATTACACTAAGCCCTATCACTCTCTATGCAAGCCCTATCTTGCTCATTGATAATTGTCACTAGCTCAACATCTTATAGTATAATTTGTCCCTTAATAGATAACATTTGGGAGACCCACCCCCTTAGTATCATAATATTTTCATCATTGGATATAATGATGCCCTAAAGCTTAGTAATCTCTCCATTTGTTATATTTATCTCTATCTAGAGACCTACTACATCCTACTTCATAACTACAAATTCACTAACCTAGTGATAATCTTATGCTCTAGCTTATTTATGATGGTCTAGTCCTCTAATGATTTATTTGTTTCTAAGGTCCCTCCCTAATCTATACTTTGGTATGTCCTTCAACATCTACCTCTACCATATATATATTTAGGGTAGGACCTTGACCTCCATCTCCCCTAACCTGGTTTTCCTCCACCTTTGAGATGGAATAAATCACCAAAGGCATGAACTATGTGTCTAGATCTTGCAACACTTAGTGAACCACATGATGCATAGGTGACCCCACTATTTATTATGTAATCTAATACATATGTACCTATACAACCTAAAGAGGTATGACCTATGTCCCAACCTATATTTGTGCCTAACCGTATCCCTATGCATGTGTCTGTCTCTATGGCACAACCTATCTTTATCCTTATTCCAATCCCTCTCCTAGTATTTAATCATATGGTGGTCCTTGTATCAAATTAATCATATATATCACCCTCCTCTAGTGTTATCCTATTTTTTGAAGCTAAGTTCAAGTTAGGGCATGGGCCTAAAACCTACCCACCATACTACATAAGCATATGTAATACTAGTATCAACAAATCCACCTACATAGGCCCATACTATTTGCTAAACTACTAGATAACTTTTGATCACCTCTAATCTTAGAATAGGTGGCCCAACTATCTCTACTCTCAAGTCACATGTGAAAATAAATGTATACCCTCAAGAATATATTTCAAAAAACCAAACTACTTATGCACCTAGTCTAGCCTATATTGATGTACTATAAAATCATGTTAACTAGTGATATATCATGGTGTTAGCATGTATCATGTAACAAAACCATCCTCTAACCAACCAAACTATACCACCATTTAGGGATCTAGATTAAATATCCATTCATCATCTCATCTATATCCCATCAATAAAATTATAGCTTACCTCTATGATCATGAATATCAGCTCTTGTCTAATACCAACCAAATGCTAAAGAATCTTGGGATCCCTATTGTATCCTTTGGTCGACTGACTAATCAATCAAAATATGCTCTCATTTTTAGACCTATAGTAATGTTCTAAGTCTAATAATCTTTCCCTTATGATAAGTTACCATGTGTAATGCATGGTATAACTACATTAAGACAACAGGTCCCCAAGAAAAGCATGTGTTCAAGTCTAACATATCTTAAACTACTCCTATCAAGATAATTTTAAAGTGTTGCCTACTCTTGTCAAGTATAAAAAGTTCATTGATAATCTTCACCAATATAACCAAATAACTGGACATTGATACTTTTAATAGTGTTACTTCATCACCCTCTACTGGATATGCTAGGTCCTCAACTACATTAATACATATATACCCATTATCTATCATAATATCTATAACCCTATTCAAGTCCTCAAGCATGGTTAGCCTACCCTGTTGCATCCACTAAATCCATGGTCTATGAATCAAGAGCCACATAATATACAATACGTCCTCTAAGGTCATAGTCACCTCACCTATCAGTAGGTTAAAAATGGATGTCTTTGAATGCCAACACTTAGATATCATTGACAAATATGCCATGTCAACTCAGATCATTGTCATCTATATCACATGCAATAGACCTACTATCTCAAAAAATGCTACTGAGTCCTCAATCATAATCTCTAGTCGACATAGTACTCACAAGCATTGCTCATGCATTGTGATCACCTCTACACGCTCTTAAAAATCATAAAAAATGTCAAAATCACTTCATTCATGTACCTATTTTCTTCTAAATTAATTCAATTTTCAATTTCTTGTATCTAATGTTTATATTCTTCTAACCTATTTCAATTTTTATTTTAAAAATTTATCTAAAAGTTTAATTTTTAGTGATTCCATCATTTTATAGGTCATTCTCATCGATTAGTAGGATGACCTCACTAATTATAGTGATCTTGTTATTATTCATGTTTTTCCCATGAAAACACAATTTTACCATGTTGGGAGAATAAATTGGCTTGTAAATATGTAAAGGATATTAATCTAATATTTGTGCATTAAATATTCATTTTTTCATGTATATGTATATCTTTTCCTATCTCCATGATTGGTAATAGGTTATAATATGAATAGACTCTACTTTTGGCACTAAATAAGAGAAGAATATGAACAATCATAGATTGCAAATGACTCTCTCTCTCTCTCTCTCTCTCTCTCTCTATATATATATATATATATATATATATATATGCACACACACACACACACCTAAGTTCCACTTTTAAAGAGATCAATAGAGACTATTTGGTTATGGTTACCTATTATGTTTCTTATTTTGTTCCTTACATGTGTTTTCATGTATAATGTTTACTTACTTTCTATCTAAATTAATCTGAATGCTCTATAAATGTTAATAAAGTACCAATTGTTCTTAATTCCTACTAATTCACAATAATTCATCCTTGTTGTGCTTTTTTTATCTAACATTTTATATGAATATGATGTACTATCCTATGCACTAAAGTATAATATAACTATCCTCATCCTTAGCATGTAATGATGCTTTAGGAACCTCTGCTAACAATAGTATGGTGAGAGTGGAAACACTAATTTTGAAAGAAAGCATACTAAGATGGTTATTAGGGAATAAAGATATTGATACATGGTTAGACCAAAGAGTATGTAATTTTGTAGAAGAAGAATAAAAATGGACTGGTCTTACCATACAAGAAATTATTCGAGAGCATATCTATAGAGATATATACAAAATATTTTGTTGCGAGTTGCCTAAATTGATAGCTATTTAGTTAGAATGGTTGGAATACTATTTTTATAACCCAAGAATGGAAGAAACAATCATTTGGATATAAAAAAAGATAGATCAATTTTAAATATTAGAAATTGACTAGCCAAGAGAAATAGATTATTGGGTTGTTACCATTATAGATAGATACATAACTAAGTTCATGTTATAAGGATACATAGATTTCAAAACTATGAAATACTTTTTTTTCATAGGAATTAGAGGGACATTTTCACATCAACTACCTCTCCTAGTGAAGATGTTGGTTGTGGACAAGGTCATGGTGCCTACTCCAACCAATATGGAGTAGTCACTTTGGGCATATAAGGGTGTGTACAACATGATAGTGAATGATGATTAGATGAGTAGATAAGGATTGATACTAAATATTTAATGGAGACATGAGGGAAGAATATTCATAATAAAAGTCTAGATTTATAACAGCTATAATAATATAATAGATGGAATAAATAGAAGAATACCCAGGTAGCTACGAGTAGGTGTAAGAGTAGTAGTAAAATAGGTGATCAATGAGTAAGAAGATGTGATGAAAAAAATGAAAGAGACAAAAATGAAATATGAAGAAATAATGTGATGAATTCTATTAGATAAAAACAAGTGATGAATAATGAAAAGAATAAATGTTTGAAGAAGGTGAGAATAGTGTATAAGTAGAGTAGTTAGATGATATATGTAATCTTTAACTAAAAGAATGGATATTATCAAAATAAGGACATGAATAATTAATTAAATAAGTATAAATAGTTCCAAATTAATTATAGGTTCAAGAATAAGAATAATTCACAATAAAGAATCATTCACCAAAAGAGCACATGTCCCTACAACCCAATTTCTTATATTCTAGCAAAAGTTTTCAACTAGGTAGATGGGAATATAGTAGTTGGGAAGGTAAATTTTAATAAAAATTACATTTTTGGGGTAATAAAATTAAAATAACATTAATTTTAAAATATTTTAATGCTATAAAACTTATTGAAACCAAGCAAAGAAAAGAAGGAAACATAGAAAAATAAAGTGCACAAGTTGACTCTCCTAGTATGTAGATAAATCTTCATAGTATGTAAGTAGGATTGCATAGAATATAGCCTCCTCTTGTAAAAATTTTATATCAAATCCTTCCAATACCAATTTACATAATGGCTAATGTAGGATCATTTATAAATATGTCAATGTATGATGGGTCTACAAAACCTGAACACTACTTACTAACTTGTGAAATGAGATGGCAAGATAAGGGCATCACTGATGAATCTATTTAAAAGTGTGAGTTGGTAGGGGCACTAATCAAGATAGAACTATATTTTATGTACGATAGATAAATTCAATATTAAAATCTATATTAGGTTAAAGAATGGCTCATCATAGAGTTCAAGATAAAGAAATGTACAAGTCAGACTATTCAAGACTTCAAGGAGATAAGGCAAAAGTCAAGAGAATTAGTATGCAACTATGATCATAAATTCTATAATGTTATGAATAAGGAAAATTTTACCTTAATAGACAAAGATAAATTTTTATGATTTTTCAAAAGATTGTACTCCAGAATTACATTTTCCACTACATAGATTCAATATGCTACTAAAGCAAATGCTAGACCTATTACTCTATGAGTAGAGCAAATTAAAGACTATGGGGAAGCTCTTATCATAAATTCCAAGATTGAAAATACATTACAATATTTTATGAAGAGAATGAAGCAATATCATGAGGTAGATAAACCTAGGCTAAATATATGGTGTATGGAGTATGGAAAAGAAGGATATCATAGGAAAGATTATCCTAAAATCAATATAGAGTTTTGTGAAATATGTCAAGTAGTTAAAAATGTAGCAATGTAGTGTCATCTTCTATAATAGTATGTCAATAACCCATATAATTTATATTGTAAATTTTATAAGTCACATAATCAAAATGAAAATAACTATAAGGATTTATAGGATCTCAAAGAAGACATCACCAAAAATATATTCTCAATCATTGCACAAGTGTCCTCGATGAAGAAGATGATTCTAGGCCCAGAGGTCAATAAATGTTATGCAACCCAATTAGGTTGATAGTATACTTCTAGTTCACCATAGTACCAACCTCAAGGTCTAGCTAGTTAGACCCCTCCTTCACCAAGTTAGACACCACCATCACCACAATACCAGTATATATCACCCTAGAGCCTAGCAATTATGTAGTAGAAGAAAATAAGTTATACTCTACCAGTTTCACAACAACAATTCATAATTGGAGATAATACATAGCAACATCAACATTAGAACATAGTACAATAACAAGGAGGGTATAAAGGAGGTTACCAGTCAAATAGAAGAGGATCTAGGGGTAGATATAGAGGAGGTTACCAAGGTGGAAAAGGAAATAAATATCATCAGACTCCTTTATAATGATATATATGTGGAGAGTATAATCATTTGCAACATAATTACCCTTTGAGTCCTCAAATATAGTCTTATTATGCATACTATAGAATATATGACCAACATAAGATAGAAGATTGTCCTATCTTGGAAAATCAAATGAAGGATAAGGCCATCATGAGTGTGAATATGGTGAATGCATATCCTAAGAAGTATGCCTTATTGAATGATATTACATTACATAAACACATAGAAAGAGGTTTCCCCCCTCTTAAAATGCCTTAGGATCAAGAAATCCAAAAAATAAAATAGGACAAATACCTAGACCCATCTATAAAAAAGGGGCTCATGTATGAAGCTACATAGATGTTAAACAACATTAAACACTAAGACACTATTGAGGGAGATGTTTTAGGAATATATGCTCAAATGTATGACCATATCATGAAAATTATGTGTTAGGATGGAGTTGTCACTATGCTAATAGATCTAGTAAGACCTTTAAGCACATTGTGTAATGAAGATATCTCTCAAAATATCACAAATTCACTACATAATCTACTAGAGTGTACATAATAAGGGCAATAGAAGATGAAAAATCTTATTTGGTACATCAAAACAAAGAAGCCCTAAGATTTAGATGCATGAATTGACATTGAGGTTTTAGGATATGAAATTCCAAATCCTATCTTTAATTTTGGTAGCATAGTTAACATGATTCCTAGGTCTACATGGAAGGCTATTGGATGACTAGTTCTAAGTTATAGCCCATTAACTCTAATATTTATTGACTATGGAAGAGTGGATCCTATTTTAATATTAGAATATGTTGAGATCAAAGTTATAAAACTAACCCTATGAGGTGACTTTGAATTCATCAATATGAAGACAACATCAACACATTACCCTACACTGATTGGCAAGAAATGGGCATATGATGGTCAGATGACTATCAATACTATGAGAAATAAATTAGAGTTGCATCAAGGAGATAAGGTTATCATCATTCATTTTAATATATTACACAAACCTTACATCATTTTGACTAAACTTGAATCTCCATATGTCACATAAGAAACCAACTGGGAGAAGGTAAACTCTTAAGAGAACCCAAAATCTATATGCACATCTGAGTACAACTTCTTATATGAGAATAATAAACCTTAGGTATAATATTTACTCTCTCAACATTTGAAGACATATTAACAATGGTGGCCTAAACCAATAGTTACTTATCCGTTGGTAACCCATTTTGTCATAAAGGATTGTGTGTCCATGTCTGTTAAATCCCCTACTCATTTAGAAGTTGACTTTATCAATCAGATGATCATATATAGGATTATATAGATCTGAACATATAAGGTAATTTTCCTTAAGAAATAGATTTATCTATCAGTGGAGACTCATACATGCACTTACTAAACTGGGATTGTGGTGATCATGAACTTAGACCTATGATAATGGTATTTACACATGAGAGATAACTTCTTATGACTATGTGACTGAGGATATCAATCATTTCATTTGTGCCTACAAGTTCATGTATCCACCATCAAATAATGGGTTATTTCTTTGAACTATGCTTTAAAGGTAGTTGCAGTGATATGGTGGGAAATTCATCAAAATGATCAGGTCGAGTGGGATGATGCATGCGAGCTCATGATTAGTAGGTTCCAACTACCATAGGTCATCAAAAGTAATTATCCTTTCTTCCAAGAAGGTGAGTGTCTTGAAATACATATTCATAAATGTGTTGAAGTCTAGACTAAGGAACATATGGATTTGAAGTAATAGGTTCACATCTTTCATTATACACTTGATCCTTTACCATTAGCATGATATATGCATCAATAATGTAGGAGGGAGAAAAAGCATTGGGCACAAGTGCAAAGTGACTTCATCTAGATGTTTTTTTTAAAGATGAAAACCCTTTGGTTCATAATGCACTACTAAAAATCAAACATTTCTTATACCATGGGTGTGAAGAATATTTAAGCATTAAGATGGAATCCACTATGCAAAAGAACGTAACTTCTAATCTAAATATGGCATTATAAAGATGTAAAGATACCAAGAAAGAAGAACAATCTCTTATGTAGCCATGCCACCAAACATAATATGAATAAGAGGACATTGAAAATTTAGATACTGATGGTGATATTGATTTGACTAATTTATTTGAACCTAAATGGCTAGTAGAACTAGTAAAGGACCCTAGCAATGAACCTACTAAAGTGTAGTGTACAAATTCCCAAACAAGAAGGGAAATGAATGATACAAGAATTTTTTGATGAGTAAAATCATAATATTTACTAGTATCCCATTCAAAATCATGTAGCAAACATCAGAACTAAGGAGATTCCTAAATTGGCATGTATATGTGATTACTAGATAGAAGCTAAAATTTATGAAGCTATGAAAATATTATGAAATTATCAAGATGTCTTTCCCACTAAATTTTCATAGGTCTAAGGATTTGATCCATCTCTAGGAAAAATTCATATCAAACTCAAGGAGTGTACATGACCCATAAAGAAATGTCCATACAATTTGAATCCAAACATGAAGTTTAAAGTAGAGGTTGAACTCAATAGAATACAAGATGTAGGTATAATATATCCCATAGAAAAGGTAGATTGGGTTAGTCCAATGGTAGTGCAACCTAAGAAAACAAGAGAGATTAAAGTATATGGGGATTATCACACTCTAAATGATGAATGTGTGAATGATCCATTCCTAATTCCCTTCACAGATGAAGTTTTGGAATCTATCATAGGATATGAAGTATACTCTTTCATAAATGGTTTTAGTGGCTATCATCAAATACCCATCATAGAATAATCCTAAGATAAAATTACTTTTTTCGTGGAATGGGAATATGTTGTATACAAGGTAATGCCCTTCAGCTTCAAAAACACACCTATGGTTTTTTCCCACATAATAATGACTACATTCAAAGATTTCATTTGTGGATTTATGGAAGTCTATCTAGATGATTGGGAAATATTTTATTTATTTAAAAAACATTTTTATAAATTTAGCCTCATGTTAGAATATTGCTAAGCTTTGTGTATTACTATAAATTTAAATAAATGTTTATTTTTCACACCTTTTGGTGTTTTGCTAGGTTATGTAGTGTGCAGTAAAGGTATTTTGGTCGGCCAAGCCAAAATTTTAGTCATTTTGAGTATGTCTCCACCATTCAAATCCATGTAAGTGTGATCTTTTCTTGGTTATACATGGTATTAACATAAGTTTATCAAGGGATATATGGTTATTTCCATTGGAATCCTTACTATGCAAAGGTGTAAAGTTTGTCTAAAATTATAAGTGCCAAGCAACCTTCATAGAGATGAAATAGAGATTAGTCATTATTTCTATCCTTGTCTTTCTATATTATAACAAGCCCTTTCACATGCATGCTTATGCTTTGGGTATCATATTCAATATTGTACTTGCATAGCTAGGATATGGTGGACTAGACCACCCTATTCATTTTATAATTTGAAATTTATATGATGAAAAAAATAACTACATGAAAATTAAAAGAGAAGCACTATCTATAGTGTTCACACTACAAAAATTTTAACACTATCTTCTTACGATACCATTTGAAATTTTCACAGATCATCAAGCTCTACACTACCTAGTCAATAATTTGATTCTAGGAGGATGCATTTCTAGATGCTTGATGTTATTTTATGAATTCCAATTTTACATTAAAATCAAGCTAGGAAGAGAAAACATGGGGCCAAATTATCTCAGTTACATTCCCAATGGAAAATAACTAGAAGAATTACATGAAGACTCTCCTGATGCTCATTTATTTCACATTTTTATGATCCCTAAAAATTTCAAATCAATCACTAACTTCCTTAATTAAGGAGTATTCCTTGAACACAACTAAGAAAGAGATAATAAGTATTTTTTCACAAGAGCATTGCTATATACCATCATTAATGGGATTTTATATCATTTGGGAAAGGATGAAGTACTACATAGGGTAGTTATATAACATGAATGACTATAGCTTTTATAGGAGGCACATTAGGGAATCACAGGAAGACATTTTGATGGAGAAGATACTATTAATAATTTGTTACAGAGTGGGTTATGGTGGCTAAATGGTTTTTAGGATGCACATAGAGTAGCACAATAATACAATGTATGTCAACACATAGGTAAACCACTATAAAAAGATGAAATGCCTTTGTAGCCTGTGTTAGCTGAATAGCCTTTCAAACAATGGGGAATTGAATTTGTTATACTTATCAATCCACTAAGTAAACACATTAAAGAAATGTATATTATAACTATGATAGACTACTTTACCAAATGGGTTGAAGATATTTTGACACCCAACTGTGGTGTGAAGGATACATCAAAGTTTCTCTATGAGAACACTATTACAAGGTTCATATTCCCCATTACTATCATCAGTGATTGAGGGATGAACTTATTGAGAAATACCATCAAGGTTATTATTGATTAATTCATGATTTCTCATCATAAAATTATGGTGTACCATCCACAAGCTAATGGCTAAGTTCAGGCTTATAACAAAGTGTTGGTTAAAATGTTGACAAAGATATGTGATGTCAAAAGAGATGATTAGGAATATCACATTCATATGATTATGTGGGCATATTTCATGCACTATAAGAGAGATATATGTTTTAATCCATTCCAATTGGTTTATGGGCTTGAATTAGTTATGCCAATGGAATATTTGGTACCTAGTCTATACAATATAATGGTCATGAGAGTAGGGTATCATGAGTATCTCACTAATAGAATTTTAGAACTAAATAGGATGGATGATTATAGATTCAGATCATCTTGGAAATATGAATTTCACAAGCAAAGTTAGAAAGCATGGCATGATATAAATATGTGCCATAAGGAATTTCATAAAGACCAACCAGTTTTATTATATGACAATCATTTCATAGAATTATCAAGAAAACTATAAATTAGATGGAAAGTGCCTAATGTTATACATGAACTATCACAACAAGGAACTATTATTTTGAGATATCTTGAGGGAACCATTTTTCCAAAGTGGGTGAATAGTTGTAGGCTTAAGCCCTACTACAAATAGTCTTAATTGATCTTATTTTGCTAAGTGAGTGGGTGATAAGTAACACTAAGTAGATTAGGATTTCTCATTTATGCATGTTTTTGTATGTTTATTTTCTTATATGTGTGTGTTTGTATATTATCTCTTCACTACCATTAGAGAACCAAGATACCAAGTATAGAGTGTGTCTACTGTGTGTAGAATAATTCATTGTGCCATCATGTATGTCAGTAAGAGTGAAAGAAAGAAATTAAGTCCAATAAAGGTACGAACAAGTCATATCAACAAGATATTCACCATATAATGGTCATCCACCAAAATTTAATGACAAATCCAAGTTTCAATTGTCTTAATATTCAACAAATTGGTAGCTTATCAACATCATCCACTTGCACTCCTATATAGATAGCAAAGAGCATAATAACATATCTCCACATATGTGCTAACAATTGACTATCTTAATTATTTTATTGGATAATATTTGTCACAACAACCATTAAATTCATGTCAAATGGACATCTAAGTATGACATTTATGTGGAAACCAATAGGTGTGAAATCTATAAATGCTTGAGCTTGAGAACCAAGTCTACATTTCATCCTTGCACATATTTTTTTGACCTATAAGTTTAAATAGTTGAGCTATTTTTCTTACATAGAGAGCCAATAACATTTAATTTCATCACTTCATCATGCATGGATACTTCATGACTCATCAAGGGATTAACAAATATATAAAAAAAAGAAATTTGCATCTATATGGCTTCAGATAGACCAAATTCAATTATCTAGAGCCCTTTGACTTCATTCAAAAAATATAATGAGTATATTTCATCTAAACCCTATTGATGTTGCAAAACTAGTCATTTTCATATCTCCCCACCACTTTCATGACATAGATGTCAAGTGCCTACTTTGAATGCCAACTTTTAGCAACTTGGGAGAGATTGTACAAGTCCTACTCAGTTGATACAATGATGTTAATATCTTTCTTGACCCAGACATCACCATTGTCATCAACACAGAAGCCATGGCTTGAGCTTTAGGAATGCCTGCACAAGGAGACTCCCTTTATCCATATAAGATGAGAATGCCACCTATGCTTTAAGAGGTCCATGATTTGTATGTTTTGGGATCAATATGGATCCAAATTGAATAAATCCATGATGATCTAGTGTGTATCCTCATAAAATTCATCACAAGGAGGTTCTGGTAGATGACTAAGTATATAAAACAAATTCTAAAAGGAGTCATGGACATTGCCCAACACATCATCCACTAGAATAAATAATTTAACTAGCTAGATTATTTCATTCAAGATATTCTCACCAATATTGACAACTACCTCATAACACCTAAGTAGACATTCCATTACCTGTTCCTTATCTTCCTTCTTTGTTTTAGATAATGGAAGTACCTAGAGGGAAAAGTATACCCTGACACTGACTATTGGCTAGTATAGTAATTCCCCAACCTCATAAGGACACTTGAGCATGGATCCCTAGCACACGAAGGAAATTTCAAATCATGGTGGGAGGAGTGTCTAGAGTTGATCACTACACATCTTTGGGTACCACCAAATGTAATGCATTATTTGGGATAACACACTACTATCACCTTGATATAAAAAGGTGTATTCATACACATCCATGAGATATATAAGTCACCCTTTACACCCCTTTCATTATTTATCACCATGGACATGGTGCAAGCAAAAGTCACTAAATAAAATTCCTTCATAACTAGGTGTGTAACACCAATATAGGCCATACCACCTAGCAAAATCATCACTATAATCAAACAACCAAAAGAAAACACTAGTTCATAGTCAAAGAATGGAAAGTGAAAGCTTTCCATTAAGCATTAATATACATCTCCTCCATTGAATCATAAGACATGAAGCACATCGACCTGCGTAGATGATCCCAAGGTGCCCTAGATCATAATCTCATGCAACCTACTATAGATGGGGATGGATGAAAAAGAAGTCTATTAGATAATGCTTAGAGACATGGAAATAAATTTCTATGATAGAGAGGAGGAGAAGGAATTCTTATTTTGGAAGGTTATGTGCATGGTCTAAGTTTGTAAACAAGTTCCTCCAAATCTATGGGTTGACCTACCACCATGCCTTGCATTGATCATCATCAACATTGTGTAAGAATAAATAGAGTAGTTATAGTGAAATATTGAATTTTATTATCCTTAATGTTTTCCTACCTTCAAACTAAGGATATATTTTCCCCTCTTCCAAAAATCTCACCAAAGTCCCTTGTATGTAGACCTCGAACTAGGCAAGAGGCTACAGTCTCCCCTAAACTTAAAAATCACACATATAGATGACCAATCATCACATAGGAAGCATAGCCTACTCCATCCTCCACTATACTACCACCCAAATGTAAGTTGGTCATCCTTAGATGTAATAAGGAATAATTTTTTAGTTTAGTGGTCCATTCAAGTGATTCACTACCATATTCACAATCCTAGGAGGTCAAAGACCTCATACCCAACCAACCCATAGTAGAAGAATAGCAGGCCTCAAGGGAAGAAGAAAATCACATATCATAATGGTGAGTTAGAAAAGAGGATAATAAATAGCATAAGGAGAGTCTAAAAAATAATAACAATAAGCAAGTTGCAAACCAAAGAATTTGAGGCTACATAAAAGACTAATGATGTAGAAGCTAATTATTAGAAAGCCATTGAAGGGGATAAGAAGGCATAGTAAGTTTCCAATGAAAATAAGCACGTATAGGAGGTATAATCATAGAGAGATAAAAAAAATTGAGATCACTACTAAGGCTAAGGTAGAAGAAGAAGAAAAATAGAAATAAGATGTAGTGATGTAGGAAAAATAGGCCAACAAAGATGCCACACGTGTGTAGTAACAAGAAGAGGAAGTGTCAAAGAAGAAGAAGGAATAAGAATATGAAGCCCTATGCTAATAATAGGCATAGGCATGAGCACAAACACAGGCTATAAAGGAACACACCAAGGCTAAAGCCTTGGTATAATAAAAAAAAGAAAAATAATGTGTGCAAAATTTGTAGGAAAAAGAAGCACAAGCCAAATAACAAGATGCATAGGAAGAACTGAACAAGAAAGTACAGGAGGAGGAGGAAGTAAAAATAAATCAAGATAAAGATGATACATAAAAGCTCAATCTAACAACATGGGTCATGATGCAATAACCAGAGGGACTTGAGCAATAATAAGTAAAAGTAGCATGTCCAGAACCAAAATAAGAACTAGTTATACCTACAATAGGTCCTCTGCTCCAGGAATTAACATTGGGAGGATTTTAGCTTTGGTATATCTCAACTATTGGTGTATGATGCACCACTTTTTCTCTCTCACTAATAACAATGCCATAACTAGACATTTTAGCAACTAAAATCACATTGGCTACACTTCCACTCAAGTAAGAAGCCTCATTAGCTATCTCTAGGCTCCTACTAAAGAAATAACTAGAGGGTGTAGCATGATTTCATGAGTCAATTACATAAAAGGTTACCTATTTGAAGTTAGAGGGGGATAAATAGAAGGTAGATAATGTCAAGTTGAAGGCTCAACTCTATGAATCTACCAACCTCATCCAAGACACCAACCTAGAGTTGGTCACTTGAGAAATATGGAACTAAGTCATGTCCAACCAATACAAAATTAAGACTTTATTCTTTGAGTTAACCAAGGATTGGTGCACATCACAAAAAATCTATGTAATCAATACATTGGGCCATGATGTGAATATCAAGGATATGATTCTCATCACTTTTTTAGAGGATCACTAAGTATGATAGACATTTTTTCACTACAATAATAATAGGTCATGCACAAGTTGTTAGACTAGAAGTAGTAACTAGATGATTCTTTATCTAGTTCGAGCACAAACTTCACCATAGTTGTAATCACCAAGATAAATATGGGTAGCCATAATACCTATATATATGAGAATGATAGATCACTTCAGGACTTGCTCAATGCTAGGGACAACATGTGTGATAACATTCTCAACTGGGAGAGTTAGCTTCTGCATAGTTCCTTTATCGATCTCCAAGCCCAACGTCACATAAACAAACTAGAGTAACTAAGTGGTGAGATCCAAACTAGGGTAACCAACACCAAGGTATAAATGAGCATTAATGAAGACATGGATCTCAAGTAGATCATTGGATATCATGCACCATTACACACCTTATTGTGCATGATCCAAAAATTCATACTTGACTAGCATGATTACAAGGCCGATCTATCTCCCTTTTGCAGTGATGTTGCCCATATTTTCAACACACCTATGTATAATCTATTATTGGAGCTCTAGTAGATCATCACTTAGTGTAAGGATATATATTCAAAGGTTAAGGTCTCTTTTATCCAATCATCATATACATCCATGCCACCTCTATCAATTTAAGTACTATATAAAATATGAATTTTGTTAAAATTTTTATTAGGGATGACTTAGTAAGATAAGCAGGGATAGGTTGGTTAAAGACCTATCAAGGGTGGCCACTTAGTTATGATAGCTTATTGAAAATCCAAAAGGGTCATAGTTTGGTATGCTACTTAGTTTAAAACCTAAAAGGGTGTTTAAGTAGTCCACATGAGGTGAAAACTAGAAACAACACTTTGAGTGATTACTATGACTCTTACTGGTCTAACCACTTCTTCATCCCTCTTCTCACTTATGAAATTTTTCATATCCTATGATGTTATCTTGGGATGAGATAACATTTTAAGTCTGATAAAGTGTTAGGAAAGGAAATTAGATTGTAAAGATACGTAAGATATTCATCTAATTTTCACGTGTTATATAGTTATTTTGTCATGTATATGTCTATTTTTTCCTATCTCCATGACTTGTAATAGGTTAGAATATGAATATACTCTACTTTTGGTGCCAAGTGTAAGAATAATATGAATATTCATAGACTATAAATGACTATATATACGTATGTCTATAAGAAGAATAGAGTTCCACTTTTGAAGAGAGAAATAGAGATGATTTGGTTATGGTTACCTATTGTGTTTATTAATTTTTTCCTTATGTGTGTTTTCATGTATAATTTTTGCTTACTTTCTATCTAAATTAATATAAATACTTTATAAATGTTAATGAATTACTAGTTGTTCTACTTCCTACTTAACGCACAATAATTCATCATTGTTGTGCTTCTATTATTTAACCTTTTATATGAATACGATGCACTATCCTATGCACTAAATTATAACCTACCTATTCTCATCCTTAGCATGTTTTGATGCTTCAGGAACCTCTACTAACATACCAATTTCTCATCATTATTGCCATTTGGTGCATTTCATAGTTATGGTGATTTTCTCTTATTTTTATGATATCATTGATTGGTCATGATCCCATCATTTGTCTAGTGATATCATTGTTCTCATGGTCAATCCCACCATTTATTCAGTAATTCTATTATTATCATGGGAAATATTTTAATTTTCATTTTTATTAAAAATAGTGGATTCACCAGTTTGAGTTTTTTAAGGCCTAATAAATGTAACAACTAACAAATTAGACAAATGAAAGTTGTACTTATCAATACATCACTCCCTATCGATTGTTGATGTATACACATAATATTTTCAAAATTCTATCAACTACAAATGTTCTTTATCTTGTAGGAACATGTTGAGTCTCAATCTCTCTAAGTGCATACCCTAAGGGGTGCACAGGGAAAGGGGTGGGTAAACCATTGGTGCTTCACAAGATTATTGTCCCTTTTTCCACTTTTTATTTACATACTTGTCTCCTAAAAACCATTCGCCTAAGCTTATTCTTCTCTCTTACACACTCATCTAGTCTTTCACCACCTTTAATACCCCTTTTCCTAACCTAAAACCCCTTTCAATAGTTTACATGAGTAGGTAAACTGGGTTAACCTTGTACTCTTATTGGCAAAACTTATTTAGGGTCTAGGTTAGCTTTTGGCTGACCTATCATGTGACCTAGTGAGTTTTTGTTAATAATGATACTAGGTTGACTAGGTCAACCTTATTGATCAAAACTTTTAGAAGGGTTTAAGGTTAAATCCACCTATATATACACAATCATTTTACCATTATTTAAATAAGAGAATAATAAGTAAGAGCTATTGTGCATCTACTTATCTACAATTCTAATTGAAGATTAAGCTTAAGGTTTCATAGTTTCTTTGGATATATGGATATTGTCTTGTGGATAAGTCTTTTAGATGCATTGATAGGTTGTGTAGCCTAAAAATTATTTATCCTTTTCATATTTACATACCACAATACCCTCTTGTAAAGCACCTTGGCCAAGGGATAGATTGAGGCTAAGTAGGTTCATCTTCAAAGATAAGTATTCTTAGCTTTGTTACTCTTTTGTAAGAATAGAAAGATATGAATTTTCATTTCTCTTCCATGCATTAGGATTTTTTATACATTGATGTGAGTATATGTCTTATATGCATGTTTACTTTTGTTGTTTACTACCCCTGCTTTGTGACACAAGCTTTAGTGAGCACTAGATTAGATTTATTTCTTTACTTGTTATTAGTATAGTGAATATGAAAACATAGGACTTAATTAGGATTATTTCACATTATTAGCTATAGGATTTGGAACCCTCCCTAGTGATATTATTATGGTAAGAAATCCCCTAATCAAGTTTAATAGATCCATATTGGTCATGTTTTTTATTATCTAATGTATACCCAATTGAAATTACAACAAGGATCTATCTTCTCTGAGCTAGGATTTATTTATAGATCTAATGCATTTTTTATTGCATATATTCTTGTGGACCAAATGTGAATCTAACCCTTGTAAGTTTTCTTTCATGCTTTTCCCTTCTTTTATTTTATTATTTTTATATATTTACAATACTAAGTTGACAAGGCCATTATAGTTTCTAACTTATAGCATAGGTTTAACACACAATCACATCAAAATGGCTCTATTATTTTTGTATAGGTCTTCATCAAATACAAGTTACTAGATCAAACAGGTCAACATAATACTCTTATTCACTTCTAGATAGTAGACTATGTTGAACAGGGATACTTAGTCTTTTATTCATCTCTATAATATTAAAATAGGTCGAATAGGTCAACTTAGTATCACATTTAGCTTATATATAACAAACCAAGGTGACTAGGCTGATATAGTAATCTTAACAAACTTCAACAAATAGGGAATTATAGAACTGGGTCGACCCAATCCACATAGTTGGAAAATTTTGTAGGTAGTATTCAAGGTACATTAACAAAAATTTCATAGTAATCAACATATTCCAACCCACCAAGGTTCCTTTATTTCTCTCTTTTTTAATTTAGTTCTTCCTTACAATTCTATTTTACAAAGTTTGCAGTCTTTAAAACTACATCATATAAAAAACTAGGTCAACCTAGTTGACCTAGTTCTATATCATGTCTTCTATTTGAAAGACTTGGTCAACTTGGTTGACTTAGTTCTTAAAGAAACTTTATTTTTTAGTACATTAATGACCCTATCAAATCTATTCTATAATGTTTGCATATATTTTCATCTAAACTAACTCTGTATTGTGCTTAAATTAAGAATTAGTAATTACATGCTACTAATTAATTCACACTTTTATTTTTAGTTATTTGCATGCTTAGAGTAGATCACATAGTCTAATTGGGTGGGTTTTTAACATACCATTTAGTTTCACTATTTTCTCTTTATTTCACACAATACCAAATCACATAATTTCAAAATGCATTTAAATATTTGTCTATGCAATGATTACCTACTTGGATTTCATCATCAAGAGGGAAGCTAAATTAGATTTTTGGCTAAGTATAAACACATGGTTAATGTTATATATTATTAAATCACCTAAAACCTTTATCACTATGATATTTTGAAGTGAGGGGGTCTCTCTCTCTCTCTCTCTCTCTCTCTCTCTCTCTCTCTCTCTCTCTCTCTCCTCTCTCTCTCTCTCTCTCTCTCTCTCTCTCTCTCTCTCTCTCTCTCTCTCTCTCTCTCTCTCTCTCTCTCTCTCTCTCTCTCTCTCTCTCTCTCTCTCTCTCTCTCCAGGCCCCAATACCAAACCAATACTATTGTCAACATAGATCCCTTTCAGCCTAAACATTCTAAAACCATCCATAGATTGCTTTCTAGTTCAATAAAATTTTGGTATGATCCCAATAATTGCTTTTGGTTTTATGCTAGTTGGGGTAATTCTCATGAGACCTATAGGCAGCTTCATAATTTAGATATGGATTTATTTCTTGGTCCTAATTTATACCATGATTCTATCATTCATCAAAACCAATAAGCCTATGATATTGCCTTCAAATCCCATGAAACACAAACTAAATCACAAGCTTTGAACTAGGCTAATTCTCATTTATCCATCTATAAAGATCCTCTTCCAAATTACCAAGATAACCAAGATAAGCCTACCCCTTCTACCAATAATTTTGACAGTCTTCTTGACCCAAATCCTAAAAATAATGTGGTCAATAGGACTAATATGTGAAGTATGGTTGATTTCATTGATCCTTAACCTATCCACACACCTAATTGTATTGCACATTTAATTTTATCTAATATTCTTCTCTAACTCACTTAAATGAGTTGGGACAAGAAGACATCATATCTTTTGATGAAACAATTTCAATACCTCCCTCGGATAACACTTATCATACCACTTTTACCATCACTCCAGCCTCTTTACCTATCACTAATGATACTCCAAATTTTATCAACAATTCTCCTCTATCTCAAACCAAACCTGCATCAACTAATCCATGTTCTCAAATGTTTTATTATTTTTGGGAATATAGTGTTTAAATCCTAAATAATAAGGGTCTAGAATAATAATAAAAATTTAGTTTAATGGGAAAAATATATTTTTTAAAGATATAATTTTAAAAGAGGAAAAATAATAAACCTATCTTAAATCAGGCTAAAATAAATGATTCTAGAGATGGTAATTGAAAAGTAGGATTGAGACATTGTCAAGAACCTAAACTTTGATTTTGTTTTTTGATTGGATAGGAGCATCAAAATAGGACACCTTGGTGTCTATTTATATAATCCTTCCCTAACTCTATTGTCCTTAATATTTAAGCTTTCTAGATTTTGTTTCCCAAGCTAGTATGAGCCTATGTACCAAATTTTAAGGGATAGAAATTAATAGAACTCATTATAGGTCCATTTAAGTCTTCAATACCTGTATCCATCTACACACATGCTAATAATGAATACATCAAAATAAAAAGGGAAAAAAACTATGTTAGGGGAAGAATGATCACATGATATAGAACCCTTGTCATCTTGATCACTACCTACATTAACTCTCAAGCTAGGGTCTCAAATAAAATGTAGTTATCCCTTAGGGAACATGCATAATAAATGTACATGATAGATTAAAGAATGAATTTTTCCTAGGCCCTTCCTTGATCAAGCATGAAATTCTATGTGTGATGTAGAGAGGTTGAGCTATAATATTTACTAATTTTTATTATGTCTAATGTGCCAAAGTAGTAAGTGTTAGATATAAAATGCCTTGTGTAGTCCTTTATATAAGAAACTCATTATTTCAAATTTGAGAGTTGTATTTACATTTGGCTAACATTGGAAAACTTAGAAATGAAGAAAAGAAAAGGGGTAAGACTTATCTTTTGGAATAAACTGACTATTAGAGCTCAAATTGACTTTGGATAGGAGTGCTATAAACTAGACACCCTTGGTTCCAGCGCTATAGCCCAATCCCATCACTCCTATCTTAGAGGTTGGGGATCAGGGGGGATAAAACAAGCATGGAAAACCTAACTTGGTTAAGGTGGAATGAACATTTGAAAGGCTTGAGGTAACTAAGAATGGGTAAAAAGATGACTCAAGCTTATAACAAGACCCAAATAGATAAGACAAAAGACATGGCTAAATGTGTAAAAATCTTATATTCTCTAGTTGGAGTTTCCTATGAAAGTACTATGAAAAGACATAATATGAGTGGTTTCTTGACCAATTTAAGGTTTATACATTTTCCCCCTTTTAATCTAGTTATGTAATGAAATGAATTAATAGAGTAAAATAAAGAAATATGTGTACTTGAACTTACCTACATGGAGATAAATGTGCTAAAAAAAGGGTCCAACTTCCTAGCCAAGGAAGTGGATGGAGAACTGAGTAGTGCTTAGAGGAAGAAGGATTCCCTAAAATGGATTCCCCTTGTACTAAATCTAAATAGTGCCTAGAGAAAGAATGAATCCCTAAAATGGATACCCCCTATATTGAATTTGATTAGAAATGAGAAATGATCAGAGGCCCAAAGCTAATGTCTACCCTTTGTCCCACATAAACTCATGTAATCTAGAATGTTGTATATAAATTATATGTTATGAAGAGTAAGATCTATCATGCCCCCACTCTAAATAATCTAAACTAGAACTAAGAAGTGCTCAGAGATCCAAAACTAATGTCTACCCTCTATTTCACACAAACTCCTAGGTCTAGGTGATGCTATGGACCAACCATTGTAGATGATCATATGGTCCAGCTTGGTGACAACCTAGGTATGCTTGGGTGTAATATAAAAACTTTGGTAAATGTGTAAGAATAAAATGGCATGTATTACTATTCCAGTTTATATAGTCTTGGATGATGAAGAATATGAACATCTACGCTATGCTCCCAAATCTAGTATGTGAGTGATGCATCTATATAGTCTATCAATTCGTATAACCACATGTGAAATGATCTATCATGTCATGTCCCATGTACAAAACTAGAGATCAAAACAATGTGCTCTACATTCTGCCTATAATATACTATCTAGTATGTATTGTGTCATGATATATGAAGCTATATGTGTGAGACATGTAGTGATGTACATGTACCCAAATCTGATATCTAATTTGAATCTATATCAAAGTCACTATAAATCTATATGATCTGAACCACTATATATCTGAGTAATCTATGTATCTATAAATTGAATGTATGTCCCTCTAAATGTCTTGATTAATGTTGAATAACCCATGTAATCTAAATCATTGTATATCTTGACCCATCTAAGTTGAATTTGATAATTTTGACTATTGGAGGTGTAAAAACCATTGCTAAGTGACCCATGTAGTCTAAATCATTGTATACCTTGACCCATTTGAGATGAATCTATTAATATGACTACTAGAGGTGTAGGAACCATGGTGTATCCATCTATGAGAGTGGATAGGTGTGTTGAGTAGGTGTAGGAATAAGAATAGTAGGAATGATGCCCCTTTTTTAGGGAGAGGGATGAAATTTGTAATCGAGTATGTTGAGCCAAAAGTGATGAGTAGTGGCATAATTCTAAGAACAAGGTTGGAATAGTTTTGAATTGATTTGATAAGTTTATTGATTATTTAGACTAATTTATTTGAAGTTGAATGAGCTTTGATTAGTGAGGACCATTTTTGATAAAAGTTGAACAAGTTGTTATTAGTGAGGATGAAGTTGTATGTATCTGGGTACAAAATAAGTATAGAGATGTGCGTGTGCCATAGCAGTCAAATGATGTAATAATATATTGAGGTTTATTTTATATCTAAGGCATTGTCATCATGGTTTTCTGGAACAAAATGGTTTATAAAATGGAGCTACAGGGTTCAAGTTATCGGCAAAATGGTATTTTGCTTTGAATGAAAAAAAAGTTATTTGATATAGGAAAATTGGATTGATTCTTGATTCATTTAAGCATTGACTAGTTTGAGATTTGGAGTTTTGGAGTAGGAGATATTCCAAAGAGATGAGCACCTATCATGACCCAGTTTGAGTAGTTGACAGCCCAAATTGAGGCTAGTGGAGAGGTTACCCTAGTAAGTAGCTAAAATATGTGATTTAAGCCTATTTAGAAGCCTACTTTTTATGATTTTGATCTATTTTGAATATTTTTAGAAAATTTTTACTAGATCTAAGACTCTTGTCCCTCCTCTAGGATTGTTGTCCATGCTCCAACACTATTGTCCAAGTTATAGCACTCCTTTCCAGTGTTGTTGTCCTATACCCAGTGTTATTGTCTTGGAAGCTAAATTTATTGAGTTATTGCTTAGCTTAGTTTCTATTTTTTTGCTTGGTTAACTAATGTATATGCTATTTTTTTGGTGTTTTTTTAGGGAAAGTTATGGATGAGAGAGATTTGTAGAGTTCAGGTTATGGAGACATTGAGATTGTTGCCTTTATCGATTGATGAGAGAGCTATGATGGATAGAGTAGGGTTGGGTCATGTGTATGACTTAGGCCATGTGTAGTGGGATAGGTATCTAATTACTACTTTATGTGAGAGGTAGAATGTAGATATATGTACTTTCTAGATTCTTACTTGGGAGATTATGATTATTCTAGAAGATGTGTACCATATTCTACATTTTCTAGCTAGTGGATGTTGGGTGACATTGTAGGATGACATGGGTACAGATGCTATTGACCATGCATCTTCGTATTTTTCTGGTGTGCCCTTAGGAATACATGGGAGAGGTAGTGATAGTGATGTATTATTATCAATTATTATGTAGTTGAGTGGTCCACACCTACATAAGTGGTTAGCCATGTTATTAGCTCATTTGTTGTTATAAATGGGAGTGAGGTATCAATGTCATATAGGATGCATAGGATCATGCATAGTATAGAGGTGTATGGCACTATTTACTCATGGGGTAAGACTATTCTTGCCTAATTATATAGGGACCTATATAGGTTTACTTAGGAGGTATTTAGTGGTGGTGTGATCATGGTTACTCTATTACATTGTTGGGCTTGTGACCATATAGTGGTTATGCAACTGATAGGATTATTGAAGGAGAGGTGAAAACCCCCACAACCATATGGTGAGTGGTGGATAACTTCATTGTCTATCTGATCTCCTAGAATAGAACAATATAGGTGAGTTTTAGATAGGTTGGTGGTTAGGAATATCATATGGAGGCCCTATAGAGGATTCCCTGGGTGGCCTAAGGATGGAGTGTAGCTATGGTATATGAAGGTCATTTTTTGGTTACATGACCATTGGGTTGGATTATATGAGAAATTTTAGTATGAGCACATGAATAGATAATTTGGGGTACCATAGGATGTGCTCCCTATAACATGGGTGTGGGTGAGGAGTGCATAGGCACCAGTGAGGGTTGGAACTCATAAGAGGCCTGCTAAGGCTAAATTAGCACCATTACCTTTGAATGCATGAGATGCAAATATAGATATTCCTGATGTAGATGATGTTGGATGAACATAGGCATATACCACATGGTGGGTGAGGCATTGATGGGCTTCATTGTATCTTTTTGGTGGAGGGGATGCCCCTGAGTATGAGGACCTAGCTCCAATCCAAATAATGGGAGGTAAGTATCATTTATATTTGAGTTGTGTACAAATTTAAGTTTGCATATGTTTTAGCTTATTTTTAAAATGTATGTCTAATGTAGTGTAGTATTTTTACATGCAAGTGGAGTGAAAGGAGCTTAAGATGAAGCATAGGCTGGGGTAGGAGGTAGAGATGATGGGTTTTGGGAGACCATCATTGAGTCTACACTTTTTGAGCTCACATAGCATATTCTTGATGATGTTGTGGAGGAAGATTTGATAGAGTAAGTGATAGTTACAACTAACATTTATGCTCATTTGTTTGACTTGGATAATATAGGTATAGATTCATATGTTAAGGTAGTGGGAGAGAGAGATGAGTTGAGGGATGAGTAAGATAGGAATAGGATGCCTCCTAATTATGGATCGATGAGTAAGTGGATTATGGATGAGTACATGGATTTCTAGAGATGATATGTAGACTTGCATGAGGATCATGGTTGGTTATTAGAGTGAGATAGTTGATATAAGAGGCATTTAATAACTCAAAGAAGTATAGGGATGTTGAGTGCAAGGTTAGACTATGGGACTAGTAGTGGAGGAGAGAGTAAGACTGAGAGTGAGGGCATGATTCCCATTCATGATTGATTATACTTGATATAGCATATATGTATTTAAAAACTTGGTTATATATATGGATGTTGTTTGGATTTCAACTCATGCATACTATGTTATGGTATTTGAAATACACTATTAAATTTAGTGCAATTTGTTGATCAAAAGTAGTTGATCTAGGATTGATGTTGAAGGTTGTATATGTTTTGATAAAATAGTACTTGAGATATGTGATTTGATTTCTTTTATTGATAATTTTGATGTTATGCTAATGATTTCAAATTGTAATCATATGTAAGAAAAAAATTATTTATTTTGGTAATTCGTAAACTATTTGGATAAATTTTACTTAGTTTGAGATTGGTAAAGTAGGATTTGGATAAGTTGATTTAGTAAGATCTAGACTTTGACAAGTTAATTTTGGCTATGGATAGTTATTTGGAATTTGGAATGTCAGTTGTTAGTATGTGGGGATGAAAGATAGCATGATGTTTGTATTACTTCCCTGAGAGTGGCTCAAGAATATAAAGGCTAGCTAGACTTTTGGCTCCATCATTGCCATGCTAAGTGAAGCTTATGAACTAATGCAAGTATGAATGTGCATTGTATAATTATATGTTATATCACTATCTAAATCCTGTTGGCCAATTTCATAAGTGTCCATACTACTCATGTTGTGTAGGAATGTGCTATGTATCTGATACTATCTACTATATACTAAATGTAGCTATGCATGGAGATTCTATAAAATGTAACTTTATTGGGCATGCAGCTAAAACTATGTTCTATGAAGAAGGCTTGTCTGTCTATAATCATATACCTTATGGCATTTTTTGTGATGTGTATGATTGTGTAATATATAAATATGAAGCTAAAACATATTATGAGGGCTCATTTAATCTTAACCATAGTGTATTACTACTTGAGATAGGACCCAAAAAAATTGGTCGTAGTGAATATTTCTCATGAGCAGTACTCTATGGTGTAGGTTCATTTAATCTTAACCATAGTGGATTTCTACATGAGATAAGGCCCAAAAAATCTACATGTAGTGAATATTTATCATGAGTAGTACTCTATTATGGTGTCTATGACTCTGTTGGATATGTATATGGAACTTCACTATGTATTCCTTGGACTACAGTGCTATATGTAGGTGTTCTTGTTATACTAGTTTCCAAACCTTATGAGGTGGTAGAATAGGAAATCTCTTATGAGATTCTATCCTAGAACCTACGTTACTCTCATAATGAGTGATCAATGATTACTATAAATGAATGTGTTAGAATGACTCTATTATGGATGAGTGAGGTCTAAGGTTCCATGCTAGAGGAGATCTTGGTGCCCCCTATGTGAATGCTATAATGCCATTAAAAACACATCTAGTAATGTAATCCATGAGTCTATAACAAGCATTATCTCTATGTTCATAGCTCTGATGATAGTTACAAAAGGAATGATGTGGTTGTCTATGTAAGAGATGTGGATCTCATTGATGAGTAGAAGGTAGTGTGATTAACCTCCTATCTAGTAGTGTTAATAATATGGTAGATAGGCTATCCCACTCTAAATCAAACTATAGTGGTACCTTATTGTTATTATTTTTAGTGCATAATGTAGGTTGTGTTCTAGAAACTAGTTGTTTCTTCTTGACTAGTTGATTTTCTGGTTGTGATCTCCTATCTTGTTTAGGACATAGTGGATGTTGAGTTTTAGGAGCTATAGCTAAATATGTTGTTGTGAAATCTAGAGTGATCTAATTAATTGAATCTTCCTCAATCAATCCCAATTTATTTTCTAAAGATAAAACTATATAACACAAGTTTTTGAAAGAAGACTCTATCTGATATAGTAGATGCTCAAAGAGAGGTTGGTGAAACCCCTTAATAAAGATATGTTGAATCTATAGATCTATTGGTTTGTATATCGATCTTAACATGTGAGCCTTGAATCTTAACATGTGATCCTTAAATCTTAAGATATACTCACTAATTAGCCCTAAAGAATTCTAATGCAAATTTACAAGTTTCTCATATGTAACACAAGGGCCCATGTTTACGATGTAATATATAATAAATGCTCCCTTTAAGTCATCATATGTGTGCAATGAACCAATATAGAGTAGATGAAAGAACTAATTCTATGTTTCCCCCACTAATGTCTTCTAGAATAACTTGAGTAGAATCAATGGGATCACATGAGATGACAGCATTTTGAAAGGATTGAAGGTGTACAAATAGATCTCCAGTTCCATCAAAGTGAGGTAATGATGGTATCTAGAAATTCTTAGGAAATAAAGATTTTATGAATGTCTTCATAACATGGTTACCATGTATATCATTGGCATCCCTCCAAGACTTGTAAGCTTTGTTTTCCAAGGTAAGGAGATGTACTTGGTGTTGTAATTCACCAACTACATCCATCAAAGAGATGATCTCTTGGGATGGTACATTAGTATATTGAAGTGGTTCAATTAATCATTGAATTTGATTGTTGATTTTAATCATGGCAATGCTACATTTAGCAATTAGATCATAAAGAAGGGGTGTGCTCACTTGAACCTTTGGAGTAATGGTAACTTGAACTTATTGGAGGGATGTTGGCTACCATTCTCTTTAGGTGAAGAGTCATAACTAGGTTCTACTATAGTGAGGGGTATCTTAGGAGATTTATTAGTATCTTTATGTTTTAGTGAATCACATTCTAATTGAGTAAAAGATGTGTTATTAGCATTAATATGTGCATTATTTTAAATAGAATCATTCATATAATTAGAAACAATATTTTGAAGTGCATTATGTTTGAGAGGAGTGAAAGAAAAGTTAGAAACATGAGATGCATATTCTTCTTCACTATATGCATAATTATCATCATCATTATCATATATTTAATATTGTTCATAGTCACTCTCATTTTCATATTCATTGGCATGCTCAATATCATATTCATTATCACTTCCATCATCGCTAGGGAGAGGTGTAATTGAAGAATTTAATTTATTTTAGAATATGCAATAAATTATCATTTGAAATTGGAATATCATGTGCATCTATGTTATTCATGGATAAAATACATGCATTATTGTCATGTGCAATATGAGAAGTAAGAGAAGGATATTTTTCATTTACACATTCTTTTGATAAATTAGAGTTAAGAAAATGAGATGTATCATTTAAAATATGCATTGGTAATTTGATTCTATTGTGTTTATATTGTTATAATTTGAACATTGAAATAGAAAAAGAGAGAGAAAGATTAGGTTCAGATGGAAACAAATTATCACCAATTAGAGGTTCACTTGGAAGTGCATGATTAATTTTTTCATTTTGTGCATTTTTCATAGGAGAATGAGGTGAGAAGTATCTTTCCTATTTATCAAAATTATTTTCTTTAGAAGAAGGAATAAAAGAAATGGGTTTTAGAGAAAAATATTAATCTATTTATGCTTCACCATTATCATTACATATATAATCATATTCTTCATTACAATAATAGTCATTATCTTCAATGTAAATGAAATCATTTTCTACATTCTTATCTAATGTGCAATTTTGCAAATTTTTCCAATCATTGTCATAATTATAAGAAAGTTTTAGAAATTCATCTATGGGATGAGGAGGAATTGACTTTGTGTTCATTTTATTTCTTTCACCAAGGAGAATTTTTAAAATTAATATGAAGCAAATACATGAAAAAATAACCAATATCATCAAAAAAATTAAATTACTTTTGATAATACAAATAATTTTTAAAAAATTCAAAGTATTTTTCTAAAAATTGTAAGGGAGGAAAACTTGAGGTTTAAGGACCTAGTTTTGAAATCTAGGGTTTTTAGCTAGGGTTTTAGACTTTTTGAAAATTATGAAATAATTTTAAATTATAAAAATAAATTTTGGATAGGAATAATTCACAAAAAAATACACAAAAATTATAATTTTGAGATTAAATTTTTGCACAAAAATATGAAGGAAAAACCCTAAGTGTAGTTAGGGTTTTAGGTTTGTTCAAAGTAAGTTGGGTTCACCAAAATGTTTTATTATTTTTGGTAATATAGTGTTTATATCCTAAATAATAAGTGGTGTGACTCTTATACCATCTAAATACACTCTCAATACTCCAAAACTTGCTTTAGTGCTTTCTTTGGACATTCAAGTCCATGACCAGAGTATTGTCTTGACCATTCATGGGATAACATTGGTTTACAACATGAAATCAAATATAATGACTAATAAATTAAAAAAAAAAACACTTGGTCACTCTAAAAACACCTATCTAATCTATTTAAATCTAACTAGATACCTTTAAATGATTAAAACACATACCCTAGGGCATAAGGCCATACTTGCCTAGTTGATGGGCTCATAGGCTTGTAGCCCTATTGAACCTATTTTTTTAGAATAAATTATCTTGTGTTCCTAATAACACAAAAATTTTAATTTATCTAGGTACCCATTAAGGATTTATACAACATATGTGAAACTTGGGTATTTTTACTTTGTATAGAATAAGATTTTTGGTGACTATGACAAACCTAATTAGGTCACCTAAGCACCTTGTTTTGTGGTTGCAGAGAGTTTGAAGAGTATTTGAGTCTTTTAAAGCATATTAAAGGTTTAATTTTTCATTTATCAACTATATAAATAATAATTATTCTTAACCTAACCCTAGGTCATCATCAAATCATCCTATCTCAGTCATTCTAGGCATACAGGGGCTAAAACAAGGTAGAGTTTAGAAAGTAGACTTACTTGGTGATTTAGAAATTGAAAATTTAGATAGTAAGAATACACACTTAGGAAATTAATATTTAAATTTTTTAAATTTTCCACTATATAAATTTTGAGATCAACAAAGCCTTAGTTTGGGCACAGTCAACACCTAAATAAAGCTACAGAGTGCATTTTAGGGTGTCAAGACTTCAAATAAATTTCATTAAGCTTGTTTTTATCCCTTTTAAAGGTATTATCACTCATAGTTAAGATATTATCCCTCTAAACATTGAATATAAAACTCATGCTTGTTGCCTTATCTAGTTGTAGTTATAGTATTAGATAAAAGCATTAACAAAACAATAGATTTTATCCTTCAACATTCCATATCCTCCTTGCACATTCAAATCATAATATTACATATGTTTTTGGTTGAATGAATTACTCAAAAAATTATAAAAACAAATTAGACTCAAAATATCTATTCCTAAACTCATACAACAAACTCCCAAAATGGAGTTAACAACTTTTCTAAATAAATAAGATCTCAACCACTCTAAATATCACCCATCTACCCTAAGATCACATGAAATATGATCTCCAAAACCATTTTAGAGGAACTATAAACAATTTTGACCTTTAGACATATTTGGCCTTAGTACATGCTCATGAGATATATTCTCAAATTTGAAAATGTGAAATCCAAAGAAATAGAGGGAAAACTAACTTAGCACTTAGACACTTTAGGACTCAACCAACAACATGACAAACACATTCATAGAATGAAGATTATCATACATCAATAAGGGTCTAGAATAATAAGAAAAATCTAGTTTAATGGAGAAAAATATAGATTTAAAATAGGTAATTTTACAAGAGGAATAATAATAAACTTATCTTAAATTAGGCTAAAATGAATGATTCTAGAGCTAGTAATTGAAAATTAGGATTGAGACACTATCAAGAATCTGAACATAGCTTTCATTTTCTAATTAGACAAGAGCATCAAAATAAGACACCCTAGTGTTTTTTGCTATAGTCCCTCCTCATCACTATTGTCCTCAAGATCTAAGCTTTTTGGGTTTTGTTTGGCAGGTCTGTGTGAGCTTATGTACCAAATTTTAAGGGATAAAAGTTAATAGAGCTTCATATAGGTCTATTTTAGTCTTTAATACATGTATCCATCTACACACATGCAAACAATGAATACATTAAAATCAAAAGGGGAGAAAAACTAGGTTAGGGGTAGAATGATCACTGATCTATAATTCTTTCTATCCTAATTACTACCTATATTAACTCTCAAGATAGGGTCTCAAATCAAATTTAGTTCTCCCTTAGGTAACATGTATAATCAACACACACGATAGATGTAAAAATGATTTTTACCTAGGCCCTTCCTTGATCAAGCATGCAAGTCTATGTGTGATGTAGAGAAATTGAGTTATACTATTGACTGAATTTTTATTTTTTCTAATGTGCCAAAGTAGTAAGTGCTAGATAAAAAATTCCTTGGGTAGTCCTTTATATAGGAGACTCACTATTTCAAATTTGGGATCTTTATTTGCATTTGGATGACATTGGAAAACTTACGAATGAAACAAATAAAAGGGGTAAGACTCATCTTGAAAAATAAACTGACCATTAGAGATCATTTTGAATTTGGATAGGAGCACTAGAAAATGGACACCTTGGGTTCCAACACTATAGTCCAATTCTAGTGCTCCTATCTTATAGGCTAGGGATTAGGGGGGGTAGAAAAATCATGGAAAATTTGACTTGGTTGAGGTAGAATGACCATTTTAAAGGCCTAGGCTGACTAGGAATGGGTAAAAAGATGACACAAGCTTGGAATAAGACCCAAATAGATAAAATTAAAGACATGGACAAATGTGTAAAAAGCTCATATTCTCTAGTCAAAGTCTCTTGTGAAAGGACTATGAAAATACATGATATGTGTCACTTGATTGACTAATTTAGGGTGTATACATCAACATAATCTATAAACTTATCCTCCAATTCAACCTTCTACCTCTTATCACCATAAATTCACATGAACTTTGACTCCTTTAGAGGACCTCTTTTAACACTATGCACGTCTTTCCAATAATCTTCTTATAGGTTATGATGAATGGGATCCTATCACAAAACTCACTAATCTCCCATCTCAAATCCCATTTCTCAAACTCATATAGACCTCTCTATGTCATCATAACCATCTCATGCATCTTTTGTTTGACATGAACATCCCTCATCCTCCCTCAACAAGATGAAAAACCACCTTATCTAGATCAGAAGATATCATTTTACAATAATGCAAAGGGATTTCCATACATGTTGATGAAATAATTGACACTTTTCCTTCCCTTAAATTTCCCATTACTTTTATGATCCCCAATGATATTCTCCTTTATGCATATGATCCTCCTCTATTTCTTAGTGTTCAAATCGATGATATCCAAGTCAAGCATGCCTTGATTGATGAAGGTTTTGGTACTTGTGTTGCCTCTCTTGATTTTATCAAAACCCTTAGATATTCCAAGTGTAATCTTAATTACACACACATCACCTATCAAGGCTATGAATGAAGTCAAATGCCTCCTTTATGTTGTGTGTGGCTCCCCATTACTATCCCACCTAGCATTGTTCACATGAAGGTGATGATCTTTAACTTTCCTCTATTTTACAACATTTGATTGGTAGGCCATGGACTCATTGCATGAGAGAAGTTTCCTCTTCCACTTACCAATGAGTCAAATTTCCTCACAATGGAGCCATATACAAGGTTTAAGGTGACACCAATCTTTAGAATTTCAAACAATTTCAAGACCATGGTGTATTCAAGATTACTACCTTTGAGACCTTTCCAAGCATTCCATTTCATGATTCTCAACAATTTAAATTTCCTATAAATTCTACCTGAGGTTACAATAGTCACCCCAAACTCATTAGGAATATACGTCCTAACCTCTTAGATTCTGATGGTGATAAACCTGATGAGATCAATCTCAAGATTAAAACTTTTGATCTCTCACCCCATCTCATCTCTCAACTTCTCTCTTATTTTAAACCTCATTATCATCAACCACCTTGTGATGACATCCCCATTGTCTTAACTAAGACTCAACATTCCATTCATCACATTACATTAGATGATAAGGTCATTCTTACCTATACCATTGATCTTCATACACCTGATTATGATAGAAAAAAATATACCTTAGATGATCCACTCTTAGGAGGTTTGGTTCAAGCTCAAGATGTTAATATTATTCATTATCATTCCTCTGTACTTTAGTATTCTAGTATATCTTCCCATATTACATCTTATATCATTCCTAATTTTATCATTTTTGCTCTTGATCATAGGGTAGAGATGGTGTGTACACCTTTAATTTATTAAGAAAATAATAAGATTATGCTTATGGATCATCCTATGACTGGTCCCTATCACTTTTCTAGATATTAAGACCCCTCTAGCCTACTTATCCCTAAGATGTTTTCTACTATCCTTCAACCTTATGTATACCTTACTCTTTCCTCAATAGAGCCTCATTTTTATCCCATTACCACTCCATCTATAGCTAATTCTCTTCCTATTTTTGATCTTATTTCTCCTTTAGACAAGCCTTATCTAATCTCTCCACCAAACCCACTGTTTCTCTACATTTTTGCTTTTTACATTCACAAGAAGGAAGAAACTAAAGATAAATGGTCAGGGGTTTGATGATACCTAGATTAAGTTGCGCACCATATCCAGACATTGTAGGAGCTCCTCTTTGGCTGTGGAGGAAGACACCTGTAGATAAGAAAGAAACTCAAACAAAGAAAATGTTAGACAAATATATGGTGGACTTCCAAGCACACGCTCGGTCTTAAAAGCGTAAAAACTTCCTTAAGGGATGACAGTCCACTATTTATGAAAAAGAGTGTTGTATAAAGAGAAATGGTGAAAGACTAAGAAAGAGAAAGTAGACAACACATACCTATTCTCTGTTGTCAGTCTATCACAGTCACCGATGTCAGTTAGTCTGCCATCGTCGGTTGGTCAGTGTTGCCAACATCGATTATACTGTCGATGTCAGTCTACGTGTGGTCAATTTCAGTCAGGGCAATGGGCCTTAGATCTAGGTTATGTTTGTGGTCGACAGAAGGAATCTAGGAGTTTAAAGGTTTGTGTAGGGTTGTAGGGAGATGAATAAGGTCTGCAGAAAGGTAAAGGTAGAGGATAGGTTGTCAAAAAGGGTAAGGGTATGAGGAAGGCTTTTTAGCCTCTCCCAGAAGAAGTTAGGTCGGGTCTGGTAGTATTTAGAAATAGTAAATAGAAACTAATTACTAATATATTCTAAATTACTAGAATGAAAGGCAGAAGAAATACTTAGCTCTTGTTTAATGAAGAACCAGAGGTGTTGAACGCTTATTCCTATTGTGGCTGGTGTCGAGTCCTCGTACAATGTTTTCAACCCAATGTCTAGAGTGATTTTTGCAGAGTTTCTATAGCCAAGGGAGTGTTAGTCAAAGTTTGATGCCTAGTCTCAGAGTGTGGGCGTCCAAGAGTCCAGTTGGAAAGAGAGAGAGAGATAGAGAGTCCATAGATCTGAGAGTATTCTGAGGGTCAAAGAGAGAGTCTAAGGGCCTTAACCTGATGTCAAAAGTTAGTTTAAGTAATTGACATTGATAGAAGGAATCTGGGAGTTTAAAAGGTCTGTACAGGGCTATAGGGAGATGAATAAGGTCTGTAGAAAGGAAAAAGTAGAGGATAGGTTGTCAAAAAGGGTAAGGGTATGAGGAAGGCTTTTCAGCCTCTCCTAAAAGAAGTTAGGTCAGTTCTGGTAGTATTTAAAAATAGTAAATAGAAACTAATTACTAATATATTCTAAATTACTAGAATGAAAGGCAAAATAAATACTTAGCTCTTGCTTAATGAAGAACCAAAGGTGTTGAATGCTTATTCCTATTGTGGCTGGTGTTGAGTCCTCATACAATGTTTTTAACACAATGTTTGGAGTGATTTTTGTAGAGTTTCTGTAGCCAAGGGAGCGTTAGTTGAAGTCTGATGCCTGGTCTCAGAGTGTGGGCATCTAAGAGTCCAACTGGAAAGAGAGAGAGGGTGTGTCTGCAGATCTGAGAGCATTCTAAGGGTCAAAGAGAGAGTCCAAGGGCCTTAACCTGACATCAAAAGTTGGTTTAAGTAACTAACATCGGCAGTTTTGCCGGCATCGGCCAACTATTGACCAACATCAGTGGGTGGAAAATGGGTAAAAGGGGCTATTTTTAGCCCTTTGCCCATTCCCCATCCACCAAGTGCATTTTGTCATTGGAGAATGGTCAAATGATGGGGTTATTAGGCATGAGGGTTAGTTAGAAGGTTGGAATAGGTCTTAGGAGTTATGATATGAAGGACTTAGTCATGGGGTGAGTCATAGGGTAAGAAATGGTCTAAGGGCAAGGTGTCCAAAGCGAGGTGTCTAGGGTGAGGTGTCGAGGTGAGGTCTAGGTGATGTCATTAATTCAAAATAAGTAGTTTATTTTAAATTAATGAAGTGTGTAAGTGTTTAGGAGGGGACCAAGGGGGAGTCGACACAATTTTGATGTCTACACCCACATTCTCTTGGTGATGTTTTTCTCCCTTTATCATAACTAGATCTTTCTCTCACTAACTGGGTTGATCATACTTATTATGACATTCATAAAGTTGTTAGTTATTGGATTAGATATTTTTCCCTATACCAATCTCCCTCATATTTTGTTTCACCTCTTCTTGTGAGTACACCTACCAAGACTACTCATAAGTATATTTTTTTGCTTCTACAACATAGGCAACCATTCATCCATGCATTTTTGCAAGCTATGATAATATATCGACACCTTACATCCCACCACTCCTCAACCCTTAGATGAGGATATACCTCCCCAAAATTATTCCTTGAGTATATTCCTAAGTATGGAGAGGTATATAATATCTAGCGCCAATGTTTCATAAATCAAATTGATCATTTCCACATCCTTTAGTAGTATCTTAAAGATCAACTCCTAACCATTTCTAAACCTTATATCATTCTTCCCATGGGTTACTCTCACAAGAAGGCTCCCCCTTATTCCCCCATGGTTACACCTTTTATGGTTCAATCTCCACCTATGGTCCCTTCTCTACCTACCATTCTTCCACCTATGAATCCCTCACCTATGGACCTTCCCTCACTTGTGGATCCTTATCTACCCATGATTTCTTCACCCATGGCACCTTTCTCACTAGTGACCCATTAATATCTCATACAAACTACTCCCATGCATTCTCCTAAGCATCCCCCACATGATAGCCTTCTTTATCATGACCCTTCAAGCATTCCTACATTTTTTGTTGAGGAGATCCAATGTGAAGTATTTTCTCAACTTTCCTTGAAAATCAATGAGACATTAGTTGTACTTCACATTCAAATTCATAGAAAATTATCAAATTTTATGGATAATGTGTGTGTACAAATATATAAGTACTTGTGAACACATGCATGGTGTTCTTACATTTTCATTTGGATTGGACGTGTGCTCCAAATTTACATTTATCTATTTTATATAATTTAACATTGTGTCAAAATCTTCTCTATCTTACACGGTGACTTTTTTTTCAAATTACATGTTGCTTATGATGTCATTATGCACTCTTATGGATTTATTTTTTATCATTTCATTATTTTCTACTTGATTTTATTTATTATGACTCAATTTTTCTTTTTTTTCATGATTATTTGTTATCTTATCTCTATAAACATAGATAATTGTTATTATGACTTGGTTATACAAACCTTGCTCTCTTTAGTCAATCCTTCCTTACCATGTGATTAGTTAGCCAACAATTCATTTCATTACAATATCCTTTTACCAAACCACTTTGGATCTCCCTTTCTACCCCTTTACTCCATTTCAAAAACTAAGTATACACATGGTTGAGACTTGAGATAACATGTTGGTTCATAGTTAAACCTAGGTGTTATAGTCAATCTTATCTTTGGGTACTTAGCTTCATTTAGCCAAATCCTAAAGCTCATTTCTGTGTATCTTTCTATCTCTCATGGTTAGTCATTCCAAATCTGTATGGAAGAGGAATATTAAAAGCCATAAAACCATTCAAAATCCAAATCATTTAACAAAAGACAATGATCTAAAAGGCAACATTAAAAATTTTCAAAAGTTAAATCACACTAAAAGATGTGATTCTAAGTAAACATCCTTTTTCTAATCAAATCTCAAACTACACCATTGGACTCATAATAAATCCAAGGTCCATTAGGGTGTGGTAGGCTAGTAGATTAGAAAAAGAGAATTAAAATAAATCTTTTAGTGCTACCTACTTTCTCAGACAAGTACCCAATCTTCACAGAAGATGAATGGCTCTGTAAGGGGTCCTGAGGAATGGGGACCACATCATGGGAAGGTAGGTCCCTTTTAATTTTCTTGCGAAAAAAAAACCCACATGAGTTGATCTTATTAGCACACTTATTTGCCTACACAGCTTTGTGTCTATTGCAAACAAGTATCCTCTATATATTGGTGATCACTAATCACTTAGTGTCTTCTCATGTCCTTAGCATGATTCATGTCACCTAAGGTCTTCTTATACGATGCCTACGTTATGCCTCTTTCATTCCCTTTTTCACTCCATACAAATTTCCTCTTGAGAAATATTATTTTGTTCACTGATCACTCCCCTAAGGATTCCATTTGTGAGTTACATTGTAATACCATGGATAGGACATGACCTTACTCTCAAATCACCAACTTTTCAAATTACCATTCCAAACATCCCTGTTTACCATATTTTCACATCATTTCCACCTCATTGGTGTTCTCTTTATGAGTTACAGTGACCATGGATAGGACCTTTCCTTCCTCATAAAATTTTACAATATCCAAGTCATAATAAAATTGCATGCATCAAATATGAGATAAGATGTGATTGATTATGAGGTACATGGCATTGACATGCTTTTCATTTTGAACTAGTATGTTTTATGCTTACTTCATTAATATTTCAATGTTATCTTCTTATTTTCTAATTGTATGTAATAATTCAATCACTTTTCTTAAGTTTTTCATATTTCCCAGCTTGAATTAGTGTGATTAATTTAAGACCATTTTTACCAATTTGTGTTTCTCTTTTATACTTCCCAACATGATTTAATATGATTGATTGACTTAGTTGATTTATTCTTATACCACTATTCTTTTCATGTGATTTTCACTTTATTGAATTATTTTCATACTTCCCAACATGACTTAATGTGATTTTACTTGTTTTAATTTGGTGCCAATCCTTTTGGTTTAAAAATAAATGACTTTCCCTCTTGTTTACCACTCTTTTGGTTTCTTATACTTAGTCATCTTTTGATATTACACATTTTCCAACATGAAATAGTGTGTAGTACATTTGTTTTTGATTAATTATACTTTGTCAAGTCCTTTTTGCCAATTGCTTTTTATCCATGCATGTGTCCTACATATTCCTAGAAAAAAAACACAACACATATTTCCTATAGTTTATACAAAAAAAGAAAAATACATCTGATATAAATAAATATATCCATGCATCCACAATCACAACCATAATACAAACACATACTATTAGCATCCAACTATCAACATATATATATATATATATATATATATATATATATATATATATATATCATGTGTTTTTTATACAAAGCACAAAATACATCGCTCTATCTCTAAGTTTGGGTTATATCAGATCTATCTCGTGGCCTAGCCATGCTACCCATAGATGCCTCAAATAGTCCCCTTTGAATAGTATGTTATAAAGAGGATGTTCGATATCTCAAGTTTGTTACCTATCCATGTAGTTTGGCCACCTAAGCCTATACTTATCCTAACTAAATAGTGGTATCCAAATTCATGGCTCTCTCCTAACCCAAGTCCTACCATGCCTATGCCTCTCCTACTCCTACCCCTATCAGTGGTTTTATCCCATCTCTACATCCCATAACTACCTCATGGCCTCTCCTACTAGTCTGAACTAGCTCACCTAAGTTGGGGTAGATGGTACCATAGGATCATCTAATGTGGTAGGGTTGTGTAATGCTATCACCCCATCTAGAATATCATGGAGTGTTCCCATCACCAAGCATCCCCATCTAGCCTCCTCATCTCATTTATTGTATCCTCACCATATTGGCTCTTTCAGCTTTTGCTAGGTCTCTCAGAGCTTTATTTTCCCCTTAAAATATTTAAATAATATAAAATGAGTTATTTTCACCCTATTTAAAGTTACTATTCACAATTATTTACCCTACAAATATTTACCATCAAATTTCTTATTTTGTTCATATCTTTATTTCTACTAACTCTTTTTTCAAACTATAAAAAGTTATGGAATATTGACATCATAGAGAATATTTTCCACTATTATATGCCTATATTGAAAAAATTTGATTTTTTGCTCTTTTTGCACTAATCTCTATAGGATCACCTAATGTTCCTAACATGGGATACCTTCACATCTCTCACATCTCCTTATTTATGTATATAACTAAGGTAAGTAAAGGTATATGTTTTTCAATTTTATCCTTTCATTTATATTATTTGTTCTTTACTATATTTTACTTAGTGTCATCATTATGTGTCATCATGTTTTATTCCCAAAACACCATCCCATATTACACTTATGTGACACATGATGAGCTTTGAGTGGGGCATATGTATACACATAATATTTTCAAATATTTATCAATTACTAATATTCTTTATCTTGTAGGAACCTATCAAGTCTCAATCTCTATGAGTGCACGCCCTAAGGGGTGCACTAAGAAATGGGTGGGTAGACCATTGGTGCTTCGTAGGATTGTTATCATTTTTTCCACTTATTATCTACACACTTATCTCCTAAAAACCACTCCATTAAGCTTGTTCTTCTCTCTTTCATCCTCATCTAGTCTTTTACCACCTTCAGTACCCCTTTTCCTAACCTAAAACCTTTTTTAATAGTTTACATGACTAGGTCAACTAGGTCGACCTTGTACTCTTATTGGTAAAACTTATTTAGGGTTTAGGTCAGCTCCTGGCTGACCTAGCCTATGACCTTGTGAGTTTTTGTCAATAATGATACTAGGTTAATTGGGTCGACCCTATCAACTAAAATTTTTATAAGGGTTTAAGGTTAAATTTACCTATATACACAATATTTTTTCCATTATTTAAAGAAGAGAAGAAGTAAGAGCTATTGTGCATCTATTTATCCATGATTCTACTTGAAGATCAAAATTAGGGTTTCATACTTTATTTGGAGATATAAATCTTGTCCTATAGAGAAGTCTTTTAGATGCATTGATAGGTTGTATATCCTAGATCCAATTTATCCTTCTCATGCTTATATACCACAACATCTTGTGAAGCACCTTAGCTAAGGGAGAGATTGAGGCTCGACAAGTTCATCTTCAAAGGTAAATATTCTTAAATTTGTTCCTCCTTTGTAGGAGTAGATAGATATTTATTTTCACTTCTCTTCCATGCATTAGGATTCTATGTGTATTGATGTGAGTATATGTCTTCTATGCATGTTTACTTTTGTTGTTTATTACCCTCCACTTTGTGCCACAAGATTTGGTGAGCACTAAATTATATTTCATTGCTTTAATTGTTATTAGTATAGTGAATATGTAAACATAGGACTTAATTAGAGTTATTGCCTAGTTCTTCTTGATTGGAGGCTTTGGAACCCTCTCTAGTGATATTATTATGGTAAGAGATATCCTAATTGGGTCTAGTAGATCCATATTGGTCATGTTTATGATTATATAATGTATCCCTAATTAGAAGTGTACGTAGGATCTATCTTCTCTAAAATAGGATTGATTTGTGGATCTGATGCATTTTTTATTGCATACAGTTGATACTCTCTCACATGCTTAAAAAGGTATTTGTGGTATAGGATATTATCCATTTTCTTCATCTCTATTGTGTGCAACACCAAATCTCTATAACTATATATGGTGAGGATAAAAATAAATAATTTTCATTCCCAGGGAGTAATTTTATAGCCAATTTTTTGAATTTTTCCCTTTTTCCCTCTTTGTGCTTCATTATTCTTATTGGGAACTTATTTTTTTCTTTTTTATCTATTTTTCCTCCCTCTTTCTTTTGATTACCCTATTTTTAAACCTCTTCTACTAAAACCCATGTCATTTTCTTCTATTCAAGGTCCTATATGTCAAAATTATTTTTTTCACCCTACCCTTGAGTGGCATCATGGGCCTCTCAAACACTATTTGGGGTATTGGCATGATCTCATTTTTTCACAATCATTTAAAATCAAATAAAGTGAAGGAAAATTTATTTCTTTAGATGTGATCATTTTAAGTGACCTTTTTATTATTTGAAAGATTGTTGTTTCATCTAAATGTCTCATTGTGCCATTTCAAATAGGGGGAAAATGTATACATCTAATTCTCACCACTGTCATGTCAAAATTGCAAGTTAGAATGACTTTATGTAATATGCACAAACTGGACCAAACATCATTAAAATGTTTTAATTCATTTGCACACATCATATGCAATTTATGAAACATATTGATGCATAACTAGTTGGGTCATGTCACTATAACCAACTATCAAGTTTGTTTAATTCAATAGGAATCAAATTATCATTATACAAGAAATGTTTAGGGGTAATTAAATAAAGCAAAATATTAAAATTTTGACATTACACAAAGCACTTAAAGGTTGATCAGGATTAATTAGCTAAGTAAATCAAATCAACTAGCTAAACAAAAAAATCCATAAAAATGAGAAAATTATCTAGTTATGTAAAATTCAAAGTTAAATAAATGTTTAAATTTTGACATCATTAGAAATTTGTCAGGCACTAGGTATTTTATGGAGATAAATATCTAAATTAAGGATAAACATGCCTTTTTAATTCACCCTATTTCAAAAATAATCAATGCATTTGCCTCAAAAATTGAATCCATCTGTATCCACACATATTTATTTTGATTGTAAGGCCATAATTTATCTGCAAAAATTATAAGTACCAAGGCCATCACACTCTTTCAATAAGATTTTGTGTAAATAAACTATGCAAAAATCCATCTAAAAGCTTCATCAATTCTTCCAATTCATTCACAAACCAATCCAATAGTTCTTGAGTACATCTTAGAGGCACTTGTTTAATGGAATTGCTAAGGATTTTGAGCTCTATATCTAAGCATGAGAATGCTTATGGACTAGATTTGAAGGAGAGTTCATTAGGGAGGTATAGTCTATCTTGTTTATTCTTTCTTTATTGTTTATTTACTTCATAGACCTTGCCCAACCAAGGAAGTATCCTTAGTATGTTAGTTATTGATGTTTGTTCTTGATTTTTTTCACTAACGAATGGAATAACCTATTTTGTAACCTTACTCTACACTAATGACGTTAAAGATAATGTCCTATAAAAATCTTTTAAAGGTTCCTAACTACTAAAAATCCTTAAAATTTAGCATCTACCTTACCTATGGCTACCTCCTAAGTAAGTCAATCCCAAGATATTAGTGCTCTTCATTTTATAAGTAACTCAAACTCACAAGATATCCTCCCTTGGGACTACCTTGTGGTGTCCCCATATGTGTCAACCCCAACTTCTATATTGGCCAACCAACCCCTTACTTCTCCTAATTTCCCAACCCATGTGTAACCTACCGTTATTGAGACCCCTTTCATGGTGACTCTATCAAGCACTCATCCCCCCTAGATCCATTATCTCTGGCTAAATTGAATGCTCTGAGTCTAATAAGTTAGTTTTAGCCTACCCACATAGTGACTCCTCATGCACCCACCCCTGTCAGTGACCATGTTCCCCTTGGCCCTCTACATTTGGTGATATTTTATGTTCTAAGCTTTTTAGTTCCTCCAATCTTTACTATAGTGAAATTATGGCCATCTTCAACCCCATTGGCTTGGTTTGTGTCATTATTAACTCTTATCCTAGTCTTATAGGTTAGCATATCCCCTCAGAGAACCAAAATAATGATTATTTCTATGTTCTCAGTTCCCCTTATAGTTATATTTATTGTAATGGCATCAATGTTCCCTATGAGAATAGTTCCTCTTAAATTTGTAACTTCTCTAGTGGATTTTGTGACTATATCTATCTCTACTCCTTCTACTCCAATTTCTTCTAACACACCATCAATTATGATAATAGCCACTCATCTCTCACAAGATCCATTTGGGGTATTCCCTTCAAGCTTAGAAACACCATAAGTAAGATCCAAGTAAATTTTCACTATGTGGCCAAGGTTGAAGTCACCTTATCCATCCCTATAGCCTCTAATTATAACTAAAACACCCTTGTGTGCCTCTCTCTCTTACACTAGGATCCCTAAGATTAGGCTTCAATCATCTAATTTATTCATTCTAACTAAAAACTTGGCTCCCAAGTGTAATTGGACCCCAGTCTTCTTAGGCCATGAAAAATTATAGTCCCACATGTTTCATTAGGCTTCTCCTTTGGTAGTTCTTCCATTTTCCCCTATGATTCCCTAACCATCTTCCATATCATTCCATGTTTCACCTTCATTCTTACCTCTTTCACCTATGCCTCCACTTCAAATACCACCACCCCTCCTATATCATCTTCCACTACCTTGGGAACATTCGCTGGGAAATTTTGAATGGGCCCTATTGAACCATCAAGTGCATAATGATAAAAAATGGTCTATCATGGGGACCTAGATATCTAGTTATAATTCATTAGAGAATTGGGTAAAATTAAGAGGGTAATGATCTAAACTTTCACGCGAGATGGAAATTTTATTTTTTTGAGAATAGAGTGGAACCTCTTCTCTCTCAAAAATAAAATCACCACTACATGGGAAGAAAATATTGAAAAATACTTAGTCACAATAATCAAGGCCACCAATGAGCTCACTAAAAAGTTGATGGAGGACCTTAGGGACCAAGTCATAACCCTAGAATTCCAAGTGAGTAATTTATTCCCTATTGACCTAATTAGAAAGGTCAAAAATTCTCTCATGCAATTATTTATACCCTTAGGAAGGTGACTTAAGCTCTCTCAAATAAAAATGTGCTCTTCAAAATAGCACAATAATACTTTAAAAATATCATCTAATTAGATAAGTGTAATAATATGGTGGTGGTCATTAATAAGGGGAGGTTCCCTAAGCTTAGACTCATGTTTCTCATTGATTTTAACTTATACCAAACATTCATTGGGAGTATGAGGACCTAATTATAATTCTAGATCAAGGGCATCTAGGCCACCATCAAGCCCTTAGAGAAGACTGGGGACCAAATCCTTACATAATTGAGGGAGGTCAGCATCATAGTCTTCTTATACCTAGATGGCACCTTGTTTAGATTTTATAAATTTAGGGTCCACCTCAACCACTTCAATGTAGAAATGAAGAGAAAGCTAGTAAGATACAAATGAAATAGAACTAAGTATATCCTAGAGATCTCCATGTAATTAATTACAAGTATTATCTAGGTCAATGAGGTGAAAGTCTCATTGCAATCTCATCTCAAGGTTCAAGATAGATGTAACTCAAGAAAATGTTCTCTTTTGAGAGCCACCTATCAATTTTCCTAAGCTAGACCAAGATGGAAAATTGGTGGTGAAAGCCTTGGTAAATTAGTAGGATAACCCAAAGTAGTTAGGAAGTGTTCCCCCACTGAACTCAAACTATATATTTTAGTGGTCCCAATTAGGATTGTGTTGTTAAACATTGGGTCTCTTTCTCTCTTCTTTATATTTTCCTATAGGAATCATTGTAATTATTGGGTTTCTAAATGTTTGGTCACCTAATTTTAGTTGGACATGGGCCTCATCTCTATTATTATTTATGTTATTTTAAAACTCACTATACACATCATCATTTTATAATTTAACACTCTAATAATTAATACAAGTCTTTATTTTCTTGCTTATAGGGTTTTCATTTCATAAATGTCATCCAAACTCTTCTACTTTAATGGATGATGTAAATGTTAAATTAATAAAATGTGTGTTTTTAGTAGGTTTATATATTAAATATAATGTGAGTAGATATATTCTAGTTTTATATTGAATTATTTCCACTTTATTCAAGCCTTTAGAGGTCTATGGGTGATTAGAAACAAATATCTTATGTGTTTACTTACATAAATTATTCTAGGAATTAAGCATTAACTACTTTCTTTTGAATCCCTTCCCTATGTGGTTGAATCCTAAGCTCCCATGAAACTCAACATATAATGGTAAAATTATAGTTTGGCACATCCTCAGTTCTCAAGCATTGATTATTGTCATTTGATCTAGAGAACTTCCTTTCCTACCTTACCCTCCTTCCCTTTTGACGTTTATTTATTATCAAGTGATATTTCCCCTATTTTGAAAATTTTGAAGTAGATTTACTTAAAGGATAAACCTATTAAATTATATTAACTAGTGTGAAGAGATTTTATATCAAATGGGAAATGGGAATTAAATCTTTGATGGTAGTGTTTCATCTCTTGGATATATATTTAAAGTGGGATATTTCATGGATCCAAATACATGTAACTCATCCCTTGGATTATTTCAACTAAAATACTAAAATAAGAGAATGAAATTACCTTATTATCTCCCAAAATTGACTCAGTACACTTAACTCAATAAGTGTGTTTGAGAGTATGAAACCTTGGGTGGAATAATATCTAGTGTTATAAGGTGGCCCCCATATCCATCTAATAAAAATTCCTTATAATATTATTTGATATGAGATCAATATGGATCCTCTTTCATGGATCACTAAATCTAGGTATGGTCCTAGCCGGTTATTAACCTCACCTCTACTTTTTGATAAGAAGGATAGATCTAACAGAGGTAGACCAAGACCCCAAATCAACCTATCTAGTTTATCTAACTATACCACCCAAAGTAGGCCTCTCCCTATGGTTTCACCCATGGTGTGGTTATCTAGTTATTGTTTCAAGTTTTCATTGATTTCATGTGATTTTTCATTGTCATTGATGTCAAAGGAAGCACAAGAAGTTGGTTATGGTCATTGGTCCTTGATGAAGGATGATGTCATGAAGTGATAAGAAGGTTTGAGCATGGGATATTAAATATGTTGAAATAAATATCATGATGTATCTAGGAGATGAATCCAAAAATGAATAAGAGGATGTATAAGGACATTTGAACATGTATTTGAAGCATTGAAGCACCCAAGTATGTTTCATAGTATGACTACAGAGGTAAGACCTATAAGTGAAAAGAGTATGTCTCCTAAGATGTTAACAATACCTATGAAGGATTAATAATAGTATCAGATCATATTATAATGTTTTTTAACATGTGAATAAGGTGGAAAGTGAATCTACAGTGGTAGGAAGGTCAGTTTTGAGGCTTAGTCCTTACATTAGAAACCTAGTATGAAGGCACAGGCTTGGTAACTTGTTAAGATGAGGAGTATGAGACTTGGGACTTGATGATTGGTAGATTGTAAAATTTTATGATTTAATATGACATGTATATTATATTTTAATAATAATTCAATAGGTTTCTAATATTTTTTAAGGACCAAGTATAACTGGTAGTTCAAACACCTAACATACATAGAGAACTAGTGTGGCTAAATGAAGGGTCAAGATGAGTGTCCAAGGTGTTTAAGAACATGTGAGAATGGATTGATGTTTTTTAAGTTATGTCAAGAGTTTTTACCAATTATGAGATCATGGATTGAAGTAAAAGGCAATAAATCATGTTTGAAGGTCTTTTATGTATATAGAATGAAGAGATGAGATCCCTAGAAGGATTTCTAGATACTCATTGGCATGTGTGATAGTTGAATGGGAAGCTAATAATTATTTTAAAAATTGGAAAGGGTTTTAAGAATATTTTCCAAGAATTATTTTTTCATTTTATGGGAAATACTATATGAATAAATGTTAAGAAGGTAAATTGGTCCAAAAACCTCTCAAAATCCTCATATTGACCCGATGGTGAAGATATTAGTGAAAAGTTCCCATAATGGTTTTTTGAATATATTTTTATTATCTTTTAGTGGTATATTACTCCATTATTCATCTCCAAATGGTAGTGTTTTATCATAAAAATAAGTGAAACCTGTAGAAAAATAGATGTTTATGAATAATTTGATGTTACAGGCAGAGTTGACGAGGTCAATGCATGCAAGTGCATGGAGGTTTAAGGTCAATAATTGTTATTTATTTAAATTATTTTATTTTTTAAACTTATATATTCCATTTCCACTAATTTTCTCATACAAGTTGACCTATGGCTAAACTAGATAACAGTGAAAACAATGAAGAAACATTAGTCAAAGTGAGAAAGAGATTAGGGATTGATTGTAGAGGACTAGGGATGAATCCAAATTATTAAGGTGATTTTTATATACATATACCTATTTTCCATGTTTATTATATTCTTTTAATTTCACTAAAAAATATGCAAATTGTGTTTATAAGATGGCCTGTATAAAGAAGATGTGACAGTGAAACCTATCATAGTGAGATTGGTCTTTAAGACAAATTTTATCCTTTAAATATATGATCTAGATGTTGGATATAGATATAATTATCTCATAGGATGATTTTCATGATTTTAAATTTCAATTAAGTGTCCTCATAGGTGTTAATATTCCTACACACCATGGCTGGTTCTTAAGCTAGAATGATTATTTCAGGTAGGCATAATGAAGTGAAGTGTTTGAAACCCCATAACATAATTTGTTATATCCAATGTACTTGAAATTGTTTTTTGAGACATAAAATTAAGTATTAATTCTTTTTTTAATTTGGATAGATAGGTTAAGGAGATGTAATGAGGAGTCCAAAACGGCTTTTCAAACTGTGTAAGGACTGTGAGAGAGTGGCTTGAGAGATTGGTCTATAAGACCAATGATTATCACTAGAGTTTGAGATATAACAATTGGAGGATGATATATATAACATATAGGATAATTTGTGTTCATAATATGTATTTTAATCACTCTTAAAGTTTTTTAAGACAAACCTCTACATGACTACATTTGAAGCTACATGCAATTTTGAGTAGTCATCTTGCAGAGGTGAGTCCAGAGTGTTTTTCTAAGAGTTAAACAATATATTAAATATTAGGATTTTATATAAGTCTAAAATATTCATTTTAATTATTTTTAAGTCATTTTTTTTTAAATTTTTAAGGTTGGAGAGTCAAAATTTCTTAATTGTACTTATATTGTGTTTGACCGTTCTGAGTGGTCATGTTGTATGAGTGGATTTGAGGCCTTTTGGCCTATTTTGTGATTTCAAATGGACATGGTGATGTTTTATAGGTCATTAAATAAATATTAATTTAATTTTTTCATATTTTTACTTTTAAAAGTTAAACATATGCTTCAGTTGTCTGAGTCAAACTTTTCTTGTGTATGAAGGCCTAATAGTATGGTTCAAATGGTGAATTTGACTTACAGGTGGTATGGACCTATGTATATGATATAAGGGATATATTTTATGTTTATTATAAGTTTTTCATGAATTTTTGAAGACTAAAATTATTTATAAAGGGGTCAAAGTGTAATGTGTGCCTTAGAAAAGGCCTAATTCCTTTAGGTCTCTATTAGGCCTAATAGGGTTTTGGTCCTTAACGATAATGACCGACTTGTGGGATAATTATTTCTTATGTGAAAAGTTTTTTATTAAATATTACAAGTATAATTAAAGTGTGTAAATTATATTTTCTGACCAAGATGGGTAAGAGCAAGTGATGTGTATAAAAGCAAGCATAATTGGCCTGTTTGAGCTTGTTAGAGAAGTGTGAAGAGAAGTGAAGGAAAGAACTCTTAGAGGAGTATAACCAGGTAATTTAGGATGATAAAAAGAGTAAATAAATTATTATTAACATATAATATATATTTATAAAGTGGATGACAAGGTCAATTGACCTAATGAGCCTAGAAGAGGCATGTTGAGTGAGAAGGCCTAATAGGATATTTGAGAGAGAAAGAAGTGTGAGAAGAAAAAATAGAGGAGATAATATTTATTTTATTAAGTAATAGGTGTCAAATGGTTATCATATAATCAAGTTATAATATATTTTTTGGTTTCCTATAGGGTTGGAGCTTCCTTACAGGTTCAAGCTTGCTAAAAGCACTAGTTGAGTTGGTGCTTGACTAGTGAGGGGTTGGTGATACTTATGGGGTTGGTACCTCACTAAAAGTTTGTTTAATTTCTTATATGATAGTATTAAAAGTGGTTTTATAGTGTTTTTTATTCCCCATGAGGGTTTCCCACATATCTATGGTGCTCATGTGTTATGTTCTTGTTTCATGCTTATGTGATTATTTTTCTATGCTTTGGTATATATCTATTTTAGTTTCAATGGGTAATGAGTGATGTATGGAATTAAATGAATTATTTTCAAAATAATTAACCCCCCCCTCATTGGTTTTTATTCCAACAATTGGTATCATATCAGGTCCTTTGGAGGAGACTTGGTAGCTTGAAGGTGATCCTAAAAGCATAAGATGGCTAAGAAACAAAGGAAAGAGAATCAAGAGTTGAGATATATGGTGAAAGGTATTAAATAATAGATTAGTATTATTGAGACAAGTAGGAGTAACAATAAATCCAAGGGTAATGAACATGAGATGATCCTTAAGAATCTTAAAGAATAGGCCAAGTGTCTTATGGAATGTGAAGGAGAGATGAGTCATCTTCAAACCAAGTTTGAATAAATTGTTGAAGTGGTTAAATAATATAAGAAGATCATCAAGGATCTCAAGGGTAAGCTAAAGGATATAAATAAAAATCTCAGTTCAAAAGAGGGAGAATGCAAGCAGCTCATTTGTCTAGATTATATTAAGATTGAGCTTGATAAGCTCATAGTTAAGATAAATAAGGTTGAGAAGGAAAGTATGAAATCAAGTCAACATAAGTGCTCTAGCATGAATAAAAACATAAATAAACCTATCAATCATCCCAATGTATTTAGATATTCAAGCTCATTTCATGGTCATTGATTATGTGCCATAGGTTTGGTCATAGAGTAAAGGATTGTAGAATGACCTCAAGGAATAGGTTGGCATGGGAACATAGAAGAAGGAACAATAAGAGAAAAGGTAATATCAATAGTATATTTGCTACAGTTGTCTTAAAATTGGTCGTATAACTATATTTTGTCCTATAATATAATGGAAAAGAAATAATTAGGTATGGATACCTAAGATAATTAAGTCTAATCAAGATGAACCTAAGAGACAATATGGTTTGTTTGTTGAAGTATTCCAAGAAAATCCTTTGTCAGCATGTGTTTTCAATTCTAAAAAAGTCTATACTTCAAATAAGATGGAGGAAAAGAAAAATATGTTGAGCCAAAGAAGGTTGACAAGCCTAAAAGTATTATAAATAAAAAAAATCTATTTCATGAGTGCAAGATGATCAAGGAGGTAAGAAAGGAGATGTGGACATCATCTAAGTTCACTTTGTTCTAACATCTATGTAATAAGGTGTCTCTACTAGGCTTTAAGAGACATGTCTTTTGAAAATATAAAATTATGAAGATTCTCAGTAATGGAGTTAGTTGGTTATTCATAATCATTTTTTGGTTTCTCAATCATGAAATTAAGTTACAAGATCAGTTTGTATATCAGTTGAAGGTAAAATCAAGGTGAGATTTAAAAGGTATATATATATATATATATATATATATATATATATATATATATATATATATATATATATATATATATATATATATATATCCTAGTGAATATTGAGTTGATCATAAAACTATATGATTTGATTAATGTCTATTAAGCTATCATAGATGAGCAAAGGTTTGTAATGAGGTATGTTTTGAGCCTTCATGAGGTATAAATGTATGAATGTATGTCCTTGTTAGTATTTATATAATGGCTAATCATATATGTTTTGAGGTAACAAGAACTAATGGAGGATTTCATTGATCATAAGTCCTAATAGTGCACATGAATCATAGAATAGTCTGTAAGACTAATGCTATTAAAAGTAGAGACTATTTTCTCAAGAGGCTTGAAATAAGGTCTTAGCTGTGTGTAGATAGAGTACATGATAGTTTTGCCTAATAAGTCATGGTCTTGATGTGTTGGTAACCTCATAAGGTCATATAGGAAATATGATGACATGTTTCAAGTGCCAAAAAAGTAATTTGAAGATGATAATTCCTATATCATGACATGAAGATGTTCAAAAGCCTAAGAATAATGGAAGTTTTTCTTGCTCTTAACAAGATTTTGATTGTATGTTTCTAAGAAGGCACCTTGTAGTGGTTTGATACATGATGTATTATGATGCCTAAAGGGAAGTTTTTTGATGTCATACCTATCTAAGGTGGTCTTATTGAACCAAGTAGTCATTTTTGAGAAAGGAGTGGATATTTTTTAGATAGGTCTCTATGGGACCTAGTATTGGTATAAAGACTAATGAATCATAGACATAAGGGGAGAATTTCTTGATGATGCCCTGAGGTTACTTCATATTATGATGGTCTAAGTAATATCAAAGAATAATTCAAAATCTCAAATCAAAGAAAAGTAAATGTAGATAAGCATGGTGATAGTTGCAGTTTATGAGAAATTAGTAATGAAATTTTAGTTGAGGTGCATATGTTTTGATCCCTGTGAGTGAATAGGTCCAAGGATCAGGTGGCAAGATCATATAAAGAGATGAATGGACTCAAGTAGGATCAAGATCAGATGATGAGCTATAAGGAAGGTTTGTGAAGTCATGACATTCATGTTTCAAGATGATGAGAAATAGGTTAAGGTGAAATTTAGCATCTCAATCACTCTAAAGGTAAGCATTTGATCAATTTTATTTAATATCATTGTTGAATTTGGAATGAAGAGACAAGGTGGTAGCTATAGAGACCCTTTGTCATTAATTTTGAATGTGGAGAGAGATTAGATTAATGGAGAAGATGTATGGATTAGTCCTTTTATGGTTTGAAATCAATTTAGTTTTCCATAAATGATAAAGGGGGAGATTTTTTCAAGTTTTCATTTATATAATGTTATTTTACATTATCATTGATGTCAAAGGAAGCACAATAATGAGGCTATGGTCATTGGTCCTTGATGAAGGATGATGTCATGAAGTGATAAGAAGGCTTTAGCATGGGATATCAAATTTGGAGTAAGAAGGAGCATGATGGCTCTAGGAGATGAATGGACAGAGGCATAAGAGGATGTTTGAGGACATTTGAACATGTATTTAATGGAAGCACCTAGGTATGTTTCATAGTGTGACTACAAAGGTAAGACCTACAGGTGAAAATAGTATGTTTCCTAAGATGTTAACAATACCTATGAAGTATGAATAATAGTGGTAGAGCATATGAGAAGGTGTTTAAACATGTTAATAAAGTGTAAAGTGCATCTATAGTGTAAATAAGGTCATTTTTGAGTCTTAGTCCTTGCATGAGAAACCTAGTATGAAGGCACAAGCTTGGTAGCTTGTTAAGATGAGGAGTATGATACTTAGGATTTGATGGCTGGAAAATTATAAGATTGTATGATGTCATCTAACTTATTTATGATGTTTTCAAGAGGTTCATGAGGTATTTTATTTCTCTTAACTTAAAGAAGAGTGTTTTGGTGTCACAAAATGTAAGATCCTTGGCCATGTTATCACCAAGGAAGGAATTTCTATCAAACATAAGCAAGCTAATTTAATGTGTATAATACCTCTCCCCAATAACAAAAAATAATTAAAGTCAATCTTTGGAAGGATTAACTTTGTGTTCAAGTTTATATATGGTTTTATTAAAAAATTTAATCTAATATATGTAATTTTGAAATAAGAATCTAGAGTGGGATGGACCCGTTTAGCTATGAAAACCTTCTAATACATCAAGGATGTCATTATATAATCATTGGTCTTAGTTATCCTAGACTATGTAAATTAATTATACCTCTACCCCTCTGATTTAGGTCACACCATAGTTGTGGTGCTCACATAGAATTTATATGAAGATGATCATTTGATAGCCTTCATGATCACAATTTTGAAGGATTCAAAACTAAATTACTCCACCTTGTAAAAAAATGCCTATGCTTTGGTAAAGTATATAAATAAATTATACCACTATATAATTAGAAACAAGGTGCATGTTATCATTTTAGATCCATACACAAAGCTAATGCTCAGTCAAAATCAGTTGGGAGAGTGCAGAGGTTGATCGATGGCCAAGTTGTAGGAGTATGACCTAGAAATAAAAATAGTCAAATTGGTGAGAGGTTAGGGTCTTACCCAAATGATTAATAATATTGATCCAAGGATTATTGTGGTGTAGCTCAACCATTCAAAAATAATCTATCATATTATCCAATTACCCATTATCTTCATCAAGACTAGTATTATCCAATTACCCATTATCTTCTTTATGAGAGTCCTCCTCTAGGATTAAACCAAGTTCAAAGAGATCCCTCAAGATAAAATAAACCCACAACATGATTAATAATGGAGTGAAATACTAAAATAATCATGAATTCATATCATTGGGTGCATATAATAATAATAATCAAAATCAAAATCAAAATAATTCATGACCATCTTTCATGATAAATTAGGTAGTGGTCACCCTATGGGAATGATAAAAACCCATAAGATTCTGTAAGCTGGATGTTACTAGCCCATCATCTTCAAGGATTCCCATGCTCATGTTCTCACATACCATGAATTCTAAACCTTTAGTAATAATTAATTTCATGCACCAATTCCCCTTCAACCTATAATAGAGGATCATCTTTTTGCTTAGAGGGTACTTCACTTCATAGGAGTCATCAAACCAAATTCATCAATGGGACACTATTTTATACACACATCTATGGATTAATGCACTTGATGGATGGAGTCAATGGAAACCAAAAACATAATAACTAAAGAGGTGATCAAATTCCTTGAGTAAAACACAATTATGAGGTTTAGTACCCTAGCATCACTAGTCTATGACAATGGTTTTGCATTCCATTTAGATGAACTCATTGAATTGGCTTATGATAATGACATCATTATAAAATTCTCATCAAACTACTACTCACAATGGAATGGACTAGTTGAATATACTAATAACAATTTGATAAATGCAATAAATAAATACATACTAAAGTTACCTAGGGACTAGAATTCATTATTTAAATATACACTTTGGGTTGATCACACTAGGTATAAGTAGGCTCTTAATATTTCACCTTTCATGTTGGTATATGGTTTATAACCATCTTCCCAATGACTCTCAAGCTACCTATGTATAATTTCATGCAATATTACATGGAGGATTGTGGGAAGGTAAAATCAAGGCTATTTTACATTGTTCAAATGCAATATGCATGAGAATAATCATTACAAAAATTCATTACACATTAGGACACTTTCAAAATATGATTTGAAAAGAAATAAAAAGTGAAATAATTTTGTATATCATACCTAGTTCTATTATGGTACAAAGATCATGAGAAGAAAGGGTAGCATTCCAAACTAGATTCACTCTAGGTTGATCCTTACCAAATTTATGAGTTTCTTGGATATAATGATTCTACACTAAAGGATCTCCATAGAAGTGATCTCATACTACTTATGAATGGACAATTATTGAAGCACTAATTATCACATGTTCTATCCACTGTGATATCAAAGTGTCATTTAGGATGAATACTAGTAATTTGAATCACCCTGAATAGTAGTGATATCACTTTTCCTAAGTAAGCATGGTCAGCTTATCAGTCATGCCTAATTAAGATCATAGCTCAAGGTGAAAACATAGTTTATAAGATTTTATTAAAAATTTTACAATCATAAACATGGTTTAAATACTCTCATGATGGATATAAATCAAATAAAAGACCCTAAACAAGCAATACACAGTCCATTCCTCAAACCCTGCATACAGTCCACTCCATATAGGTTTGTCTTGGTTTTAAAGATTTTTAAAGGGTCAAATGATATGAAAAAAATATAAAATTTTGTAAATAAGGTCCTAAAAAATTATATATCATCTCCAATATCTAGTTTGTTTTATAAAATAGGTGAATTTCCCTCTGTTTTGTCTTAGACAGAGGGCACTCCCCTTATGCACAAACCCTACATTTTTTTAGAATGGCAATGATCAGGTGAGTTAGGATCTTGTTGGAAATTGAAAATAGCTGTGAAAATTTGTAACACATCCAAAAAAATATAATATACCTTTCATAAAAATATGAATCTAAATAGGATGTTCTAAACCTTCAAGTATGTAAATAGGCATGTTAGGCAGGGTTTAAGCCTAGTGCCCAAATGGGAACTCACTTACACTTATAGCCTTAGGTATGAATTATAAATTATTAGAGTATGTTTATAGGGTATTTTTATATGTGTAAAAGTTTTCACCTTATAAATAAAGCACAAATAATCCATCTTTTGGCTCAAAGACAACATTAGGCCTATGTAAATGGAAGAAAAATCTCAATAGGCTTACTTTGAGTGCTCACTTTGAGGTTATGCATGGAGATTCAAGGAGTTTAAGGAGGTTTACAGAGGTATTAAAATTTTATCTATTGGAATTTTTTTTCATTTATAACATCCAATCTTCATGAACAATCCTTAAAGGTGTAAATGGCTCAAAACCCTTACAAACCCTTGGAAAGGACCTGACTAAGGAAATGAAGATGGAGAGCTGATCTAATGGAATATTTTGCCTATAATAATGATTGTATTTTTTAGGAGACTCTCTCAAGATCCTCTCCATCCCTTTGGACAATACATAATTATACATATGGGGTACAAAATAGGGTATTTTTAATAGTTTTGTGTGTTTTATAGGTTCTAGGAAGATTTTGAAGATGCTAATCACATGGGAGTAAATATTGAGATAACTCAAAATATCCTATTAATGATTAATAAAAACTCCTAGGTGCCTCAACAAGAGCTCTCATCTCAACTAGTTAGAACTAGCATAGTGAACATGATAGTGAGAAGGGTGAAAACCTCCAAGTTACTTTTAAGGTGTGCATGATGACTCTAAGGCCATGTATGGCCTTGAAACATTTCACATAACTTTGATTTATTAGTTTCACATTCTCTTCTCATGTAAATGTAACTTCTTTTCTCAGCTTTAAAAGTGTCCAAGTGACCTTTGGACTCATTTCTTCTCTTTTCCCTCTCAAGTCCTATAAGAACTAGCCATTTTAGCCTTTGTAAAATATGTTCCACCTAAGTATGGTGAAGCCATGCTCATTTTCATGTCATGGATCAATAAATACTATTGATTTTACCTCTTATATGACTTTTCATAGTGTGTTCACTTGAATGGTTAATCTTTCTTAGTGATGATTATTGTTTCCTTAGCATTGTTGTCTCATTCTCTCACCTATTTATATCTTGAAATCTTTTTCTTGTAGGACATATGAAGTTTTCTATAAATTTTCAATGTTTATTGAGTTAGTTTATTAAAATAGTGTCATTTTATGCCTCTTATCTAGTCCTCCTAGCCTAAACATTCATCATAACCTCATAATGAAATACTGACGTGAGAATATTTAGATTAGAGAAGAGTCTAAATATACCAATCACATGGTATTAAATATTGATACTTAAGATAACTCCCCATGTTAATTTCATGTTTCATAATATCTCTTAGGTTCCTCAATAAGAGCTCTCATCTCAACCAGTCAAAATTGGCATAGTGAACATGATAGTGAGAAGGGTGAAAAGCTCCAAGTTACTTTTAAGGTGTGCATGATGAATCTAAGGCCATGTATGGCCTTGAAACATTTCATTCACACATTTTACATATTTTTATGATAAAATTAATCTATTTTGGAAGCCAAGTGTGCAAGGTGTGTGAAAGAGGAGTTTCTTTAACTACAGGTAGTGATGGCTCACTTTCAAAGGAATCCAGGTGATTAAAAATGTAATTAATGCATGAAAAATCATGTCTACAACCCCTCCCTCTTATTCCAATAATGGTATCTATCCCTATTTATTTTTTTGACGTTCCAATAGGTGTGAATAATGAAGATAGTTTTCTAAGCCAGCAAAAGGGATTCCATGCCATAGTTCAAGAGTTTAATGCCTTGAATTGACACTTTTATTTTTTAACTTTACTTATTAGTTTCACATTCTCTTCTCATGCAAATTTAACTTCTTTTCTCAGCTTCAAAAGTGTCCAAGTGACCTTTGGACTTATTTCTTCTCTTTTCTCTCTCAATTCCTATAAGAACTAGCCATTTTAGCCTTTGTAAAATATGTTCCACCTAAGTATGTTGAAGCCATGCTAATTTGCATGTCATGGATCAATAAATACTATTGATTTTACCTCTTATATGACTTTTCATAGTGCGTTCACTTGAATGTTTAATCTTTCTTAGTGATGATTGTTGTTTCCTTAGCATTATTGTCTCATTCTCTCACCTATTTATATCTTGAAAGCTTTTTCTTGCAGGTCATATGAAGTGTTCTATAAAGTTTCAAGGTTTATTGAGTTAGTTTATTCAAATAGTGCCATTCTAGGCCTCTTATCTAGTCCTCCTAGCCTAAACATTCATCATAACCTCATAATGAAATACTGATGCGAGAATATTTAGATTAGAGAAGTGTATGCCTAGTTAGTCTCTTGGTCTCATGTGTGACATGCATCTAGTTGGTATTCATCAATTAATTTGGTGTGTCACTACCTTTATGATAGTTTAGTTTTAGTTTTCTCTCCCTTTTCCTTACAATCATAGGTGTAGTAGTGATCTAAAAGTGGTACATTAAGGGAGTTATACCTATCTAGAGATTTACCTCATTCTTAGGCTACCCAAATCCTAGAGGTGTTTTAATTATGCCACTTGGATGAGGAGATTTGAGACATATCCTCAAAGGGTGAAAATCCAAGTGACAATAGTTTTTAGCATGCCTGGTGGGACTCATTATCTAAGAAGTTAAAATATTTTTGGTGTTATCTCTCAATACATAAGCCTTTGGAGGCATCTATCTAATCATCAATGGAGACTCCAAAGTTACATCAGCTGGTCAAGTAGCCTAGGTTTTCCTTTTGAAGATTGTTTATAATTTTTCTTTGTGTTCTTGCTTCCCAATGAAGTTTTATGGCTAGTTTTGGTGTTGATTATTGTTTTACACAAGTTGATGAGATATCTCAAGATTATGGCATTCCCTATCATCCTTTGTATGATTCTTATCAGCCTTGTCATGATCCTTACTAGTTCTAATATGAACCTTATCAACCTTATCATGAATTGTATCAATCTTATAACTAGCCTTCTCAATATCTTGCTCCTCCTAGTCCACCTAGTCCTAGGCTATGAGAGGTACATGATATATCTTAACACATAAAAGGGACATGTTCAAGAAGTTCCTAGTCATCTCATTCATAATGTGAGAGATGAATTAGAGATGGTTAAAAGAGAGTGAGCACCTATTGAGAGAGAAAATTGGCAAAGGCTCACAAGTGAGATGCTAGATGTGAGTGGCCTGATTTCATCCTTAGAAGATAAGCTAAGAATTCATGAGAAGAATCCTCACCCAAATATATTATCCCTCATATCCACCTCCCCAAGATTTATATCAGTTTTAATTGACCCCTACTCATGAACCCAATCAAGATTATCAAAGTCATCTTTTTACTAATCAACTGGAAGAGAGATTTGGAAAGACAAAATTTATTTTTGAAGCAAATATTGAGAGGAAAATTGAGTTAGCCAATAATTAGATGGATAAATACATCTCATCAAAAAAGGAAGTGGAATATAAACCCTCATTGTCCTCTCCCATTACATCCCCACCTCAAGAAGTGACTTCTATATATGTAATCCCATGTTGGAGACAAGCTGGAGAATACAAGCCTAAGGATATCCTAAGTTTCTTGAACACTTAATCCACTCCTCAAATTTCATCACTACCTCAAGTATATACTCTTAATCCTAACATCCTAATATGGAATAAGGTAGTGGAATCATGGTAAAATAAAGAAGATAAAAGCCTAGATAAAGAGTGTGGAATTGAGAAAGAGCTTGATCCTATGCAAGTCCCTCCCACCCTTCTTCAAGAGACCTCTTGTACTCCTTATCCTAATTAATATGCCTATAAAATTAAAGAGAGACTTTTCCAAGATAACCTATCCAATAAAATTTAATAGTTAGATTCAAGAATGAAATTGTTAAGTCAAGGTGTGATGGAAGGTTTAGAGGCAAAAGAATATCCTATTCCTAAACACACCCCCATCTAACCTTCCTCAAGAGATTACTCAAGATGAATTAGATTTTAATGAAGTGATTAAAAAATGGAAGGAATAAAACCAAGTTATTTTAGTCTAAGGTTTACATCCCCTTCCTCAAGAACTCCCAAAAGGATCCCCTACAATTCATTCTCAATCTGATGTTGAGTTTTATGTTCCACCTCCACCAACTAGTTCATCTTGTCCTTACCCTATCACCATTTTCCTTGATGTACATGTGGTGTGGGAATGTAAATATGAGTATTTAGTTGATAATAATTTAAAACTCTTGCTTGAAGAAAACATAGCTCCTTGGTAGCCTCATTAGACTAGGTCACCTGATTACAAAATGCCTAGCATTGGCATCACTAAGGAGAAAGAAATTAAGGATCTTGTAGTCTTTGAGGATTAAAGTCAATTTATAAAATTTGAGATACAAATTGAGAGCCTTCAAGAGGTTATAAATTCTAAAAAAGAGGTGATTTATTTTGTTAAATCTTTTGATTATGTGGATATTGACGAATGTTTGTCTTGTGTCAAAGAAGAGGAAATCGACATTGGTTCTTCTATAACTATCCAAGATGTCATAGATGGGAAAGAGAAAATCTCTAATCATCATATGGATGACTTATTTTCACTCATTGGATCAGGTTATACTCCTCTTTAAGGAGGCTATGATCTAGTCAAAAATAGATAAGGTAACCTTGACACTCAAGTGGGTATGCAAAAAAAAATCAAGTTTTAAAGTTTGTCCTTTCAAGAGGCACATTCATCCCATGATGATATGTTTTAAATCATCAAAATGGGTTATCATCCTCTCAACCAATTGGGAGAAACACATTATCTTTTGAAGGATAGAACAAGCTTTTATTGTCCTCAATCTTCCAAGGAACAAGAAACTACTCCTCTTGAAGCCATGCCTACCAAGAAGATACAAGTTGATCATGAGATCAAGAGTGGAAATAAGTATGAGGTATGTGTAAAAATTCAAGAGGAATAAATTTACATTGGAGACGTATTTAAGGATGATCTACTTGAGAGTAGAACAAGTAAAGTGCCAAGGAATAGGTATGATCTATTAAGCATCCAATCCAAGGAGCAACATGCTTGGTACTATGATTCATCTCATGAAGAAGAAGAATCAAGGAACTTTATTTTTGATCTTGGAAAGGAAGTATGCTTAGTTATTAGTTGTGCATATTTTTTTGTTTTCTCTTCTCACTAAGTACTTTGAGCACACATGCATGTCTTGTTACTATGTTTGTTTTATTGGAAATATTGTCATTGATGTCAAAAGTTTAGCATTATTGGTGATAAATGCCCCATTGCATTTAATGTTATTTGTAATAAATATATCTTGGCTAATATGAGTTAATATTTATTTAATATTAATGAATATATTTTTGGTTGCATATGAGATAAAAGAAGGGCCCATGGAGAAGTAAAAGAGCCATGGGATAAAGACAAAAGAAGGATGGGATGCATTTTCCCATGAAGAGTCATCTTGGGGAATTCCAAGAGTCACCAAGTGAAGACAAAAGAGGAAGGGCACAATTTCTCATGAAGGGACACTTTAAGGAATACGAAAAGTCACCAAGATGAGGACAAAAGAGGGAAGGATGTTTTTGATCATGAAGCATCACCACATGACTTTTCAAAGGCTTGAATATGAAGGGTCATACAAATTTGGTGCCATTTTCCATGAGGATTGAAGGGTCACAAAGGGGGAAGGACAAAGGTCATTTGGAAAGCTATAAATAAAGGCTAGAGAAGCCATTTGTAATATGAGAAATAGAGGTTGATTTGATATTGTAATATCTAGCATAGAAGAGCAATTTTGAGAGATGAATATGATTTGTATTTGTTATATCTAGCTTAGAAGAGCAAAGGTGAGAGAGACAAAAGAGATGTTGTATTGATCTATCATTTATTGAGATAGCAATATTGAGATATAGCTGTATGGTTTACACAAAGGGGTTGGTGCTCCTGTGGGTTGGTGCTCACAAATTTTTGTTGGGTTGGTACTCGGCAAAGGGGTTGGTCCTCTTGTGGGTGGGTGCTCATGAATTGTTTTTGGGTTGGTGCTCGACAAAGGGGTTGATGCTCCTGTGGGTTGGTGCTCATGAATAGTAGCTAGGTTGGTTCTCGGCAAAGGGGTGTGGTGCTCCTATGGGTTGGTGCTCATGAATAGTTGTTGGGTTGGTGCTTAGAAAAGGGGTTGGTGCTCCTACAAGCTTGGCTTGCAAATATTGTTTGGTTTGGTGCTCATTCATATACTTGAGATTATTCTCCATGGTTTTTCCCACATTGGGTTTCCACATTATAACTGGTGTCTCTCTCTATCTTGTGTGGTGTTTATTTGTTTGAGTTTTATTGCATATCTTGAATGTTTGATTAAGTGTAATTTGGTTAAATAAAATATTAATAAGATATATTATATACTAATTCATCCCCACTCTCAGTATATCCCATGCTTAACATGGTTTGTGTGTGTGTGTCCTTTATTTTGTGTGGTTGAGGTAATTAGTTATCTTGGTTTGGTTTAATCCTTTTTGTCAAGTATCAAGGTTTCTTATTTTGTTTTAGAATTCAAATGACTCCCTAATCCCATGGATAGGATAAGGCTACTGATCTTTAGTATAGCATGCATCCTACCTATGAATCACCATTTTGTTGACCAAATTTGGCCCAGCATGTCAAATTGGGACCCCTATAAGTAAAAGCTTGATCTTTAGATGTTTTTAGGGTCATAGTATAATGTCATTAAGTGTGTCATAGCTCTTTTGGTGTGATTTTATGTGTATCTAGCCTTAGTCATATCTTTTTAGTCCTAAGAGTCATTTTGGGGGTTAATATAGAGTATTAAATGAGTTGTAAGACCTCCTTTGGAAATTTTAAGGTTTAAAAAGGTGATTTCACATCCCATGTAACCTAAAAAGTCTTAACTATTTATAATTTAAAAGTGGCAAGTTCTTTAGAAGAAAGAGTAGCTTTCTTGGAAAAATGAGAGTTTTCTTAAGGTGTATGGACTTTTATGGCCTCATAAAATTTATGACACTTAAAGGAGTGTCATTTTATCTCCCACACACTTTTTTCAATGATTATTTTTATGATAATCTCTAAAAAAATGAGAAAAACACTTCTCTTTTCTTCTACTAGGCTTGGCAAGCAAAAATGGCCCTCAAGTTCTTAGATAGTATGACTAGTAGGAGAGGTTTCAGGAAAAATTATTCTAGGTGTGTATTATAAATCATCTTCCATTTTATGTTTGGTTTTATAACAATGGTTGCATGTGCTTTATGAACCATTCTTAATAAGTTGGCTTATCTAATTTGCTTGCTAATTTGTGTACCCTACAAGTTTTATTTTGGTTTGGAGAAGTTCATAGAATATAACTAATAAGATTGATTTTAGAATATTTTTACTCTCTCCACTTATGCCTTCCATGATTTTTTTCATGTTTATCAAAGATCTCAAGGGATAATTATCTTAGTTTGCAAATTAATGTCCCAAGTGGAATGGTAGTCAAGTTCACAACTTGCAGAAGGTTGTATTTTCTATAAGGGATTCATATGAATCAGATATAGTGTTTTCCATATTTAAATGACATAAATACCACTTCCCTTAGATACTTGGTCTTAAAATACCATGTTTTGATCAAAAACCTAGTCTTATCACACTCACAGTCAACCTTTTGCTTGCTCTCAGCTATAGCCATGATGTTTGAGCTTTGACCATGTTATAGAAGAGCTATGGAGAGTCCAAAATGTGTTTTGCATGCTCTTGTTGTGTGAATATCTAGATTTAACCTTACAAAAATCAAAAATGGTCTATGATGGTAGTCATATGCAACATATATAGTTAGGCATCCATGAATGTACGTATGTGTTATCATCTAGAAAAGGATATCATATTGGAACAAAGGTATTGACACTTGTTTCAGATCCTTAAAGTGTGAAGAGTGAATTTAAAGGTATTGAAATAATATTATAACCCATTAAAATCCAATTTCCATATGCATGGACCTTTTCTACTCACTCCATGTCTATATGTAACTCTGAATGTTTACCTATAGGTCTCCTCACGGAAACCAAGCATGTTAAGAAGGAGAATTTGAGATAAGCAAGGTCCTTGATAATAAAAAGAGTATATTTTTAATCCTTGGGATAGGTATAAGATTAAATTTAAGATCTATATCTCATTTTCATTACCTGTACTTACATATAATACCTATATAGTAGAATTTCCACCTACATGTGACTCCACAAAGAATAAGGATGTCAAATGGGAGTGGTGAAACAAGTGGTGAAACTCCATTTTAGATTCTAGTATGTTTAAGAGATCATAATAGACCCATAATATCTATTTTTTTAAAAATCTATTAAGATCCTTCCAAAGGTAATAACTATGGGTTTAGAGATCAAATCCCTAAAATCATAATACAGAGGTCTAGACCATTTTTGTTAAGGTCATAAAATAAGGATAACAATAAATTTGATACATCTTGATTACTAAACCTATTATCCCCCATATAGGATAAGATATATGAAAAATATGGATGGGATATGGTTATTTTAAAGTGGTTGTTAAGAGGCCTAAAGATGTACCTTTAACCACTAAATTTGGGCAATGAAACCTATAGGATCTAAGTTATAAAAAGACCTATTCACCCAAGGGTGTAGTATGAGACTAGACCATCATGTTAGAATTATTTTAGATGGTAAAGAGATAATTCATGAACTAAAGGTATTTTAAAGAGTTGGAGTTCTTTGTTTGGACCCTATGTACACCTATAGGACCATACATAGCCAGTTGTAGCTGTTAGGGGCAGAGAGTAAAAGGATTAGGTTATCGATGTGGGTATAGCCCAAACATGAAGAAAATGGATCTAATAAAATACCAAATGACTCCAAGGAACTCTAAAATTATCTGTAAACATTGAATTCAAGCCTAAATATATATGGATCATTTACAAGAAACATCTTTTGGTCAAAAAGGCAGGAAACATAGTCAGTAAAAAGAGACCTATGATTGGTCTTGATGGCAATCCAACCTCAAGGTGTAAGATGAATAAAAACATTATATTAAATGTTTTTTTAAGTTTAAATGAAGTCAAAAAAAATTATACCAAGGTATTTAGTACATAATCATTACTTATAGACTCACTTTTCTTGAGTAAGCATGGTTAGCTTATCAGTCAGGCCTAACTGAGTAAGAGCATAGATCAAGGTGAAAACATGGGTTATCATATTATGTGAAAATTTTAAAAATATTCATCATGGTTTCAATCACCTTTTGATACTCTCATGATGTATATAAATCAATTAAAAGACCCTAAACAATAAATACATAGTCCATTCCTCAAACCCTGCATACAGTCCACTCCACAGAGGTCTGTCTTAGGTTTTAAAGATTTTGAAAGGGTAAAATGATATGACAAAAGGATAAAATTTTGTGTATAATTCCATAAAAAAATTATAATAATCTCCAATAACTAGTTGGTTTGATAAAATATGTGAAGTGCCCTCTATTTTATCTTAGACAAAGGACACTCCCCTTATGCATAAGCCCTATAATTTTTTAGAATTGTAATGATCGGGTGAGTTAGGAGATGGTTGGAATTTGAATGAGGTTTTGAAAGTTTTAAAACATCCAAAAAAACATAATAGACATTTAATAAAAGGAGGAATCTAAATAGGGTGTTTTAAACCCTCAAGTATGCAAACTAGCATGTTAGGTAGGGTTTAAGCCTAGTGCCCAAATGGGAAGAAAATTACACTTATTGCCTTAGGTATGCATTATAACGTATTGGATAATGTTTATATGGTATTTTCAGATGTTTAAAATCTTTCACCTTTTAGAGAGAGCACAAGGTATCCATATTTTGGTTCAGGGACAACATTAGGCCTATGTAAATGGAAAGAAAAGCTTGATAGGCTTACTTTGAGTGCTCACATATTCTATGAGGTTATGCATGGAGATTAAAGGAGTTTATTGAGGTTGATATAGGTACTAATATTTTCTCTAGTGTAATTTTTTTGTATTTCTAACATCTAATCTTCATGAATAATCCTTAAAGGTAAAAATGACTCAAAACCTATACAAACCTTGGAAAGGACCTGACTAAGGAAATGAAGATGGAGAGATAATATAATGCCATATTTTTCCCAAAATGATTATTTTATGTTTTATGATACTCTCTAATTATCCTCCTCATCATTTTGGACTATACATAATTGTATAGGTGGGGTAGAAAAAAAGGTATTTTTTATAGTTTTTTGTATTTTATAGGTTCTAGGAAGAGTCTAAATATACCAATCACATGGGAGTAAATATTGATACTTAATATAACTCCCAATGTTCATTTCATTATTCATATTATCTATTAGGTTTCTCAACAAGAGCTCTCATCTTAACCACTCAGAACTGGCATAGTGAACACGATAGTGTGAAGGGTGAAAAACTTAAGTAAGATGTTTTTAAGGTGAGATTGATGCCTATAATGACATGGATGGATTTAAAACATGTAATTCACCCATTTTATGGATTTTAATGATAAATTTAATCCATTTTGGAAGCCAAGTGTTCAAGGTGTGTGAAAGAAGAGTTTTTTTGACTCTAGGCAGTGATAGCTCACTTTTAGAGGAATATAAGTGATTAGGAATGTATAAAATGAATTTAAAAGAATATATATAACCCCTCCCTCTCAATATAATCATGGTATTTTTCCCTAGTAAATTTTGTGACATTCCAATAGGGGTGAATAATGAAGGTAGTTTTTTGAGTTAGTAGAAGGAATTTCATATCAAATTTCAAGAGTTTGAAGCCTTGGATTGACACTTGTCTCTTATAAATTTACATGATCAGTTTCACATTATCTTCTCATGCATATTTAACTCCTTTTCTCATCTTGACAATTTTCCAAGTTAACTAGTTTTATGTAACTTCATTCTTCTCTTCTCTCTCTCAATTTCTATAAGAACTAGCCATTTTGGCCTTTATAAAATATGATCCACCTAAGTATGGTGAGGCCCTACTCATTTTCATACCATAGACCAATAAATACTACTGATTTTACCTCTTATATGACTATTCTTAGTGTATTCACTTGAATTATTGATCTTGCTTAGTGATGATTGTTGTTTCCTTAGCTTTGGTATCTTATTCTCTCATTTATTTATATCTTGAAAACTTTTTATTGTAGGTCATGTGAAGTGTTCTATTAAGTTTCAAGATTGAGTGAGTTATTCTATTCAAATAATGCCATTCTATGCCTCTTTTTTAGTACTCCTAGCCTAAACATTCATCACAACCTCATAATAAAATATTGATGTGAGAATATTCAAATTAGAGAAGTGTATGCCTAGTTAGTATCTTGGTATCATGTGTGGCATGCAGTTGGTTGGTAGTCATCAATTAATTTGGTGTATCACTACCTTTATGATAGTTTACTTTCAATTTTATCTTCCTTTTCCTTTAAATCATAGGTTTATTATTGATCTAAAAGTGGTACATCAAGGGAGCTAGCCCTATCTAGAGGTTCACCTCATTCTTAGGCTACCCATAGCCTATAGGTGTTTCAATTATACCCCTTGGATGAGGAGAGATGATACATCTCCTCAAAGGGTAAAAATTCAAGTGATAATAGGACATTTACATCACCCAAAATCTAAAAATTATCAACACTCTAATTGATCCCTATGTGATCCTCGTGTAAGTCAAAATGTGGATGCCAATTCAATTTCCATTGAAAAAATATTATAAAGATCCATATAGTTTGTTTTTTATATTTACTATCACCTTTCACAACTATTAACATTCCAAAATTTGGTCCCATTGCATTCTTTAAGAATTTTCATACTTAGTTATTTTTTGGGCACTAACTATTTCCTACAAAAAATTCATACGTAGACATCTCCTAGAGTCTTAGTGATAGATCCATAATCCCAAAGTATAAGATGACACTCTCTTATAAGCATTTTGGATAACAAGTGAAAGTTTATTTGATTATTATTCTCTTTTAAATGACTTATCTTTTTTTATACATAGTGTTAGATCCACAATCCCAAAGTATAATATGGCACTCTCTTATAAGCCTTTTAGATAACAAGTGAGTGTCTATTTGATTATGATTCTCTTTTAAATGACTTGGATCTTTTTAAACATTTTATTTTATAGATCTTGGAGGTGTCAGTATTGTTAGAACTATAGGAGGCTTGATCAAATGAGAAAGTGGCACATGTCTCCTAACATCTAAGTGGCCAAGTAGGTCATAAACCAACCTGATAAGTTAAAAATGGTACATACCTAGAGCCCTGACCTAATAATATGATGCCATGTGTACTATATACAATCAAATGTCTAGCTTGTATAGGCATATTTGTCAAAATAAATATCTCCCACTACACTTAGTGTATTACTAAGTGATCTCACCACTCTCCAATTGACATGTGGCCAACTTGGGGGGGATCACAATACCATAAGAGATGAAATAGGTGCATGTATATCATGTTCCTAGCTTTACTATCCCAGTAGGGGAGATCATGATCTGATAAATAAAGGGGTCCCATTTCCATCGACCAACCTAAAGGGGACTTGTTTTTTAAGTTTCAAATTAATTCTAAATTTTTTAAATGGCTAATTTGGTCTTGCTCCATCAACTCAAAGTTTATTTCACAAATATGAGCCCACCAAATCCATTACTATATAAAATATCACATAACTATATAGCATCCCATCCAAATTAAGCATCATTATCTAAATTTTACACATCTAAATTATTTTGAGTTATTTTCCTTGATTTCCCTCTAGATCCCAAAATAAATTCCTAACATATTATGTACATGAAGAAGAAATAATTCAACATTGGCCACCTCAACTTCAAAATATAAACTAGAGTAAGAGTTATAGGATACCACATACTAATAGAGAATCATGATATATAATCATCATAATGAGATATTCAAAACCATTAAGGATGTATAGATAATTAGTACTAATGATGAATTAGAGGATGATAATATGGAGTTGTCCACCAACCTAATGTCCCTCAAGTCATTGGGACTACACAAATCAACTATAAATTTAGAATTATTCTCATGTATATACCTCTTTACTAATATATTTCTCTCTTATAGATGTAGTATGAACATTGTTTACTTTCCCAACACCAAATTTAGGATTGCATACATCTCTGGGCCAATGTTCAAATAGTATTACAACATCTTAGAGTAAACCATCACTTATTACAAGGATCTTGTTGACTTCTAGACCAAAACTCATGACATGAATTAATTCCTTAAGGATATGTTCAAGGATCAATATCACTTGGTAAACAAAGATGACCCTAATTCCTACATAACTAGTACATTTCAAGAGGGGGTATACACTATAATGTTATTTTTGAATCACTTGTATGGGAAAATTGATGTGGTACACATTAAATATTATTGTGTTCCCATCCTCAACATCATCATGAAGGGATAAGAGGCCCTATATTTGGGGATCCTCATCAATTCAACCTCACTTAACAAGTGAATGGGGTTCAAATTAAAGGTAATTTTTAAATGATTTCCTACATAATGCATGTTGTCTATGAAATTCTAGACTTAAAGAGCTCAACTTTCCCTTAATGGGTAGCAATGGGGTCTAATGTACACATAATGTTTTACAAACTCTACATTCACGACTTTTGATATCACATCTAGGACATTTGTGACCACTTCTACCCCATTATTTATCATGCTACCAAAGAGAGGTTGTTGTTAAGGCTCTTGAGGAGATTTTATTTTACCTATAACCCATTGGATCTTATTAGTACTATAAGGATCACATAATAATTAGGGTGGAAGGAATTATGGGTCCTCCTCTTTTGCTACCATACATGGTCCCAACCCACCTTACAAAGTAGGAGATAGCTTACCAAGTGGCCAAAAACATCTTGGGTATTTTCCTCAGTAGGACACAAAAATACTACCTAGCATTCCTTATGTTCATTGGTCACTATGAATACAAAATATTTCAAGCACTACAAGCCATGGTCTAATATATAGACTCATTTATCCTAGCCAAGGTAAAACACAGAGATTGAGCTCCTCAAGGCATGGTACAGGGTCATGTGGAGAAATATTGGTTTCACCTTAATATCAATAACACCATGAGGGCCACCTAGATGATGCAATTTAGTTCAACCTAAAAAATAGTACTGAGATAATTATAAAATTGGAGGTAGCCACTCACCAAAAGGCCTAAGTGAAATCATAACCTAAGCCCATGTTGAAATAAAGCCCTGATCCTCCATAGCCACTTCAAATGTAGCCAATCTTCCCTTAACTAACCCCAAAAAGACCTATTATCAAGGTCTAAATGATGGTGAAGAGACTCTCCCATAGAATCTTGAAAGGGGTACCAACTGCTAAACTCATTCAACTTCAACATCTACCTCACCTATGACCACCTCCCATGTAAGCTAGTCCCATGCTACTAAGGCTCTTCATTTTAGATTTAACTCAGAATCACAATAGATCCCATATATTGACCATCATGTGACATTCCCATATGTGTCAACCTCTAATTATAGTTGGGTTAAATTACCCCTTATTTCTCCTCTTGGTTTCCTATCCCAAGTGTAAACTACCCATGTTGTATCTCCTTCTTTAGTGACCCTGACAAGCACCCACACCCTAACTCTATTAACTCTAGCTAGGTTTAGTGTTTCAAGTCTACCAACTCAGCTACAGCCTTCCCCTCTAGTGATTCCTCCTTTATCCACCCTTGTTAGTTTCTATGTACCCTTATTCCTATAGATTTTATGATCTTTGGTGCTTTGATATTATAAATTCCTCTAAGATTATTCACTCCTCCAAGCTTTCTTGCATCCTGATTAAGATCATATTTGACCCCACTATCATGGTTTATGTCATTGGTAACTATTATCCCAATCTTATAGGCTAGCATAGCCCCTCATTAAACCCAAATTCTAATTGATTTGCATTCTCAGTGACCCCTATAGTTACATTTTTCTAGTGGCATCAATGGCCCTTATGATAGTAATTCCTCCTAATGTTGTAACTACTCTAGTGGATCCTATGACTACATATTCCTCTACCCATTCTGATCTAATTAATTAAATCACACTATTAAGCTTGACATTATTCATGTATCTCCCATAGGATCCATTTGTAACTCTCCCTTAGATCTCAGGAACACCATAGGCAAAATCTAATCAAGAAACTTCTAAGTGAACAAGGTTTATTCCACCTCAACCACCCCCCTAGCCTCTTATTATACCTAAAATGCCCTCATGGGCATCTCTCTCTTATAATGGGATCCACAAATTTGGGATTTAATTATCTAATTTATTCATTCCAATTGAACACTTGCCTCCTAGGTGTAATTTTCCCCAAGTCTTCCTAACCTAAAAACAATTTTAGTCCCACCTATTCCCTTAGGATTCCCCTTTATTAGTTTTTCCATTTTCCCCCATGTTTTTCCCTCCATCTTCCATACCATTCCATGTTCCCCCTCCATTATTTCATCCACCTATGCCTCCACCTTCCACATTAGTTTCCACCACCCATCCTATATCATATTCCACTACCTTGGGAACATTGGTTAGGAAAATTTGGGTGGACCCTATTGAAACATTAGGTTCACAAAGACTATAAATTATCTATCATGGAGAATCATCTATCCAATTACAATTTGATAGGTAATTAGGTATAATGAATAGGGGGATGACTTAGGCCTTCACATAAGATAGAGATCCTATTGCTTGGATAATAGATCATGACATCTTCTCTCTCAAAAATAATAAGACCACTACAGGGTAAGAGAATATTTTAAAAGACCTAGTCTCGATGATCAAGGACATAAATGATCTCATTAAAAATTTGATTGAAATTTTAGAGACCAAGTTAGGACCCTAGAGTCTTAGGTGAGGAGCTCATTCTCTATTATCCTAATTGTCAAGGTCAAGGATGATCTTGTACAATTATTCACTACCCTCAATGAGGTGACTAAATCTTTATAAAATCAATGTACTCTTTTCAATACCATAATAATTTTTGGATAGTATCATTTGATTTGACAAAAAGTTAAATAATATGGTGGTGGTCATCAATAAGTGATGTTCCTTGAGCTTAGGCTCATGTATCTCATTGATTTTAACTTGTATCAAACATTCACTAGGAGCAGGAGGACTTCATCATAATACTATCTCAAGGACATCTAGGAAATCATCAAGCCCTTGGATAAGAGTATGGACTAAATCATTACATACTTCAAGGAAGTTAGCATCATAATCCTCTTCCACCTGGATGACACCTTGTTCAGCTTTAGTAAATTCATGGTCCACCTCATTCACTTCAACACATCAATGAATAAAAAGGTGGTAAGATCTAATAGAGATGGATCCAAGGCCACCCTATAGGTTAATGAGATGAAAGTCTCATTATAATCCCCTCTCAATGTTCATGATAGGATTCTAACTCAGATAGAGGTATTCTTTTGAAATCCACTTGTGAATTTACCTATGTTGGACCAAAAGGGAAATTTGGTAGTGCAAGCTATTACAGCTCAAAAATTTCCCCTAAATCAATGAGGAAGTGGTCTCCCATAGAGCTCAAACTAAATATCCTAGTGGTCCTAATTAGGATTATGTTGTCCAACTCTGGGTCTATTTCTCTCTTCCTTATTTTCTTCGTATAGGCATCATTGTAATGATTAGGTTTGTAAATTTTTGGTCCTAAATTTCCAAGAATGTGACCTCATGTTATTTTTAGATGGGTCCCATATCTATTCTTATATATTATATTATGTATCTCATTATAAAGGTTGGCATTTTTTAATTAAAACTCTAAAGATTACTACAAGTGTAATCACTTAAAAGTGACACTTGAGTGGTAAGAGTGCTACTTGAGACCACATATCCCTAAATTATACCTAGACCTATCCTAAGGCCTATTTTCACACTTATCCAACCTTTGTGTAGGCCATAGGTATCCCTAGGCATCCCTAAAGTAGTCCCAAACCCTTATTCTTACATCCTAGCCCTTCATGCCTAGGGTTCTGCCACTTGGAAACTAGTGCCATAATAGGGACAGTGGCACTACATAGAGATAGTGTCCCAATATTGATGCTACTTTAATTTCCATCCTTTTTCCACAAAAAAAAATATTTTTAAATCTTAAACACCCTAGGGTCAGCCTAGACCACTTTTTTAGCACCCACACAAAAACCAAAATAATATATACATGACTTTTAACCCTCTAACCACTAGATGGAAATCAGATGCAAATTACATATGTAAACTTAAAACAAGTTATGTATAATTAAGGTTATCAATCCCTATTATTCCCTACTTCTAAATATAACCATATACAACATTTCTAAGCTTATATTACTCATATTTCTAGTCTCACAAACATTCAAAGCACTTAAGTCAACTATCATACTAAATTCACTTTCACTTTCACTATCACTTAGGTGGGGAGAATTATATTAGTCTTGATCCCTCTTAGAGTATTGGTATATAGGAAACTCTCATCACAGCAAGGTGTTGAGTATGTCTAGCCTACCCCACTAATAAGCACACTTTTCATCATGTTTTAATTGGATGCCCTAGATACATGGAGGATTAGGGTTTTCTCATATAATTAGTTAAAATAAGCCATCTACAGGGTTTTAAAACTCATGAATATAGGAACAATCCTTAAATATCTAGACATATGTCCACCTAGAAGCTTCAGACAATCTTGAATAGAAGACAATACTTCTAAAACAAGGATACTAGTGCTACATGGTGCTACTATCTAATTAGGATGTTACTATCTAGGTGGGATTTTGACACCTAAATCTTATTTATGACTCTCAAACCAGCCTCTACCTTAGTTTTTAGCCTCTAGATTATCCATCTCAATCATTTTCTAGTTAAGTTAATATTTTCACTATTTATTACTATTTTTAGAAAGGCCAAAGTTAGTCAATTTTATAATAAATAAGTGGCATATTTATACCCTAATTTACTATACTCATCTCTTTAACAACATATAATTTACATTCATCTATCCTAAAAGGGTAAAACATTTGGTGAACCTAACTTACTTTGAATATTTCACAAACCCTAACCCTATATAACTCTAGGGTTTATGTTTCTAACCTTATAAGACCCACACTCAAATTTTAGACCCATATGTCTTCTAATTTTTCTTTGATATAATCATGATAGAATAAGTTTATCACTTTTTGTTACAAATTTTAATACTTTCATTTACATGTTTATTTTCTCTCATTCAGAATGAACTCAAAAAATACATAAACAAATGTTTATATGATATTTTCTATCAATTACAATGTATGTCATATTTCATTCTATATATAATAGGATATTTTTCTCTTATGCAAAATTCAATTAAGAAATAAACCTTTACATAAATAGAGGATCTATTACATTAGTTAACAACTATGTTTCAAGTTTTACTGTCATATCTTATGCATAGGAAATAATTTCCTTTTCCACCTCATTTCCATGAGGGTGATAACTACTTTCCCTCTAACCAGGTCCATGCTATCACTCCATAAAAGGAACCATCCTATACTATTTTTACTAATTCCCATACACAACCTATCTACACCTCTCCCTTATAGGATGTGTGCCTACATGTTTAGTCAAAAGTAATTAGGGTTTATACTTATGAGGCTTTAAGGGATCAAATTATTAGTATGACCAAGTTAATATCATATTTATAGAATTAAAATTAGTTATTAAGTGAAAAAATCACATTATTAACAAATCACATTACATGTGAAAAGTCTTTAAATTATGCTAGTGTTCATCATGTATATACATCTACACGTAGTAAAGTTGTGCCCAGAACTCTTTCATATCCAAATCATAAAGTATAACAAAATGCATCTATTATAAGTGATTCAAAAAGATTATAAGGGTCTAATAATAGTCCAAGTGAGATACTAAGGTAAATGATTAAATCTATATTGATCAACCTACCTCCTCGACACCTAGTGAAGATATATATATATATATATATATATATATATCATAAAATACATGGATACCACAAAAAAATCATGTTTAGCATTGAAAACAAAAATACAATAGATAATGGATATAGATGACTCAAATAGTAACACATCATCCAAATGACATACACTAGCACATATACAAATTCAAAAAGGGTCAACTTCAAAAATATTACAAAAGTGGTTACCAAAGCATAACTCATAATAACAAAAGGTTCATAAATCATAATGAGAGCAATAAATAGTAAAATAATCATAGGTAAAGAAAGTAAGAGATGTAAATATACCTCTCTAAAATGAGTCTCAACTTTTAAAGACATGGGTTTGGTCAAAAATATCTACAAAAAATTCATTATCACAATCAAGGTTTGGACAAGCAGGCCCAAGGCATCACTACTATTCTTGTAGTTGATAATATTGGTCAACAAGGCTTTGGATCCAAAATAAATATGGTATCAAGGTCCACGAGTATTGGTAGATTACTAAAGGTGTTAAAATATGTAAAACTCTATGTATATATAGTTTAAATCATGAAGAATATATCATTGTGTCTATTTTGAATAATTTGTTGAGAACTTATAATATGTCAGTTACCAATAATGAAGACTAGATGGTATATAAAGATCCATTTGATGGTCAATATTAAGTGAAATTTGAGTATAACTTAATGGCTCATGTTTTAAGAAATGTGGTTAACTGGTATAGGTTATGGGACAAGTATTTGATCCCCAAAGTCAACTTCTTTTTGTGGGTGGCAGTGCAAAACAAAATCTTAACCATGGATAATTTAATAAAAATGGGTATATTTTTTATCAAAAAATGTCCCCTTTATGAAAATTACAATGAATTATTTTCATTTACTTGTCAATTATCCCTATGCTCAAGAATTTTGGACTCTCTTTCTCAATAAATTCAATGTTATCTAGGTGTTCATTGGTTCCTTGTTTGATTTGTGGTAGGGTTGGGAGAGTCCCTTTCATAATGTCCTTAATAAAATCTATAATTTCTCATTCCACCACATCATCTAGGGTATTTAGGGTGAATGAAATAAAAAAATATTTAGCAATAAAAATTGCACTAGTAGAATTCTTTCCAATAGGATTTTTAAGGATGTTGAAAATTTTAATATATTACCTAATGAAAAATGCAAAAGCCTATTTATGTTTGAACAAAAATCAAAACTTAATTAGCAAATTATTCTTGATTATTTAGGTAAGAGTGATCCTATAGATGAAATTATAAGAAGGACCAAATGAAAACCTTTGCTTATGAGTTGATTGAAGTTCAACTTTGATGGGGCCTCAAAAGGAAATATAGGTCCCTCAAGAGGAAGAGGTATTTTAAGGGATCATCAAGGAAGGTTTGTGGTAGCTTATGCAGGGGACATGGGGATTAAATAAAACCATTGGAAAAAATCCCTTGCTACTTTTTTGGGTTAAAAAGTAGAAAAACAACTTAGATTTTAGCTTCTCATCATAGATGGGGATTATTTAAACATAGTGAATTGTCTCTCAAGGAAAAATTTAGTTAGTTGGACAATTAAACAAGTGGTGGATGAATTTATCTAAATTTTAGACTCAAGGAAAGAAGTGGTTATTCAATATGTGTATCAATAAGGAAACAATATTGTAGACTAGTTCACTAATAGAGGTGTTGGCTCACTAGGGTTTTCTAATTGGACTGCTACTAGAAGATCTACCTCAGGACATTAGACAGAGGATTAATGAGGAAGTGGTTTTTAATGACAAAATGTTTGATTTAGTGGAGGCCTTCCCTATGTTTTTTATAAACTCCTTTTTAACTTTATGAATTTTTTCCTTTCCTTATTTTTTATTTGGTTAAGTTTATTTACTCTACACTCTCCAATGTTTTTAAAGATAAGCTTTTAAATACATGGAGTAGTAGGCAAGGTTGGAGTTTTTATTTAAAAGTAATTAAGGAGGTTACTTTTGGGATTGTTAGCTGACCTATTTACTAGATTTGGGATAGTTTGAATATGTCTTATTTTAGTTTGAAGGGTTATAGTCAGCTAATTTTTGTTCACATGGGGTTTCCAAATAGGATTGAGCCCAAAATGCTTAAGGAAGTCAGAAATAGTGAGGAAATTTAGATGCTATGTAGATAGGGGTTTTGTGAGGTTCATGTAAAGAATTGAAAGACACCATAGGCAAGTGTCAACATTAATCATAAATTATTGGGATAACAAAACCTTAAATATCAATGGGCTTTTATTAGAGGTGATTGAAGAGATAACAACCCATGTTAAAGGATTAGAGTTGGAGGTGACTAAATTTTAAAAAATGGGTAAGGACTTCAAGAAAGAGAAGGAGAGTTTCTTTATAGAAGGTAAAACACTAGAGGTTCTTCATAATGGGTTTGATCAGGAATATTTGCCAAGGCCTTTCAGAGAAGTAGCATTCCATTTGATGCAGTACATTACCCTTGAAGGTAGGTTCAATGTGGTTTATTGGTTTTTATTTGTGTTTTAAATTACTTTAGGCATTCCATTCCCCTGAGTCTCCCATTTTATATTCTACTCTCTTTAAATTCTTCTATTATGAAATTAAAAAAGGGTAAATATGGTTCACCTAGACACGAAGGGGTAATATTTATTATTCACAACTATATCAAGGGGATGAACCAAATAACACCTAAAATCCCTCATTCCCAAAAAAAAAAGATGATGGTAAACCTATGAATATTATAAAAGTAAACAAATTTTAGATAAAATATCCTATTGTTAATGATAAAGATAATAATTCTTCTAATGATAAATATATTAATGTTTTTAAGACTACTCCAAAACCTTAAGAAAATAGCATTAAGATTCATTTAAGAAGTGTGGCCAAAGAGCCTCCTACTCCTCATAAGAATTTGGGTTAGAATGGTTAAATAGGGCATTTAGTTGGGGTCTCTATTTTGGTTAAAGAAGAGTATGTTTGAAAATAGGACTTCAATAATAAAAAGGAACTAGAAAGGGAGAACATTGTTATCCTTGCTAAGAAAATAGAAAGAGGAAAATAAGGGAAAGTCACAAGGAGAAAGATAGGGATTCTTTAAATAGGTAGCCCTAGGTAATCTAGGACGATCCACATTCACTCCAAAATATAAGTCATAAAATTATAGATTGATCATTGGCACAATGTAGAGCTCATTGAGAGCTTTTCAATAGTATGTAAAACTTCAAAAATGGAGCTCGTATGCTCCTTGTGTAGTTGGTCAAAGTTCCAATCAAAGCCAATCAATAGGTGGTCAAATCTGGTAAAACTACAAAAAGTTACCATCATTTAATATTTCAAATCCAATTCCATGATGTATATCTCATCTTAATATTTTTTTCACATTTTACTGTTCAAAAAATAGAGTCTATATGCAAAAGTTATGACTAGTCAAAGTTATGGTCAAACTTGATGATGTGGCAATAAAGTGACATGGCAATATGGTTTGACCCAAGTATTTAATATTTTTGGATAAACATATTCCATCATATATTTGGAAATAATTATCACCCCATATTTTAAATTTGATGGCTAATTTAAAATCCCATAAAAATCAAGTATGGGATAATTATGAAATTTATTTAAAAAGACTGTAGATAATCATCCCAATTGGAAAAAGTGGCCCACCCACAAGTATATAAATGGGTCATAGGTTAAATTAATTTCATTCAAAATTTTAAAATCTCTCATTTCCATATCCAAGATCTAAAGAGTTGAATAGTTGAGAGCTGAGAGCCAGAGTTGAGAGCTAGAGCTGAGAGCCAAGAGCCAGAGCCAAAGCTGAGAGCCAAGATCTAGAGCTAGAGGTTCCAGCCATATGCTGAGTGTCTATATTTCAAGTTGTTTGATACCTCAAAGTGAATATGTTTATATTTTTTAATGGCTAATATAGAGGCTAGTTTACATATATCCTGAGTTTTGAAGGACTTAAAGATTTTTTCAAACTTTAGTATAAACTAGGAAAATGTCTTAGATTCTGAGATGTTTTCAATGGTATGTTGAAATATCTATGAATATTTTTTTAAGACTATTTTATAATTACATGTTTGATACATTTGGTATAAATCTATATAATTAAGAGATTGCATTCATGTGATAGTAGGGTGTAAGGTCTATTCATGGGTTTACCAAGACTTTCTGAAGCTCTATTGTTTGAGTTGTGTGTTATCTTTTAGAGTATCCATTTGAAAATCTTGAGGAATTGTCCATGTAATCATTTTTAAAGGAAATGGATCAGTTTTTACTATAAGATAACCTAGAGATATAGGCATTGTCAAACTCCATTATCACATACTTGTCATGAGTGGATTTTATTTTTGCATTCTTTTTCCACATTTTGATTAATCTTGTTTATTAATCACTATTGAATACATAAATAGATAAAATAAGATAAAAGTTCAAATTTAGTTTCATTTCCATGAACATTTTATTAAATTATGTGATTTGACTAAAGGATCCAAGGTTAAAAAAATTTGCACAAAAATAAGTGCTAGTTTACGTATCACCGGGACCTGAATAAAATTTTCAAAATTTTGGTTGGTTATTTGAAAGGTAAACAAAGTATAGATAATATGGAGGAATAACTTGATTTTTAAAAATCAATTATGATATGGCTCATGAGGGATATGATTGATCTTAAAGGTAAAGTTGAAAATCTACAGTAGGAGAATGAAACACTAGCTCAAAATAACCCTATCAATGATCCAAATCATCAAATTCAAGGAATTCAAGAGAGGGTCAGCACTCTTGAAAATGAAAATGAAAAACTTAAAAATAACATGAGCTTCCTAATGAACTGCATCAAGGTGACTATTCATAAAGGGATCCAAAATGTGGAAAACTTAAGATCTCACTTAGGAGATATGTTTGATACTAGGACTCTGGCTAAAGGCAAAGGTAAACAAATCTAATGTAGTGAGTATCACAAAGATGTTGATAAGGAAAATCCTATCTTACAAATTGATTCAAATTTTAAATGTATGAAGAGCTATTTGGAAGATGTATCTAACAATTTAGACATGGAGTAGCTTTCTAGTACACTTCTATCTACTTTTTGTTTCTAGAATATTTTTTGTTGCTTTTGGGATGTATATGTGTAGTTTTTTAGTTGCTTCTATTTTAATTTTTTTATGTCTCATTTGAGTACAATTTGGGTCCTTTGGTCTCTTTTTTATTGTACTTCTCCTAGGGTTTGGGGACCTGAGCCATAAAAATCTCACCCTTTAACCTTTAAAAATAACAAGGTTTAGGACTTATTGAACATCTTAAGGTGCATCATTCACATATATAGTTTATCTAGGCAAAATATCTTTATATGCAAGAAATTTTATATAAAGATCAAGAAATTTAGTTGCAAAGTCGAAACTAGGCTAAGCTAATAAACATTCTCAAAATAGGCTTTCTAATGAAAGAGCCTCCACAACACCATATGCCTACAATAAGCATAACTTCAAAGGGAAAAATCATAATCAATATTCCAAAGAATAATTCATAAAGGTAAACTCTACCCTATGAGGTAATTCCCTATAGCATTTTAGGTTATTCTGATTTATATGATGAATAATACCCAAATTCATAATACAAAACCATTCAAATATAGCATATAAATCACACTACACGAGAGATTAAAATTCATATTTTTGACATAGGACACATTGATAGTGAGTCTCCCATAAGACTCATATATTAATATTATTTCTAAATACTTGTACATACTTTCCTTCTATCTTGCTCCCTGTACATAGTTTCATTTTCATGTTTCTTGTACATAGCTTATATCAAAAATATATATATATAACATTTCAAAAACATTAAAATATTACTCATGAAATATAAAATTATAAATTATATGCATTGCCATGTTTATATTTCCTATGTTTTCCAAACACTACATATGTTAGTTATCTTAGTATAGTCAGTATTATCATACATACATGCTTCACTTATTCTTATCGAGTGTTTATAGATTGCTTATAGGAATTAGGTCCACTACACCAATCTATATTGTTTATTATCTACCTATTAGGGGTATTTATATAGATACACAGGTTCTTCATTTTACACATTCACATATTTTGGGAAACCCTATACATAGTTTTGATTACTAGGTTACATCTTTCTATACTCTACCTCACATCTTTAAAATCATTATATCTTGATATTGATCATGCTACACTTACTCATATTTTTTGTCATCTACTACTACATTAGACTCATTATATATACATCTTGTCTCTTACACATATTTGTATTACATTTTCATGCATACTTTCAATTTTATATTTCCTATGTTTAGAATTGATTGTGTCCCTATGCTTCTTATATTTGAGGGTATTTGAATATGTTATTATTATTTAGTTCCATGCCACTTATTTTCATAGTATGTATGATTTATATATGTGCCCATGTCCTTTTGTGCACTTTCTTAATTGTGTATACAAACATTTCAACATGCCATTCTATATGGATCTAATTTAAATTGCTTATTACTTGTGTATGTGGACATTTGAACATGTCCTTGTACATCTTATTTTTTCAAATTTAGTGGCATGTTCCCATATCCCTTGTATTATTTCCCCTTAGCCTACTTTACATGCCTCATGTGTGTTTTATGTATGCTTTATTATATGCATCATGGTAATGACACTTATCTCTTTCTTGTTACACACTCAATTTTTATATGCCATGAGGGACCTCATGCATCTTCCCTTCCTACTTGGGTGATGTGATGGAAATCATGCTTTATTCCCCCTAGGTATCTAATCAGTTTTTACTTATATTTATTGTTACATACAAATTTATATCTATCTTGACAACCTTGTGAATGCTAGACATAACATTCATCACACATTACTAACTTAGATTCATATTTATTGCATTCCAATGTTATGTATGCACATTATATTGGACTATTACGTAAGTATTATATATACTCTAAATAACACACATTTTTTAGAGGAATTTCTTTTGAGGTTCAACAAATTACCTCAAAAGAGGGGGCATTCAAAGGGTTTGTCACAAAGATCAATCTCCCATAATGCACTCACAATATATTTTTTAGCACATAGGCTTAGATTACATAAATCAAACTCATGTAAACATAATGAGAAAATAGTGACATAGAGATCAGTAAAGTTGTATATAAATTAGAGTAGATAGACATTAGCACCCAAATTGGGACACTAGTGCCACATGGCACTACTTTTCAATATATGGTGATAATGTTTAATAGCCTTGGTTTAAAAAAAATATAGATTAGCTATAAAAGTATAGTCTAGGTTTACACAAGTTTAGTTATAGATTTACTAATTTTGCTCAACCTAGCTTAGATTCATACTAGTTTAGTGCAAAAATCATACTAGTTTGCTCATATTTGGGGCATCATGTGTGGCATGGCCATTCCCATTTTCATTTTAGATACCTAAATACATATTATTACAACTTGGTATAGAATCCACATACTCAAATATAAGATTTGGGAGCATGTGTGTGGCACATTATTTTCATTTATTGACTTACACACTATTTGATTAGATGGAATGACAAATTCCATTTCATTCTCTATGTTGTATACATTAGACATCATATTATAGGTTACACACTAATGTCATGCTTTACTCTATCTACAATTATTGGCATTCCTGAGTGACCCAAAACTACCTAATATACTTGAGTGGCCACAAATCCGATATTTATAGTTAGATATATCTAGTTAGACATTTCTAATTACATCACATAGTTTTAGTTTTATATGTATCTACTACACATGGGTAAGAAATGATGGAGTCATAGTCTACTTGAGTTCTTTAGCCACCTACATGAGAGGGTTGGACATACCATCAATCCAATCTAGTCTATTCATAGGTCATGATCCACCAAGTAGGGGTGGTCAATGATGGAGTCAAAACTAGATTGAGTTCTTGATCCACCCACACATAAGGATTGAAAAATACATTAGCTCAGTCTAAGATATTTACTAATTGATCACTACACATACACACACTAGTTGTCACTAGTTTTATGCATTGGTTCATGTACCCTATGAGGTGTATTCAATCTTTTCCTTTCTCTTATCCCTTTACTCAATTTTACTAAGTTAATTCTTTACTCAATTTTGTCTTTGATTTTGATATCTTTTAATTAAGGATTGATCTATGCACATTTCATTTGTAGGACACTTAATTAAGCATATATACACATAATATTTTCAAACTTTATCAATTACTAATGCTTTCTCTCTTTTAGGAACCCATCGACTCTCAATTTCTCTGAGTGCATGCCTTAAAGGGTGTACTAAGAGAGGGGTGGGTATACCATTGGTGTTTCATAGGATTGTTGTCCCTTTAATACCACTTGTTATCTATACATCCATCTCCTAAAACACTTCCCTAAGCTTTGTCTCCTCTCTTACACCCTCCTCTAGTCATTTTTTCCTTCATTATCCCTTTCCTAAGCTTAAAACCCTTTCCAATGGTTTACATTACACTATCACCCCATCAATCCTATACTCTAAATGATAAAACACATTTAGGGTCTAGGTTGGCCCTTGGCTAACCTAGACCAAGAACTAATTTGTTTTTATCAATATCGATACAGAGTTGATTAGGCTGACACTATTAGATAAACTTTCATAAAGTTTTAGGGTTAGATTCAGCTATCTATACATAATCATTTCATCATTTATTAAGAAAGAGAATAAGAAGAATAATATATTATACATGTGTTTATCCAACATTCTATTTGAGGAGCATAGCTTAGGTTTTAATAATCTTTTTAGAGATATGGATCTTCTCTTGTGGATAAGTCTTTTAGATGCATAGAGAAGTTTTGTATCCTAGATCTGACTTATCCTTGTTATCCTTACATACCACAACAACCTCTTGTGAAACACCTTGGCCAAGGGAGAGATTCAACTCGATGGGTTCATCTTCAAAGGTAAGTATGCCTAACTTTTTTCCTCATTTATAAGAGTAGATAGATTAGAATTTGTACTTCTCTCCCATCCATTAGTATTTATTATACATTGACATGACTATAGTTATTCTATGCATGTTTACTTTTTATATTTATTACCCCAACTTTGTGCCACAAGATTTAGTGAGCACTATTGACCAAATTTCACCTTAGTATAATTTGTTCAATAATTTTCATGGAGAGCTAAACAATAATTGCAAGAATAGGTCATTTCAGAGGTCCAAAATTGTAATTCAAAGAGGCTAAGGTGTTTTGGTTCCATTATAGTGTATGTTGGGTTGTTTACAGGTCAAGTCTTGGCCCCTCATAAACTTGTGTTACATTATTAAGACCAAGTTAGGTTATCTCAATGACTCAACTTGTTAAAATTTCATGAGTAGAAATAATCTGGGTTTACAAACCCAAATTACTCCTTCTAATGTTTTTTAGGTTTCCAATGATGCATGACTTTGGGTTTTCTAAGGAGAGTCTTACGACTTTTACAATCAAAAACAATCAGAAAACTTGAAATGGTCTTGACAATGTTTTCCCTCCAAGTGTCCCTTCAAACTTTTCTGAAGGGCCCTTTGTTGTCCCAAGTGTCCCTTCAAACTTTTTTAAAGGGCACTTTTCTTCCTGAGTGACCCTTCAAAATTGTCTAAAGGGCACTTTGTGCCTTCCCCAAGTGTCCTTTGAAACTTTTTCAAATGACACTTTCCCAAGTGTCCTTCAGGAAAAGTTCTTGAAGGAACTAACCATTGCCTTTTAGGAAAAATCCCCAAATGAATTCCTTCAGACAAATTGTTTGAATGGATTTCTTTGGGAAATTTTCTTGAAAAATAAAATTGATTTATCCCTATGATGTGCCACAGGATGTCAAGTTTAATATATCCAACTAGTCATTGGGGTGCAAGACAATGTGCCACAGGATGTCAAATTTAGGGTGGCCAACTATCCATTGAGATCAAAAGATGATGTGTCATAGGATTTCAAATTTCATGTGTAAAGTCTTCAAGTAAGAAATAAATCTATTCAAATAACTCGATAGGGTCTTAATCAAGGGTAGTGCAAATCAAGTTTTATAAAGAGCTTTGCTTATTAATTTTACAAGTAAAAGCAATCAAGAAGCCCAAAAAGGAAGAGATAGTACAAATCAAGTTTTCCAAATATATTTTCTTATGACCTTTACAAGTAAAGTAATAAAAGAACCTAAAAAATAAATTAGAAGTAAAGTCACTTGGAAAACCCGATTGGATCTATAGTGCAAAACACAAGAGCTCTCAGGAAGAATCCATTGATTTTGTAGTGATCCAAGCTATTTCTTGTGGAGGTTCATCTCACCATTGATTTTTTAGTGATCCTGGTCATTTCAAGAGGGCAAATCAAAGAGAGGGGAAAACTCTAACTAAATGAGAGAACAGGTAGAATCAGTTTCACCAGGATGGTGACTAAAAACCATTTTGGAGGCTTCTATTTTAACACCCAAGAGCTCTCTATTCTCTCCCTCTTTTTCTATAAATAATACCCTTGGGCTCTTCTTTTATCATCCATAGATAATATGATGAGGCCCTGCTAGAATGTTTTGCCATTTTCTTGCCTTTGAGCAAAGAAGCATAAGTTTATTTTCTTTCTAAGTTATAGACAATTTATTGGGCATGCAAGAGACATAGAGTGATATCAAGTGATGTTTTATCCTTCTATTATATATCCATCATGTTTTTGAGTAAATAGTTGATCTAACAGGTCATGAAGAGTGCATTCTAGCTATATGAGATTTTGTACATGTGTAACCTTTTTTCTAGACTATAGAGGTTTTCTTTTCTAGTTATTTACCTTGTGTTATCTCATTCATTTTATCTCTACATTGAAATACTTATGTTTTAATATTCTAGAGCTTGAGTTATATACTATATTCTATTGTATTATGCATAAGTATAAGGCATACATTTGGATACTAATTCTTGGTGTATCACCATCTTAGACTAGGCTTTTCATTTATGCAAACTTATGACTCTTTTCACTCATACAAACTGGTTTAGTAGTCTTATTGCACAAAATCTAATACAAATATCTAACCCTTTCAAACTAGAGGTTCATTTCCACTTATAGGCACACCCACAGGCCTGGAAATGTCCCAACATTGCCAAAATCTAGAGGAGGCCTGAATAGCCCTCTTCTAGGGTGAAATATTTGGAGACAATAATTTTGGCATGTTGGGTGGGACTTAAATTATTTCTAATTCAAGTTTAATTCTAGTCTTGATAGGCCTAAGTAGTAGAAATACCCATAACCCAGCATTTGGCAACTCTAAAAGGGTGTGAATCCTTGGTTCTAGACCAAGTTTTATACATTATCCTACATGGTCCTCACAAGGTCCTTAAGATTTTTTTACCAAGTCCATTCAGTTGAAGCTTTTCCTAAATAACAATGCCCTAAACCACTCTTATCCCTATTAAATCCTTGGCAAGGAGGTTTTAAGGAAGAAACAAAAGAGGTTGAAAATTTTCAAGGATAGGAAGAAATTGAAGAAGAAATAGAGGATCATAAAGGAAGAAGAGAAATGGGGGAAAGGGGAGAGATAGATAGACATCAGCCCTTCCTTACTTTTAATACCCAAAACCTAATAGGGTTTCCTACATATGACCCCATCCCTCCAAATACTACCAAAAATATTCCTAGTTTCAATGGAGAGGGTCCTATTACCCCATCTAAACATATTAGAGACATCTCTAATTTCTAGAATTTCCATAATGTTACTAGGGCCAATTTAACCATTAGGTTGCTTGTTATGTCTTTAAAAGGCAAATCATTTGACTGATATAGAACATTAGAGGGGGGGTGCATTACAAGTTGGGATGTTTTTGGAGACCTATTGGTGACAAGATTATAAAATAAGAGTGATCATGCTTCCCTAATACATCAACTAAATCTAATAAGAAGAGGTCCAAATGAATCCATAGGATATTTCAATGAGAGATTTCAAATAACATGGTATTAGCTACCACCAATGATAATACCCCTCCTAACTTTGTGTTCCTAACATATATTAAAGGGATTGATATTGATGTTACTATTATGTTGTAGTCAATGGGAGGATTCAATCTTCCAGGTGCATATGAGCTAGCAATTGAGTCTAAGAATAGCCTTATTTAGGCTAGAAGACTCCCTCCAAGAGTTTCCATGACTTTTTCATCCCATAATTCGATTGAAGCTCCAATAATGTCATAGGTTCCCAATGCTAATGTGAATCTAAGAGCCTTTCCCAAGAAGGTGGATAATATTATGGACAAAGATGAAGAAATCAGATCATTGGGAGCTTAGCTCAAGCAAGCTCAATATTAGGCAAGTGCTCCTCCTAATGCACAATACTATCCTCAACAAATATATAGATCTCCATCCCAATATACTTATCAAGGGAGAGGACAAAATTAACAAGGCTACAGTAGGTATCCCAATGCATATAATCTGAATTATACTCCTCTTATAAAGGTTTTTGTTCCAATTCATGCAAACCTAGTACAAGAAGAAGATCATGTGGACCAATGGGGGAAACCTCAAGGTCAGTTTGCACATGATGATGGAGGAACCAAATATGCTTTTACTACACAATAATAAGATACTTCTTACATGATAGTAGAAGAATCATGTCCCAACCAAAGGGATAATCATGGAGAAGGTAGCAGCCCAAGTGTGGGGATGATGAACTTTCAAGAAAAGGATGATTTTGTGTTGACTCAAGGCATGTCAATTTCAGCTAATGCAAGGTCCAAGAAGAGAGCCTTGGGAGAAGGACAAGAGCCAAAAATAGTTCCAAGTGATGCCTCTCTAAGGTCACAAAATGCCAATCAAAGTGTTGCACCTCTTACAAGCCATGTTCTTCAACAAAATTAGAATGTAAATGCAGTTACCAAGATTGTAACACAGCAAGAAATAGTTCCTTTATTACCATAAAAAAATGTAAGAGAAAGTGAATACTCCATATCTAAATATTTTTGACTCATTAAAGAGTACTAAGACAAGCATATCCCTTTAAGAGGTTCTATATATACCTAATCAAAAAGAGCTTTTATAAGAGCAGGTAACAAGCATGCAAGTGGCTCCTCAATCTTCAAGGCATCATAGTGTTTCTCTCACAAATTCTCCAAACCATACTTTGGATCCTTACACTAAATCTGAAAATCTTCCACCCTTCTACCTCACACTCATTATAGGAGATAAGTTAGTCCACAATTATATTGTTGATAGTGGAGCAAACACTACCATTATGCCTAAAGTAGTGGCTAATAAGCTGGGTTTGAACTATGAGGCACATAGTAAAGGCATGTTGAAATTGGATGGAACTCCAACCAAGATGGTAAGATTGATCAAAGGTCTTAAAGTGTTTTTACATGGCTGCCTAGCCTTTCCTATCATGCAAGATATTGTGGTGGTAAACCTTCCATCACACTTTATTGTATGTTTGTCTAGCAACTTTATGGCCAAGATAGGAGGATACCTTTTTTATAATTGGTCCTTTCTAGCTTTCAAGACAAGGTATGGAACCAAGGTAACCATAAGGACTTATCCCTTAGCAAGGTTCCACATTGAGCCATACTTAGAGACAATGACAAATCAAAACTATCTAATCATCAAGGAGGAAGAGGTGGTCTTAAATAGTGAAACATCTTCTCCTCCTGAAGGTATTTTGGACCTCTATCTTGACAAGTATAACACTGAAACATATGGCCTTGATCCTTACACTTTCATTAAGGAAACTAATTTGGGAGTTTACTTCATGCATGAGGGAAACATCCCAATTCCTTCACTCACCAATGAAGATCATGAGCTTCATGGCATGTGGGAAATGTTTTTTAATGGTTCAAGGAGAAAATTAAGCATAAAATCTAGTGTCATGTTGGTTTCCCCATCAAATAATCATTAATACTCTTCTTATAAGTTTTACTTTAGTTTCACTTGTAATGCGGTAGAATATGAAGGCTTAGTTCATGGTCTCCAATGGGAAAAGAAGAGAGGAATCAAGATTTTAAAGTCTATGGAGATAGTGAGCTGGTCATTCATCAAGTGAGAATTCAAGCTATAGCAAAGAACCCCTTTCTCAAGTCATACAATCATAGGTTATGGGATCTACTCGAGGATTTTGATGCCTTCAACATCCATCCCATACCAAGAGACTTGAATAAGCACGCTAATAGACTGGTTGTAATAGGAGCATGTTTTGACTCAATTGTTGATGTTGGACAAGAGAAAGATCAATCTCATATCAAGATCATTTTGAGACCATCCATTCTAGATAATTAAGTGTCATGGCAAGTGTTTGAAAGTGATGAATTCATTGCACACTTCTTGGAAAATGAGGTAGGCTTCTCTTCAAGAAACCAAAAGAAGTTACATGATCATTATGAAGAGCAAATTATATAGCTGAAGATTAAAAAAATACCCAAGGGGATGATTACCTTGGAGAGTGTCTTCAATGAGGATAATCAAAATAAAAACCAAATAATGATCATGTCAACAAAAGAAGAGAATTATGAGGAGTTGTGATTTTCAAGGACAAACTTTTGAAGATTAGCAAGGCTTGTTCTCAGCTAGAAATACAAGCTTTTATCACATTATGCAAAGATTTTCATGACATCTTTGCCTAGGAATACAAGGACATAAAAGGTTTTGACCCAAGTCTAGCTCATCACACCATTGAGTTTGAGCATGGAGCTAAATCGGTAAGACAAAAACAAAGACCTACCAACCCCAAGGTAGAAGAAATCATGAAGAAAGCACTGACCAAATTGATTGAGTCTAGGATTACCTTTCTTATCAAACTCTCAACTTGGGTAGCCAACCTTATCCTAATTAAAGAGAAGAATGGAGAAATCAGACTTTGTGTGGATTTTCATGATCTAAACAAAGTGTCTCTCAAGGATCATCACCCACTCCCTTCCATGGAACAAATTCTACAAGTTGTTTTAGGTTCTCAATGTTTCTCCCTTCTTGATGGTTATTCAAGTTATAATAAAATATTGGTAAATGAAGAGGATCAATTCAAGAAAGCCTTTACCACAAAGTGGGGGACCTTTTCCTAAAATAAGATGCCATTTAGTTTATCCAATACTAGAGCTACATTTTAAAGGGCAATGGATGTGGCTTTCAAAGGTTTGATCAATAAGTTTTTTATTATTTACCTTGATGATATAACCATTTTTTAAAAAGATGATATCGATCATATGGGACATCTAAGGCAAGTTTTTGAGAAGTGTAGAGAGTAAAACATATCCCTCAATCTAAATAAATACATTTTTTCTGTCTATGAAGGTAAACTTTTGGGTCGTGTTGTTCTAAAAGAAGGCTTATCTATTAACCCCAAAAGGATTGAAGCTATTTTAGGCTTGTCTTTGCCTCAACACAAGAAATGGCTGCAAAGTTTCTTGGTAAAAATAAACTTTGTAAGGAGGTATATCCCAAACTTTGCAACTATGGTAAAGCCTATCACCACCATGCTAAAGAAGAACCAAGTTTTTACTTAGACAAAGGAAGGTAAAGGTAGCTTTGAGGTAATCAAGAAATCAATTGTAGCATCTCCCACTCTCTTAAATCTAAATTTTTCTAAGGATTTCATTCTTTATAATTTCGCTAACCTTGACACAATCTCAACCATGCTTATGCAAAATAATGATGAGGATGTTGAGTAACCAATTGCTTTCTTCAGCCAAGGCTTAGAAGACTACAAAGTGAGATATTATTTTGTTGAGAAACAAGCTTTAACTATCATTAGAGTATTGAAAAATTCATCCATATGGTTTCCAAAAATAGGAGCCATGTCATGGTCTCCCATCCTAGCACCAAGGATTTTCTCCTAAGCAGGGATCTCAATGAGAAAAGAGTTGGATGGATCACGAAAGTGATGGAATATGACATTAACATCAAGGTAACTAGCTTAGTAATAGGAAGAGGTTTATGTGAGCACTTAGCATCTAACCTTCAAGAGCCAAAAGAGCAAGCTTTGGTGAATCAAGTTCAAGACTAACCAGCTGATCAAATGTAGAATCAAAGATAAACACAAGACATCATTAGTTTTATTCAAAATGGTGAGTGTCCCAATGGCTTGAACAAATATAAAAGAAGGTATTTTAGGCTATAGGATATTATTTATTATCTTATGGATGGAATTCTCTTTAAGAAATATGTAAGAAGTGTGTTTCTAAGAAGCATTAACAATGACCAATTTGATATGCTACTAGAAAATTTCCATAATGGTGCAGATGGTGGTCACTTCTCTCCTAGAACAATAGCTATAAAAATAATGAGAGCTAGTTACTATTGGACTAGTCTTTTTAAAGATTGTTATCATTGGGCTAAGGTTTGTCCTCAATGTGATTTCTTTTTTGGCAAACAAAATCTTGCTACCCTTCCATTGAATCCTATCCAAGTGGACCAGCCTTTCATGCAATGGGGCCTTGACTTCATTGGCATGATCAACCTTCCATCAAGTGCTAGACACAAATGGATATTGACTATTATAGACTACTTCACAAGATGGTTAGAGTTTATTGCTTTGAAGGAAGCAACTAAAAATACCATCTTGGAGTTCTATGATAGCATTATAATAAGGTTTAGAGCTCCTCATGTCATCATCTCAGATAATGCACCTACTTTCATAAGTGCTAAAACTTTTGATTGGGTAGTAAAGAGTGGAGTTCATTTGAGTACCTCATCCAACTACTACCCTCAAGGAAATGGATTGGCTAATTCTACCAACAAGAACCTCATCAAGATCATCAAGAGGACATTGAAAACCAATCAAAGAGCATGGCATAGTAAGCTAAAGATAACCTTATGGGCAGATAGAATCACTCCTAAGAATTCAATTGGTAAATCTCCCTTTATACTTGTCTATGGGAGAGAAGCTAGGTTGTTCATATCATAAGATCTCCCTACCTTGGAACTTATGCAATAGCTATAACTACTTGAAAACAATCCCATGGAGGTTAAATTGATATAATTAATGTAGATACAAGAGGCAAGAGATGATACACATAAAGCTTTAGAACACCATAAAGTCCTCATGAAGAAATCCTTTAACAAAAGGGTAAGGGAAAGAGTGTTCAAAGAAGGTGACTTAGTCTTGAAATGGGATAAAGATAGATAAAAAATAGGAAAACATACAAATTTTGATACATTGTGGAGTGGTCTTTATATCATTAGAAAGTGCAAGCAAAGAAACTCCTTTCAACTGTCCAAAATGGATGGGGAAGAGTTACCTATTCTAGTGAATAGAATCCATTTAAATCCTTGATTTTGACCCTTTTTGTCCATATCTTTTATATAATTTGTTTTTGTGTGTTTCCTTTGTTGTGTTTGTTTTCCCTAAGTTCTTTGTAGCATAGGTGTGTTTTTATTTCCTTTGTTTGGTTTGCATCTCTGCCTTGTGTGTGTAATCAACTCAGCTAGTATGTTTTTGAACTAAAGCTTGTTTAATTCTATTTGAAGTGCCTATATGTGTGACTCCATTCCCAATGAAAGGATTTATGTGACTGGTATTCGACATAGAAGGCATGCCTCCCCTCAAAATCACTAAAAATGTTGACCAAATTTCACCTCAATATAATTTTTTCAACCATTTTCATGGAATGCCAAATAGCAATTACAAGAATAGGTCATTTCAGAGGTCCAAAATTGCAATTCAAGGAGGATAAGGTGTTTTGGATCCATTATAATGTATGTCAAGTTCTCCAAAATTCAAGTCTTGGCCCCTTGTAAACCCAAATTACATTATCAAGACCAAGTCAGGTTCTCTAAATGACTTGACTTGTTAAAATTTCATGAGTAAAAGTAATCCAACTTTATGAACCCAAATTACTCCTTCCAATGCTTTGTGGGTTTCTAATGATGCATGACTTTGGATTTTATAAGGATCAAGTCTTATTAATTCTACAAATAAAATCAATTGGTAAACCTAAAATAGTCCTGACAATGTTTTCCCCCAAGTGTCCCTTTGGACTTTTTTGAATGGCACTTTATTTGCCCAAGTGTCCCTTTGGACTTTTCTGAAGGGCACTTTTCTTCCAAAATGTCCCTTAAAAATTTTTGAAGGGCACATTTTTATTCAATCGACCCTTAGAAAAAGTTTTGAAGGGCACTTTTCTTCTTGAGTGACCCTTTGGACTTGTATGAAAGGTACTTTATGCCTTCCCCAAGTGTCTTTCAAAACTTTTTTGAAGGACAATTTCCCAAGTGTCCTTCGGGAAAAGTTCTTGAAGGAACTAATCATTGCCTTTTGGGTAAAATCCTTGAATAAATTCCTTTAAACAAATTATCCAAAGGAATTACTTCAATAAAATTGCTCGAAACATGAACCCGATGAATCGCCATGACATGACGTAGGATGTCAAGTTTAATATAGAAAACTAGCCATTAAGGTGAAAGATGATGTGTTGTAATACATAAAATTTAGGGTGTCCAAGTATCCATTTAGATTCAAAGATGATGCATTGTAAGAAGTCAAATTTCATGCCTAAAGTCTTCAATCATGAAGTAAATCTATTCAGAGAACCTGATAGGGTCTTAAGCAAGGGTAGTGTAAATCAAGTTTTCCAAAGAGCTTTGCTTATGACTTTTATAATTAAAAATAATAAAGAATCCCAAAAAGGAAATGATAATACAAATTAGGTTTTACAACAAGCTTTTCTTATGACTTTTACAAGTAAAATCAATCAAAGAACCCAAAAAAGTAAGTAAAAGTAAAGTCACTTGGAAAACTTGATTGGGTCTATAGTGCAAAATGCAAGAGCTCTAAGGAAGAATCCATTGATTTTGTAGTGATATGAGCCATTTCTTGTGGAGGGTCATCTCACAGTTTATTTTTTAGTGATCTTGGTTATTTCAAGAGGGTGAATCAAAGAGAATTACAAACTCTAACTAAATGAGAGAACAATTAGAATTAGTTTCACCAAGATGGTGACTACAAACCATTTTAGAGGCTTTTATTTTTTCACCTAAGATATCTCTCTTCTCTCCCTATTTTTCTATAAATAAGACCCTTGGGATCTTATTTTATCATCCACAGATAGTACGGTAAAGCCCTACTAGAATGTTTTGTCATTTTCTTGCCTTTAAGCAAAGAAGCATAAGTCTATTTTATTTCTAAGTTCTAGACATTTTCTTGGGCATGCAAGAGACATAGAGTGACAACAAGTGATTTTTTATCCTTCTATTCTCTGTCCTTCATGTTTTTTTATCAAAGATTTTATCTAATAGGTCATGGAGAGTGAAATCTAGCTATATGAGATTTTACACATGTAACCTTTTTTTTAGAATATATAGGTTGTCTTTTCCAATTATTTACCTTGTCTGATCTCATTCATTTTGTCTCTACATTTAAATAATTATGTTAGAATATTCTATAGCTTGAGTTATAGACTATATTCTATTATATTGTACATAAGTATAAGGCATACATGTGGATACTAATTCTTGGTGTATTACCATCTTAGACTAGGATTTTCATTTATGCAAACTTTTAACTCTTTTCACTCATACAAATTGGTTCATTAGTCTTATTACACAAAATCTAATACAGGGAGCTATCCCTTTCAACCTAGAGGTTCATTTCCACTTATAGGCACACCCACAAGCTTGGAAATTTCCCAACATTACCCAAATATGGAGGAGGCCTAAACAGCCCTCTTCTAGGGTGCAATATTTGGAGAGAAGCACTAGTTTAGATTTTACTTTATTTGTCATTTACTTTTTTGAATATGAAAACATAGGACCTAGTTAGGGTTATTACATGGTTTTACTTTTGTAAAGGATTTGGAACCCTCTCTAGTGATGTTATTTTGGTAAGATATCATGTGGTTAGGTCTAGTAGATCCCTCTTGGTCATGACCCTGAATATATAATGTATAAACAATCAAAAGTGTAATTAAGATTTTCTTCTCTGAGCTAGGATTGATTAATTGATCAGTTGGATTTCCCTTTGTATATAGAGTATGCTTCACATACTCAGATCCAAAATCAAGTGCTTCACCTCTTAGGTAAGTCCAAGTACGCTTATTTTTCCTTTATTCTATTCATTTAACTTTGCTACATTTATAAAATAAAGCGGGGGGGATGTAATCACTTAAAAGTGACACTTGAGTGTTATGAGTTCTACTTGAGACCACTTATCCCTAACTTATCCCTAGACCTATCTTATAGCCTATTTTCACACTTATCCAATCTTTGTGTGGGCCAAGCATCTCTATTCATCCCTAAAGTAGTACCAAACCCTTATTCTTTCATCTTAACCCTTTTTCCCTAAGGTTTATCCCCTTGGACACTATTGCCATAATAGGTAAGTAGTGACACATAGTGTTAATGTCCCAATATTGACACTATTATCCTTTCCCTCCTTTTTACACAAACATATATCTTTTTAAATATTAAACCTCCTAAGGTTATCTTAGACCATTTTTAATACCCTCAAAAGTACCAAAATAGTATATATACATGATTTGTATCACTCTAACCATTACATGGAAATCATGTGCGAATTACATATGCAAACTTAGAATAAGTTGTGCACAATTAAGGTTATCAATCCCTATTCTACCCTACTTTTACATACAACCATCTATAGTTTTTATAAGCTTAGATTACTCAAATTTTTTAGTCTCAAGCACATTCAAAACACTAAATTCAACTATCATACTAGTTTCACTTGTACTTGTACTTGCACTAGCATTTAGATGGGGATAACTACATCGGTCTTGATCCCTCTTTAAAGTATTAGTATGTAGGCAACTCTCATCATAACAGAGTGTCAACGATGTTTAGCCTACCCTAATAATAAACACACTTTTCAAATTGTGTCAATTAGATGCCCTAGCTACATGAAAGGATTAAGTTTTACTCATAAAATAATTTAAAATAGGCCATCTATAGGGTTTCAAAACGCATGCATGTAGGAATGGGCCTTACAAATCTAGACACATATGCATTCAGAAGTTTAGAACGGTCTTACATAGAGGAAACTACAATCAAAATAGAGACCTAGAACCACATGACACTACTGTCTAATTAGGGCACTACTATCTAAGATGGGTTTTGACATTTGAATCTTGTTTTCAACACTCAAATCAACCTCTCTACCTATATTTTTAACCTCCAGATCATTCATCTCAACCATTTTTTAGCTAAGTTTTTATTTGTACTATTTATTAATATTTTTAGAAAGGTTAAAATTAGTTAATTCTATAACAAATAAATGGATATATTTATTTTATAGTTATACCCTAATTTACTATACTTAGCTCTTTAACAACATAGGATTTACATTCATCTAAGTCCTAAAAGGTTAAAACAACAAGTCTTTATTTTTATTCTTATAGGGTTTTTGTTTAATGAATGTATTTGAAACTCTTTTGGTTTAATGGATAATTTTAATGTTAAATAATTGAAACATGAGTTTTCATTAGGCATATGCATTAATTAAAATGAGATTTTAGTTATTCTAGTTTATTCTGGTACACAACTATTAAAACAAATAGCCTCTTTAGTACAGTTGTTTATTCAGATTAAAATATGCATTCCAATTTATAGACAAAATGTGAACATTTGTGAGGAACCTACAAAGAAAAATTAAAACCTTCATAGTTAATCTATAAATTTCAAAACAAAGCTTCAAATTCACTTTAATTGTAAATTTTAAATATGAATTTGTTATTAACAGGAATAACTATTCTCTTTCATGAGAATTTTTCACATAAACTTTATAATAATAATTTTTTAAAATTCAACTCAATTTACAATCTCCACCACAACACCATTCACAAATTATAGTCTTCTTGCAAGACTACTCTCCATGTTTCCTTCTATTTTTTACTTTTATGCTTTAAATCCACAATATTTCCCTTTGTAATTTCTAAATAAACAAGATTTTGATTAATTTACACATGTATTTAATATATTCTCCTATCAAAATATCAATTTCAAGCTTAAATATTAAACAACTATAATTTTATGACTATATTCTCCTTAATTCTCATTTAGAAGCTACTACAAATTCCTTCTTGTAAGTTTTTTATACCCCTTTTGGCTTTCCACCTTTTGTTTCAATAATTTCTTCAATTTATAATAAAAATAAATCCTCTTTAGGCATTGGAATAGAATAAATAAATTATTCAACAAGATGTCTTGTCTTAACTTGAGTTGACCACTTCAAATGTTCTGCATGCATTCAATGTTTTAAATAATTAGTCCCACCATGCAAATTCCATGCCATATTTCAAGAGGAGGAATTTAATTCCAACCATGAAAATTCCTGTGCCAATTTTCAAGAAAGAAAATTTATTTTATTGAATAAATGTTATTTCCTTTCTCTCAAATAAATAAAATTGCATGCAAACACTAGTACTCAATTCCTCAATCATAAATTTGTGAAAATGGTTCTTTTAGGAGAATATGGAGATAAATAAATTAATATTTGAATTTAATTCACTACTACTTACAACTTCCTACTCACTATTTGCACCTCTTATTTGAAGAATTAAATCTTGAAAGTGAAATATTTATTTATTATTCATAAAATAATATCCAAAAAAACATCTTACAAAAACTCCAAATATTGTCCTTTTAAACTCTCTTCATGTCCATTAATTTTTTTTTAAAGTCAAGTTGAAGTATATTTTTTCTCCCTATTATTCTCTTGACTTGTCTAAACAAAGGAGACAAAATAACAAACAATATTTATCTAGAATTATATTTTTAATGACTTAATTATCCACTCCAAACACCTAAACTCTCTAAAATACTTCTAGAATTTACTACAATTCTTCATAATTAAAATAATATAATTAATAATTAAATTGGAAATATGAGACAATTTTAATTATTCAAATGTTTTTCTTTCAAAATAAATTAAATGGAATTAATAAAATTATTTGTTTCATCAATCTTCATTCTGCTTCTTTGAGTCTGGATGTTCCTACATCAATCCACCAAGGTTCAAAAAAAGTTTTCTTGATTTTTTTCTTTAGTAATTTGGTACTGTTGTGTCTTCTTATCAAATTGCATCCTCCAAGATCCCATGATTAATATGTTGACAAAAAATCTATTTCACCTTAAATGGATTGAAAGTGAATTTTATTAAAATCTTGGATGTCTTGTATGAGTTTATGAATACTATCATGGTTCTTCATTATACCTGCACAGTAAACAAATTCTTCTTTTTCTTTTAGACTTTGAAGTCAACCTGGTTCCTCTACAAACATTATATTTTCATTTATTTCATCAATATGCACTCCTTATTATTCTTTTTCCTTCTTGTTTTCATCTTCCTAGACGGCCACCAACTCTTTGCCATCATCCAAACTAAAATATTCATCATTCTCTTTCACGACAACTTCCCTTATTTTCTCTATCTCTTATTCCTATGTCAATTTTATAATCACATTGCCTTCCATGGCAATTTTATTTAGCAAACTCACCTTTTCTGCAAACCCTTCAAGAAATTCTACACTTTTTATGAAATTCAAACTATTAGACGAATCTGAAAATAACCTTTCAATATTATTATATGGAAAAATTTTAAGCTTCAAAGACAAATTACCTTATTCATCAATTGTATCATTTACCTCAGGCTGACAAATTGACATTTCATTTACTTCATTCACTTCTTACTACTACAAAAACTCCTTTTTACCTATAATCAACACCTTAGAAGTATGCTCAACAACTGTAATTTCATCTTTCAATGGAAACAATGTATGTTTACACCCTTTTTTTTCAAAAGTATATGTATTTCTTTTTCCATCATGGATGGCCTTTAAATCATACTTCCATGGCCTTTCTAATAGGATATGACATACATCAATTGGCATTACATCACATATTACTTCATCTTTATAATTTCCTATCTAAAATTCTACCTTACACTATTCATTTACTAAAATTTGATGATCTTTTATAGCCATAAAACTTTGTAAGTAAAAGGATGTCTTACTTTATACAAATTTAATTTATTTACCATTTATGTCAACACAAGGTTTTCAGTGTTTCCACTATCAATAATTACCTTACAAACTTTACCTTATGCTTTACAGGTTGTCCTGAATAATGTTTTCCTCTAAGGAGGTTCTTCTACAATTTCCTTATTTGATTTTATTAGAATCTTTTTCATACGTAAGGATTCTCTAGTTTTAAAAGCATCTTCATACATAGTTAATGTAGTATCTTCTTCATCCTAAGCAGCTTGAGCAATATGAACATTTCCCTAGCTACTAAATGCATACTTTGAATATTCATAAGACCTATGTCCAAATTTACCACATTTAAAGCACCTACCAATTAAATCACTAATTCTACCTCTATCAAATGGTCTCTTACCTCTAAATTAGTGACCAACTTGTATAATTGGTTCTTGTCTTTGTAGGTTGCTTTCTTTATTACGCATTTGTAACCATTTTCTTCCACTTGATTGTTCATTAGATTGTCCTTTTCCCCTTACATACTGGACATGTTATCTTGACATTTTTTCTAGAGCTTTCAAATCAAGTTAATAGGCCTTTTTCACTGATCTAGGTGCTAAGAGAGTAATTTCATCTTGTATATTGTATCTTAGTCTATTGAGATACCTAGCCACCTTTTTTGCATCATCTTCAATATGCCATGTTCTGATTGTTAGCTTATAAAAAAATTAGTGTACTCTTTTACTAGTTTTTCTTTTTGCTTTAAATTTTGCAATTTTCTAAAAAATTCAACCTAATAATCTTTTGGAATAAATTTACCTTTAAATTTTGCCACCATTTTATCCTAACTTTTGATTCTAGCCTTTCCCTTCCTTCTTATTTCTTCTTGCATGACCCTTCAATATGGTCATAGCAAACTTAACCTTTTTTTCATCAGCAACATTCTCATAATCAAAATATTTATCTAATGCACTTACCTAATCAATGAGATTTTTTAGATTGAGGCTACCTTCATACACTAGAACCTCTATTTTGGACCTTGCACCAATATTTATAATTGTTCTAATCATAATTTCTTTTATTATCTCTTCTTCCATCACTAATTCCTCATCTTCATCTTCTTCTCTATCATTGACATCACCTATGTCAGCTCCTCTTCTCTGGGCTAATTCTAAATCCTAACAAGGTTCGTTATCTCTTCCATTACTGTTACTTGTCTAGATTGGTCTGGTTGCCTCCTTCATCTACCTCTTACTCTCATTGCAATTTTTATAAATTACTTTCCTTCAAAATCTTTGAATCTTTTTATAGACCATATTGCTCTGATACCAAAATTGGTACACAACTATTAAAATCAATAGCTTATTTAGTATAATTATTTATTTAGATCAAACTTTGCATTCCAATTTTTAGAAAAAAGGTGAACATTTTTTAGCAACCTCAAAATAAAAATAAAAATCTTCATAGTTAATCTAGAAATTGCAAACCAAAGCTTCAAATCCCCTTTAATTGTAAATTTTAAATATGAATTTGTTGTTAATAGGAACAACTATTCTCTTTCATGAGAATTTTTCACATAAGCTTTCTCATAATAATTTCTTAAAATTCAACTCAATTTTCAATCTACACCACAACACCATTCACAAATTATAGTCTTTCTACAAGACTATTCTCCATGTTTCCTTCTTTCTGTTACTTCTGTACTTTGAATCCACAATCTTTCCCTCTATAATTTTTAAATAAACAAGATTTTGATTAATTTACACCTATATTTAATCTATTATCTTATCAAAATAATTATTTCAATATTAAATATTAAACAACTATAAATTTATGACTATATTCTCCTTAATTCTCATTTAGAAGCTCGTGCAAATTCCTTCCTAGAAATTTTCTATGCCCCTTTTGGCTTTCAACCTTTTATTTCAAAAATTTCTTCAACTTATAATAAAAATAAATTCCCTTTAGGCATTTGAATAGAATATACAAATAATTCAATAATATATCTTGTGTTAACTTGAGTTGACCACTTCAAATTATTTGCATGCATTCAATGTTTTAAAGAATTAGTCCCACCATGAAAATTCCATGCCATATTTCAAGAGGAGGAATTTAATTTCAACCATGCAAATTCTCATGCCAATTTTCAAGAAGGATAATTTATTTTATTGAATAAATTTTATTCCCTTTCTCTTAAATAAATAAAATTGCATGCAAACACTAGTAATTAATTTCTCAATCATAAATTTGTGAAAATGGCACTTGTAGGAGAATATGAAGATAAATAAATTAATATTTGAATTTAATTCACTACCACTTACAACTTCCATTCACTGGTTTCACCTCTTATTTGAAGAAGTAAATATAAATCCACTTGCAACAACTATATCTCCTTTCTTTCTCTTGAAAGTGAAATATTTATTTATTATTTATAAAATAACATCCAAAAAAACATCCTACAGAAGCTCCAAATCTTTTTTTAAGCTCTCTTCATGTTCGGTAAATTTCTATAAAATATCAAGTTGAAGCATATATGTTCTCCTTATTATTCTCTTGACCTATCTAAAAAAAGGAGATAAAAAAACAAATGATCTTTATCTAGAATTATATTTTTAATGACTTAATCATCCACTCTGGACACCTAGACTCTCTAAAATACTTCTAAAATTTACTACAACTCTTCACAATTAAAATAATATAACTAATAATTAAATTGAAAATATGAGCTAATTTTAATTATTCAAGTGTTTTTCTTTTAAAATAAACTAAATGGACTAAATAAAATTATTTGTTTCATCAATCTTCATTTTGCTTCTTTGAGTCTAAATGCTCCTGCATCAATTTCTTAAATTATTTCCAATCTCTTCAAAACCTTATAGGGGTGTATGTGATTGACAATAGATCTCGTAAGTGTTTTAATTAGAGAAAGGATTCAAGGATTTAAGCATTAACTACTTTCTTTTGACTCCCTTCCCTGTGTGGTTGAGGTTTGATCTCCTATGAAACTTGGCATGTAGTGATTATATTGTAGTTGGACACATCCTTGATTTTCCATCATTTATTATTGTTATTGGATCTATAGAACTTCCTTTTTTCCTTACCCTCCTTCCCTTTTTATGTTTATTTTTTATCAAGTGATATCTCCCCTCTTTTAAAATTATGAAGTGGATTTACTTAAAGGATAAACCTAATTAACTAGTGTGAAGAGGTTTTGTATCAAGTGGGAATATGACTTGAATCTCCAGTGTAGCATTTCATCTCTTGTATATCTATTTTAAGTACGTTGTTTCTGTTAAAACATTTAATGTCTAAATGGTGCAATTATAAGACTCTTAAGTACATTTTAATTAATTAAATATAGTGATTTATTATTTATTAATAGGGATTAACAATCTCATGTAAATAAATAATAAAACATAAATTATTTCTTACTTATTAGTAAAAATAAAATATAATTATTTATTATTATCGATGATTTAAAATTTGTTTGAGATGTTTGGACCCATTATTTACAAAGGTCACCTCCTTTCACATTTCACTATAAATAAGGTTTTACCCATATTCTGAAATATTTTAAAATATCATGAATTAAATTATATGTGAATATGAATACTTGATGCATTCAAACTTACTCGAGTGTAAAGTTTTGTGAAGGAATTCAGAGAGGAAGTGGGAAGGAGAATTTTGTATTAGTGTTATAATTAGTTTCTCAATCATTGAATATCACTCATGGGTTTTTTTACCTCATAAAATTTTTTTCACTTTAAAATATCGTGTAATGTGTCAATATGATTATTATGTTTTGCCTTATCAATTTACTCTAGATCTACTATGTTGTTTATATGAAATTTATCATGGTGTCAGAGCCTAAGGGAGAGTAATTTTTTAAGTAAGTCATTATCAATTAATTTACAAATAATTTTTTTAATTACTTGTATTTTTTCTACCTTGATTGGTCTGGTATAGCCTATGAGAGATAGAAACCTTTTAAAAAAAATATTTCATTCATATTTATTTGACTCTGTGATTTGGAAGGAAAAAATCAGGTAGATTTGATAGTTTAAAGCCTCTACAAACCTTAAGAAGGACATGTTTGTCTCATTACATATTTCATTTCTCCTCATATGCACCATTATGCCACCTTTGTATGGTCTTTATTCACTAAAAATTAGTCAAAACTTTATCTCTGTAGCTTGTTTACTTGCTTAAAAGGTTAAATCTTCCTATTTTTGGTCTGTCTGAGCCTTCGTAAGAGTCTGTGGAGAATTATTTCAAGATATGGAATTTTTTTCTCCTATGGACGCCATGTACAGCTAGGTAGATTTATATAATCAAATTATAAGCCAAATATTATATTTTTAAGGTTTCAATGGCTTTATCTTGTAAAATTAGGAGGCTTGGCAAAATTTTAAAGTAAACAAAAGCTTGTGGAATGAGATATGAGTTGTTAAAGATCCACATAAGTGCCATTAATCTCTAGATTACCTGAAACATGAAAATAAAAGGTTAGTAATAATTTTTCAAAGTAGTTATTAAATACATGAATTATTAATTACCTTTATTTCAAACAAGTTGGGGTGTGACCCTATTGATGAGTTGTCATTTTTCAAAATAAAGGTAATTCTTTTTATTTTTAATTATTAATTTTTATTTACTATTTTGTACAATAATAGTAAGTATTTATGTATATATCTTTTTATTATTAAAAATCAAATAAAAAATATAAATATAATATTGTGCATACAAATTTTTGAATAGCCTCATAGATGAGTTGGTTGTTATAATTTTGTTAAAGCTTACAACCAAGAAGATCTTAATTTTAAAAGCCCTCAAAAATTTTATTTTTTTGGTATTATTATTTACTTGGTAAAATTAAATTAAGTTAAATTTTCTTCTTTATTTGTGTGCAAATATTTATGTGTTCAAAATCTTAGTTAATCTGTCAACTTTGTTTTGACATTTGACTTAGTCAAAACCTAGACAAACATAGTCATGTAACCAGTCGATCCTTAGGTTTTGGCATCTTATAGATCAATATACATAGTCTATTTTGTATTATGAATCCTCTTATTATTATTTTTATAGATTTTTTTAATAATAGTGTTTAAGTGATTGTTTTGAGTATGACTCTTTCAACACGTAGATTAGTACAATTCTAATTCAATTTTTTTATATTATTTGGCATCTAAATTGTGTAATCAAGTATAGTTACATATATTATTTAATTTATTTTTTAAAATATTTTAAAAACTCATTAAAAGGTTTTTTTAAAATAGTTCTGCTTTAGTATATTTTTACGACACTTGCGACACCTTGTTTTATCATAGTATTTTGTAATTTTCATACTTGGTCTAGCATTAAATTAAACAATTATCATGTGTTTACACTTTTAATTTATTTTCACTTTCAAATAAAGTTAAAAATTCACACTAAAAAGGGTTTATTTTGATTATTTATTTATTATTCTGTTTAAAAGGAAATTATGGTTTCACCTCATTTTTCCTTAGATAAATTTCAAATACTTAATGGAAATAAATATAACATATGGAAAATTAATTTTTAAACTAAATTTATCTAATATTATCATTGGGACTAAAAAATATCCTTTTGGTTGACATGTACCCTTGAGCTTACCAATGCATTTCAATGAAAATTGTAAGAAGCTATGTCCATTATCTTATGAAGTGTTAAGGATAAATTCATTTTCCATATTGGTAATCGAGAGTCTCCTATCGATGCTTGAAAACTCCTTGAATCCATGCATGAAGGAACTTGCCTCTCAAAAATTATTAAATTAATCCTTGAATAACTGACTACTCCTATGAAAGGTGATAAATAGGTTGTTAATTTTTTAACTAAAATTAATAATGTTAAAGCTTAGTTAGATGGATGTAATTTTAATTTGATTCAGGATCAATTTTTTTACTTTTTTATTTGGTTAAGTATTCATGAAAATTTTAAAAATATCATTTCAATTTTGAACTCTAATTATCAAACTGAACTACATATCCTTGATCTTACCAACTTGTGTGCCCGCCTGATTCAAGAAGAGCAAGTTATAACCAATTTTAGTTCTAAATATAATTCCACTCAGGCACTTCTCATCTTAAATAATATTTTTAATAATAACAAATTTCATAAATCTAACCCTAATTCTTTTAAAGACAAAATTGGGAATAAAAAATCAAGTAATAAGAATCATAGACCTAAATTTAATAGAAATTACAATTTGTGTGATAAATTTAATCATATAAGGGAAACCTATTATAAAAATAAAGATAGATTTAAAAATCAATCTTCTAAAAATTTTAAAAAAAAAAATCTAATCAAAACAAGTAGAAGAATCAAAACCCTAATCAAAATAACAATCAAGATCACATGTTTTTATTTTATATTCTACTTTATTTATTTCAAATGAAACTTAGTGTATTTTAGATAGTAGTGAATTTCACCATATGAATTTATTATCTAATATTATATATTATTCTATAGATATCTCTGAAATAATTTACTTAGAAGATAATTCATTTTTAGAGCTAACTAAATAAGGAAAAATAAAGTTTTCAAATTTTGTTATTAATGATGTTTTCTACGTACCTAAGCTTAAAAAGAATTTAATATATTTTAATCAACTTCTAAATGATAATTTTATTGTAACATTGCTTAAATATATCTAGTCCATTATAAATCAATCTAGTTTCTTGATTTTTGAAGGTATTCAAAATAATGGTTTATATATCTTCTCTCCTTCTACACATTTTTTTATCACATAATAAGAATGAATCTTAATTATGACATGAAATATTAGGACATGTTTATTTTATAATTTTACATGATATGTCTACAAATAATATTTTTATTTTACTTCCTTCTATCCCCTCTCATCATGAAACTTATGAGGATTGCTTACGTGGTAAGCAACATACTAATCCCTTTCACAATAATCATGATATGAATTATTCACATTCTTTAGAATTGATTTGTATTGATGTTTTAGGACCTATTTAAGTTTTATCTCTTAATATTTCTCTATATTCTATTACATTTATTGATTATTACACTTTAATTATCTGGGTATATTTAATTAAAAATAAATCTGGTGTATTGTCTAAATTCAAGAAATTTAAATTTAATGTTGAAAATGTATCTAATTTTTTCTTAAGAGATTAAGAACTGATCATGGTGGTGAATATATTAGTAAAGAGTTTGATTATTTTTACATTAATTATGGTATTCAAAGGGACTTAACAACTCCCTATTCCTTTCAATAAAATTGTATTGCTAAAAGGAAAAATCGAACCATTATTAAAATGGTCAAAATAATGTTGCATTATGAAAATGTTCCCCCTAGTTCTTATGGGCCAAATATTTGAATAATGTTGAACATATTTTGCATATAATCCCTACTTAATATTTTCATTTCCTTTGCTTTGATAAAACTATTTTATTGTTACTTTAGAGATACTAACTATATTGATAGTGTCTCATCTACATTGTATTTTTTTAGTAAAATGATTTAGTTTGATTCTTTAAAAATGTTTATTATAATTATATTGTAATAGATATATTTGTCTTAGATGAGAAAGTAAATAAAACATATAAATATTATGATTTTTTCAATTCATATGAGTTATCATGGAAATATATTATATACATAACATTTAATTTGATAAAAATGATCATGTTTAGTTATTGCATTTGGTAAAAAGATCATGCTCAACAAGTTTGGATATTTGTGTTTTAATTCTTTAATTTGATTATTAAGATATTTTCATAATAATATGCTTTGATACTCTCATTTGATCATTTGATTATTTTATCATTTGATTGTTTATGCTAGCATCTTTATATTCTTCGTTTGATAATAAGATATGTTATAAAATGCAAAGTGTAAATGGAGTTTTCATTATTGTTTCTTCATCATTTAATTTACTAAGCATTTAATTCATGCATCTCTGAACTTATTTATTTTGGTCTCATATTTGTTTCATTGGATGATTTCATATTATGCTAAAATAATCCATAATTAATGTATGAGAGGTTATACCTCAATATTTTGTTGAAGCATATTCAAAATTTTAAAGTTTTGATAAGACTCAAATGAGTTATTAGGATATTTAATATTTGGCTAAACTTAGTACCATATTATTATAAAATTATTGTATGTGCATCACATGACGGTTGGGGATTCTCATCTTGTCGATATTGGAGACATCAAATGATGAATTGCATATAATAATTTATGTTTTTTCACTTTGTAATCAAAGTAGTGAACTTATTTACCTTAAATATGACTTGATTTTTTTATATATTTTTTACCATAGAAAAACATATGTCATATTTTTTGTATTTGGTTATTATGATGCTAACCATATTATGCTTTCATGATTTTTTGACATGTGTTTAATTTTTGTATAGGTGCACAAAACCAGCAATTTAATCATATTGAATTCATATGAATTTTATCTAAGAGATATTCTTAAATGATGATATAGACCTAAAATTTTGTCCTACAAATAAACTAGTAGTAGATATCTTCACAAAGCCACTTGGTGCTACCAAGTTTTGGTAGTTTATTTCAATGTTGGTCCTCTTAGAGTTTCTATTGAGGGGGAGTGTGCATGATAACGTTACTTCTTAATGGCCATATTTTCTTCTCCTTATCTATATTTATTCTCATTGTAGATCATTATAAACTTCATATGGAAGTTATGTAAATATTAGTAAACTTTTTGTAGAAGTTTTACTTTTTAACCCAATACATTAAAATCATATTTTATAATAGAGGTCCTTATGTTATAAAAGGATCCAAATTGCTTAATGATTACTCATGAGAAACTATGAGATGTAGTCTCACAATCATGCTAGCCTAAACTTAATTTTTAGTAGTATATGGATTAAAATTCTTTTTATTTCAAAATTTGATGTTTGGTATGATGAAGGTTTTTAAATCCTTCAATTGTAGTACATAGTATAATTCCTTTTTTAAGGTGACTATAGTATTTATCCCCACTTAGAATTAAGGGGGAGTGTTAAAACATTTAATGTCTAAGTGGTGCAATTATAAAACCTTATTATATTTTAAGTAATTAAATATTTATTATTTATTACTTATTAATATGGATTAACAACTTTGTGTAAATAAATAATAAAACATAAATTATTTATTACTTATCAATAAAAATAAAATATAATTATTTATTATTGTTAGTGATTTAAAATGTTCTCAAGATAGTTGGACCCAATATTTACAATGGTAACCTCCATTCTCATTTCAATATAAATAAGGTTTTACTCCTATTGTGAAACATGTTTAAATAACATGAATATGAATACTTGATGCATTCAAAATTACTCGAGTGTAATATTTTGTGAAGGCATTCAGATAGGAAGTGGAAAGGATAAGTTTTGTATTGGGGTTATAATTAGCTTATCAATAATTGAATATTACTCATGGGTTTTTAACCTCCTAGAGGTTTTCCCACTTTAAGATATTGTGTAATTTTTTTATCTGATCATTGTGATTTGATTTATAAATTTAAGTTATATCTATTATGCTCATATGTTTATATTAAATTTATAAATTAAATGGATCCTAACACTTTTGACTCTTGCATTGGATTGTTTTAGAAACAATACTAAAATGAGAGGATGGATTCCCTTATTATCTCCCATAATTCTCTTAGTACACTTAATTCAATAGGTGTATTTGAGAGTACAAAAGCTTGGGTAGAACAACACATTGACCATAGCTAGACTAAGGTACAGCCAACTACATGAATGATATTTTTTATGTAGATTTACATGGATCACTTTGCCATTAATGGTTTGTAAACATATCAAGATAATAAAACAATGTCATACTAATATGTTTAAATTCCTAAAAGTATAATCGTATAACGTTACCTTCATATATTACTTATCAATTGATATGAATTAAAGATTGAGACAATAAATTAGAGTTAAGAGAAATAATATCTCACAAATTCATCTACAAATAGAATTACAACCCTTTCATTCTACATCAAACCCAACAATGAGGTTAAAATCACGTATATCTCAACTCTTGCATAGAGTGAAGTAATCAAGTTTAAGATACCATTACATATATCCAAGTAAAAAATAAACACAATATTAAAATTATGAACCCAAGTATTGAATATAATTACTAAAGGTTATCTATAAACTTATTTTTTGCACAAAATATAAGGTAAAGTAATATGCATGTAGACTAATGAATATCAAGAGAAACTACAATCCAACTAAAATAACTAAGACTATGGATTTAATTCCTATATACATGTTACAATAAAAGTACAACAATCATATTTCTACCACCTTGAAGGTCTACTTATAGAGTTAATGAACTAGTGTGTATGTTACTATGAACTAGTATAACAAGTATCTTAATGTCAACAATATTCTCATGCATGAGGGATAGATGAAAAATCAACAATGAAATATTTCAAAAAAATGATAATCAAATCTAATAACATCTGAAAAGTGCATTCCCATGAACTAAGATAACAAATATCTCCACTTTTTTTTAAATATCATTAACTAGGGTTATCGCAGTGGATACCTAACTTTATTGAGGGAAATTTTTGACATTTAAAACATCAAATGACTAGTTTTGATACTAAAATCTCTAAATTTTGGTATCAGTACTCGTAAGGTCTGGGGTCTAGCCTCCATAACAAGTTTGATACTAAAATTTCCATTTTTTCATCCTATGGAATATTTTTAATGTCTTCATAGATATAGCCCTAGATAATAATGGTGAAATCCCTAGGGACCTAAAAACTAATAATAGTGGAAGCCATAGCAATTTTATTAATTATAGTTTTAAAATGAGTCTCCATGATATAATAATCCAATATTGGTATCTAGAATGATTAAGGTCTGAGATTCAACAATGTAGACATTGTTATACATAAAATTAATTCAAGTTTCTAGTACATTTGTTTAGAAAAGGATTTGAGATTCAACAAAACCCTAAAATTAAAATGATGTTGTATATTCACTTTTAAACATAAATAGTCTATAGTGAGATTTTTAAAACTTACCTAGTAAGTAGTTAGAATGAGGAAGGTGATGACATGATTGGTCAGAAATAGGGGAATGAAAATTAATATTTGTAAGCTCAATAAGTGAATTAATAGTTGTAAGGGATGAAACAATAATAAGGGAGGGAATAAAGATCTTGTGAAGGGGTTGAGATTTGAAAATGATGATATAATATGCATATTACAAATGATTAAAATTGAATGTATTATGAGGCCCAATGAATATGGATAGGGAAATATGAAACACTATGAGTTAAGTCAAATAACAGTAGTTAAGGGAAATAACAAAAGAAGTGAGGGTGACTAGCAGGGGTCAACATAAAGCATGGTGTTCCATGTTCAATGTATTGGTTTGTTACACTCAGCGGATAAAGAACACAATAATATTTTAAATGATAAACTTGGGGATTCAATCTTTGTGTCCATAAAAATTTCAAGGTAATACATTTAGTATAACCTAGGCACAATAGATGAAAAATCATGGTCAAGATTAAAATAATCAAACACATTGTGTCTTATGTTGATGCCATAAGGTGCTTGTGGTGCTCCTTCTACCTGATAGAAATAAATGCATGATAAGTGTGAGACTCATAGAATAAAATCAAACTAAGGTGAAACTAATCAATTATTTACAACCACTAGAGGTAAATAACATTCAACTAAGTTGAAGAGGATATGTCTTTACGAATATAATACATAAAGGCAATGACAAATGCATCTTCAATAGATATGTGGTCTCTTGTGACACATAAAGTTTGTTGGTTGGAAGTGAGAATTATTATCCTTGACATTATCTGCATGTGAAGACTTAAATTCAAATTCTTTATATCAAATTTGAAGTGACTAATGGCAAACAAAGATAAATATCATGTATCCCATACTAAATAAGTGTCCTAAGGAATCCATAGTGGTATATTCAATGAATCTTATAGTGTATAGAATACATGAATACAAATGCCCTTGTGATTTTAATTCATTATTTCAAAGTTTACACATGAATTTAGGCCATATAAGTTTAATGGATGAGGAATTTTTACCATAATGTATCACTATGTTACATGGTTGATCTATTTATTTTTTATAAATATCTAAAGGAAGATATAAATTTTATCAAATGAGTCACATGAACTCTTTTAAAATACCTAATGTGTGTTTGACAAGAAATTTGTTCAAGTATCCCACATAAAGGTTTCCTTTCATTTTTAATTAAATCCTCCTAAGTGTCTTATTGGGTGAATAGTTTGTCTTCAACTAACTGAAGGCAAAATGGTTATATCAGCCATAGTGTAATGAAATAAATCTCTCCTCTTAGTAAGGGGAGGTTCCCTATAAACTATCACAAACTAATTTAAACTAAATACTAATTCAGGGGTGTGAACATATCATTCATTTCTCTTTTTTCATAAATGATGTTTATAAAATAAAAGAACACTTTCTTGATATCAACTGAAAAACAAAGAAACCCACAAGAGCACAAAGTCTATTATTGCTTATTTTGTTGATTCATAACTTAAAACATAGTAGAATGAGGTGCAACCCAAAGTCTTCACCAAAAACTATAATAAAATAAATGATCACAAAAGATAATAGTAGTTCTAATCCTTTTCAATATCTTTTACTTTTAAATCACCAAATCACAAACTAAAGATAATTTTTGTAGTACAAAGTCTCCATAATTAACTTTAAAACATCTCCTAGATTATTTTCACTAACACTACTATTTAATCAAATAGATAAGATCATATTAGTAAAAATACATAAGAATAATTTCCAATACAACAAAAGTTATTTCAACACAAAGTTTGAAATATTACTTGCTTTCTCATTCACTTGATAAAATTTGATTTACAATTTAAACTCAAAGTCTCAAAATGCTCTTCAATTTGGTAGAGTTTAATTTCCATAACTAAAATATCCTATCTATTTGATTAAATAGTAGTGTGAGTGAAAATAATTTGAGAGATGTTCTAAAGTTGATTGTGGAGACTGTGCTACAACAATTATCTTTAGTTTGCAACTTGGTGATTTAAAAGTAAAGGATATTGGAAAGGCTTTGAACTATGATTATGTTTTGTAATCATTTAATTTTTTATAGTTTTTTATGAATACTTTGGGCTGCACCTCATTCTAGTGTGTTCTAAGTTATGAATCAGTAAAAGAAGCAATGATAGACTTTGTCCTCTCGTGGGTTTCTTAATTTTTCAGTTAATATCAAGAAAGTGTTATTTTATTTTGTAAACATAATTTATAAAAAAAAAGAAATGAATGATATGGTCACACCCCTAAATTAGTACTTAGTTTAAATTAGTTTTTAATAGTTTATAGGGAACCTTCCCTTGTTAAGAGGAGAGATTTATCTCATTACATTGTGGTTGATATAACCATTTTGCCTTCAGTTAGTTGAAGAAAAAATATTCACCCAATAGTTTTTTAGTGACTCCATTGGGGAAAGAATGTACAATTTGAAGCCTCATGCTCTAAGTTGAAACATTTTTAGTTCTTTTCAATTTATTTCAAAATTTTGTTGAGTATACTACATTCTGGCAGATTCATTGTATACGTGAAGCAAGAGAGCTCAAGGTATTATTGATCTTGTATTTTAGTTGTATAAAAATATTTTTTATATTTTTCCTCTATGACCTTGCCTTCAATGAACCAGGATTTTTCTTCCTACCAACACTAGGTCTCTAATACCCGGTGAAGCTTCTAGTTCTAGCACTAACAGAGTTTTATCTATTCATACTCCACAAAGGTTTGTTATCCCACCTTTTAATCATCATATCATGGCAGCCCAAGGCCCTAGGGGTAACACTTTTGGTCCTCTAAATTTAACCCCACCTTTGCATGAACTACCTCATAGTTCAAGAAAGAATTTTCCCAAGTTATATGGTGATGGGAAAGTTCACCCTGATGAACACATTAAAACTTTTTGCATAGCTTATGGTGTGATAGGTGTTGAACATGAAGATGTGGTAGTAAGTATTTTTATGGAAACACTGCAAGGTGCTACTATAGATTAGTTTTATCATCTTCAAGATTAGACTATAACCAATTGGAACACTCTCAAAACCAAGTTTGAGGCTAGGTTCAAATCTACAAAAGATACACATGCCTTATTGGCTCAACTTACACAAATGAATAAAGAGCCTCATGAGCCTATGTGAGACTTCATCACTAAATTCAATAAGCTGAGAAACAAGATTCCTGCAATCGCTCAACCAACATTGAAGAATCTTAAGTGCTTCTTTATCAATTTTCAACTTCCCAAAGTGAGTTTTCTATTAAGGTAGGCTGGCCATATAGATATTCCTATAGATCATATTTTGGATACCAAAGTCAAATATAATCTTATCCTTGTGGTTAATATAAGAAGAGATTCTAACAGAAGTAGAGTTTCCCCTTCTATTGAGAATTCTTCCATAATCACCACTGACCTAGTGGTGTAAAAGTTAGCAAATGAATTTCTAGATATAAAAAAGAAAATGTCCCAATGTATGTCTACCCCTCTTTCTTATTAAGATATACCAATGAGGACATTTCTCAACCATTCATATCAAGGCAATACTGATAAAAACCAAGGGCAACCCAATCGTCTTCCTCCTACATAGGGGAAGCTTGCCATTGAAGTAGCGCTAGTCAACTCAGTAGTTAGTTATTATAAAGATAAACATGATCATTATTTCCAACCTGAGTTAGACCAAGATAATGATGATAATCTATTTGTATAAGGAGAAGAACAATTAGCTAGTGACTCCACCATTAGTTTTTTTAATTACCAAGACAAAGCTAAAAAAAGGAGAAGTGTATAATGGAGTATATGTTGTTTTCACTAGGTCCAAAAATTAATCAACTTAGTAAGTTGATAAGATAAAAGTAAGAGAAGAACCTCAACTAGTGATCTCAATTACTAAATGGGTAACTTCATTGCCTTTCCAATCAAAGGACTTGGTGGGCAATAAGCAAGTAAGTACATCTAACAATCCTGTATCTTCTATTTTTGTTTTTCAAATTAGTACTACATCAAATAAAAATTAAAATGATGAATTTCCTTCCTATGTTCCTAGTTCATTTTAGTTATTCAACATAATAGATCATGCTAGGAAGAACAAGATCTAAATGTCTGAAGTTGAGTATTTACAAGCTAATCCTAAATAGTTTGATAGGTTGGCTAAATATGTCAAAAATAAAACCATCACTATAGGATAAGATTTTTCAAAAATTATCCATGATTCTTCAAAAAACAAATCTACCCAGAATAATATTGTCACTACTCCACTTATTGTCTCTAAAACAATAGAACCTTTTTATGTTTCTCTATTGATAAATGATCATAAGTTGAGCAATTGCATAATAGATTCTAGAGCCTCTAATAATGTTATACCTGCCAAGGTAGTAGACTCCCTCGGTCTCACCTTAACTAAGACTTTTGGAAGATGTTTATCTATGGAAAATAAGCAAGTACCACTTTTGGGTCAAATCAAAGATGCCTAATTTGCATTTGCAACTTTTCTAGACAAGATGATTAAGATGAAAGTCCTAGTGGCTAATGTTCTAGCTTCTTATGGCATTCTGCTTGGATGTAATTTTTGCAAGGATGTAGGTGGAGAGTTGAACATGGATCTATCTAAAGAAAGGATACATTTTTAAGGCATCATGCAAAAGTTTCTTCCTGAGAAGGAGGCCAAATATATTGTTACCCAAACGACAAATCCCAAAGCTCAAATTTTGTTTGAGTCCTTGGGAATGGGTAATTATTTCCTATCCATTGAAGATATTTCTAATCTATCAGATGAAATTTCATCAGGTGACAGTTCAAATAATTTAGATAAAGAATTAGAAGATTTTTTAGAGGAAAGTTTAGGTAAAGAGGAATCTTCCCTCACTGATGAAGAAGAATCTTTTGACCAATGAAATTAGAGAAATTCAAATGTAATGAGGTTTGGGTTTTAGAATTTGATGGTAGTTGTTCCTCTACCAGTTCTTTAGCCAGAATTGTTTTGATGTCCCCATAAGGAAATATTTTCCCTTGCTCATATAAGTTTCAATTTGACAATACCAACAACACCACCAAATACAAGTCATTGTTGCTCAGATTGAAAGTTGCTCATACTAGATGTGTTAAGATTTTTCATGCCCGAGGAGATGCTAAATTAGTGGTTTGTCAAGTGAGAAATTTGTATCAAACCAAAAATGAAAGATTGTGATATTATCACAATCACTTATGGGATTGCATTGAAAGTTTTGATGCTTTCAATATCTTTATGATGCTAAGAGAGTTTAACGATTGTGAAAATTCATTAGCTATCTCCACAACTCTCATGGTTCCTCATAAAGATTTCAAAGGAAATAAATACACTATTGAGATGGTCTTTCGACCAAGTATACCTGATAATGTTGACCATTGGCAAGTTTTCAATGGTGATAATCAAATCATTTCTTTCTTGTAAAAGATGGATAGCTTTGATGAGCTCTATTTTGAAGGTAGTGAATCTCTACCACAAGAATACATTTCTAAAATAGATTCACAAACTAGTGAAGAGTTTCTTAAACTAAAAGGGAATAAAATTACAAAAGGTCTAGTTTCTCTTGAAAATATATTTGATAAGCATGATAGATATATCAAGCAACAGCAACAACTAGATTCAAGTTCCTCTATGGAATTTGATCAAGTAAATTTGAGTTCAGAAATAGATTCCAAAATGGTCAACTTTGGGAAATGTTACACTACCGATGAAAATTTAAAATTCATTACTCTCCATCATTACACTGATGTTTTGGCATATTATTATGATGATCTAAAGTCCTTCAGGCCTAAGTAAATTTATCATGAAATTCCCCTTAAAGTTGTGTCATTGCCTCACAAGTAGAAACAAAGGCAATACAACCCTAAAATATCAGGTACTATCCTTTCTAAGATTCAAAAGATGTTGAATGTAAGGATAATTTTTCTAATTCATAATTCTATCTGGATCACAAACATAGTTCCTGTAAGGAAGAAGAATGGAGAAATTTGTATTTATGTTGATTTCAAGAATCTCAACCAATTTTCACTAAAGAATAACTACCCCTACCAATCATGGACCAAGTATTGAAAATAGTAACTAGTTCAAAAATGTTGTCTATGCTAGATGGTTTTTCTAGGTATAATCAAGTGAAAGTTAATGAAACAGATCAATATAAAACTTCTTTCACTACACCTTGGGGCACATTTGCATATCATAGAATGCCTTTTGGTTTGATCAATGTTGGCACCACATTCTAAAGAGCAATAGACCTTGCCTTCAGAGATGAGATAGGGAATTTTATTATGGTGTATATTGATGACTTGACTATTTTCTCCAAACACCATCCTAATCATGCACACCATTTATGACAAGTGATTAAATGCTATCGGCAAAATGGTATTTCTATCAATCCTAAAAAGTCAATTTTTGGGGTTACAGAAGGTAAACTTCTTGGTCACATTGTATCTTAAGAAGGCAAAATTGACTCAGAAAAGGTCAAATCTATTCAATGTCTTACTTTACCTACTACTAAGACTACAGTTCATTCTTTCTTTAGAAAGGTGAATTTTTTATGAAGGATCATTCTTGAATTTGTAAAGAAAACCTATCACATCATTAACATGATGAAGAGTAAGGCTGCTTTCTATTGGACTGCAGAAGGCAAAGTGGAATTTTAGGATATTAAGAAGGTTATTGCTCATGCTTCAGTCCTTATTTGTCTAGACTATACCAAAGATTTCATAGTATATAGTTATGCTTCTGAACATACACTTTCAACTATTTTGGTTCAACATAATGAATAAGGTGTGGAATCTCCCATATCATTTATGTTTTATCCTCTCAAAGATCATGAATAAAAATATTCAAACTTGGAGAAGCATTCTTATGCCATGGTTAAGGTGGTAAAGCATTTTTTATTCTATATCCTAAATTTACATATTGTTATTTTAGTGCCTGACACAATAGTAAATTCTATTATAACTCAACAAGAGTTTTGTAATAAAAGGGGTAATTGGATTTCTAAGATCTAAGAGTTTAATCTTGATATCAAACCTACTAATCTTGTGTGTGGAATAGGTTTGTGTTAATTGAATATTGATAACATACCAAAAGAGACAGGGGATGAAGAAGCAAAAGTTGAGGACATGCCAACAGTTCTTTTTGTCACTACTACTGATAAGTGGTATTTAAATATCACTTATTTTCTTACCTATGGTGAGTGTCCTACCCATCTATCTTATGAAGAGAAAAGAATTGTTAAGTTGAAGGCTACTAATTACATCTTATGGGATAATCATTTATACAAAAAAAGCCTTGATGGAGTATTTCTTCGTTGCATGGATAAAGCACAACAAAGTAGACTTTTAGAGTCTTTCCACAATTTGGCTTGTGGAGGACATTTTTTTTCACCCATAATAGCTCACAAGATTCTATGAGCTAGATACTATTAACCTAAACTATTTCAATATGCGTACAATTGGGTGCGTAGGTGTGAGTTGTGTCAACAGTTCATTGGGAAACCTAATTTGGCTGCATTACCTCTCAATCTAGTGGTGATTGAAGAACCTTTTCAGTAATGGGGCATTAACTTCATTGGCACTGTGAACCCACCATCAAGTGCTAGACATGACTATGTTCTCACCATGATAGACTATTTTACCAAGTGGGTGGAAGCCATCCCAATTAAGTATGCTAATTCAGAAGTAGTATGCAATTTCCTTAAGGAAAATATTATTTCCCAGTTTAGAGTTTCAAATAAGATTGTAGCGAACAATGCTACTTGTTTCTCTTCCCATGAAATTACTGACTTTTTCTACAAGCATGGGATCATTATTTCCCACTCCTTAGACTATTATCTATAAGGAAACATTTAGGAGGAATCAAGTAACAAGAATCTAGTTATTGTTATCAAGAAACTAGTAGATGAGAATCAGAGAACTTAGAATAAAGCATTGTTTGATTCTTTATGGGTAGATAGGATTACCCCTAAAATGGAAATAGGTGTGTCACCTTTTTATCTTCTATATGGTCTAAATATGGAGATACCAATTACCTTGGAATTGTTAGCACTAAAGTTGGCAAAGGCAGTGGAAGATCAAACTTTTGAAAGTTCTATTGATAAAAGGATCATGTACCTAATTGAACTAGAGGAGCAATGAACTATGGTAGGAGACTGTATCATTGAGCATCAAAATCAGGTAAAAAACTATTTGATAAGAAATTAAGGACTCGTGAGTTTCAAATTAGAGATCAAGTCTTGTTGTGGGACAAGAGGAGAGAATCAAAAGGAATGCATAGAAAGTTTGATTCTTTATGGATAGGTCCACTCACCATTCATTAATTTTATGGTGGAAATAGCTTCTTGCTAGAATATCATGATGGAACATCGTTCTCACTACCTCACAGTGGATAACATCTAAAACACTTCAATCCTTAAAGTATCAGATAATTTCATTTATACATTTATATAATTTTTATGTTTTTATTTTTGAGTTTTCTTTTTGTTTTTGTTTAGTCTTTTGTGTCTTTTTATTTTTGGTAGCTTGACTCCATAGCCCAATGGTATGTATGAAAGCACTTAGGAACTAGATTCTTCTCCCTTAGATCATTTCAAATTTTGTTAAATGTAAGTTCCCTAGTGGAGTCACCAAAAAATTGTTGGGTGAATATTTTATCTTCAACTAACTGAAGGCAAAATGGTTATATCAGCCACAATGTAATGAGATAAATCTCTCCTCTCAGCAAGGGGAGGTTCCCTATAAACTATCATAAACTAATTTAAACTAAATACTAATTTAGGGGTGTGACCATATCATTCATTTATCTTTTTCATAAATGATGTTTACAAAATAAAAGAACACTTTCTTGATATTAATTAAAAAACTAAGAAACCCACGAGAGCATAAAGTATATCATTGCTTCTTTTGCTGATTCATAACTTAGAACACAATAGAATGAGGTGCAGCCCAAAGTCTTCACCAAAAACTATAACAAAAAAATGATCACAAAAGATAATAGTAGTTCAAAGCCTTTTTAATATCTTTTACTTTTAAATCACCAAATTGCAAACTAAAGACAATTGTTGTATCACAAAGTCTCCACAATCAACTTTAGAACATCTCCTAGATTATTTTCACTCACACTACTATTTAATCAAATAGATAGGATATTTTAGTTATGAAAATGAAACTCTACCAAATTGAAGAGAATTTTGACACTTTGAGTACAAATTGTAAATCAAATTTTATCAAGTGAATGAGAAATCAAGTAATATTTCAAACTTTGTGTTGAAATAACTTTTGTTGTATTGGAAATTTTTCTTATATCCTTTTCCTGATATGATCTTATCTATTTGATTAAATAGTAGTGTAAGTGAAAATAGTTTGGGAGATGTTCTAAATTTGATTGTGGAGACTTTGTGCTACAACAATTATATTTAGTTTATGATTTGGTGATTTAAAAGTAAAAGATATTGGAAAGGCTTTGAACTACTATTATCTTTTGTGATCATTTTTTTTTGTTATAGTTTTTGGTGAAGACTTTGAGTTGCACCTCATTATACTATGTTCTAAGTTATGAATCAACAAAAGAAGAAACGATAGACTTTATGCTCTCATGGGTTTATTAGTTTTTTAGTTAATATCAAGAAAGTTTTCTTTTATTTTGTAAACATCATTTCTGAAAAAGAGAAATGAATGATATGGTCACACCCCTGAATTAGTATTTAGTTTAAATTATTTTGTGATAGTTTATAGGGAACCTCCCCTTGTTAAGAGGAGAGATTTATCTCATTACACTATGGCTGATATAACCATTTTGCCTTTAGTTAGTTGAATACAAAATATTCACCCAACATGTCTCAAAAAGCTCAAACTTCCCACTCAATGTCTTGAATTCAATGTCTCCAATTGAATTTTTCCAAATTTAAAAATCAATGTGCATCATCCCCATTAGACACTCACTTTTCAAAAATGACTTGATCCAAATTTAAAATATTCCAATTCAAAATTTAAAGTGTCATGTGTGTTGTACAAGTTTCACTCCCAACACCCAAACCTGCCAAGCCCCAAAATTTCCATCATACTATTTTGAACTTCCAAAAATTATTGTAAACCTCATTGATGAAGTTTAACTAAAACCCCAAGTCTTATTTTTATGAACTCTAAATTTGTATAAATAACTAGTTAACATATGGTACAAGAGCTATTAGAGCGTGTGTACTATTTTAGGTACAATCTATATATATTTTTACTATTATTTAAAGGTTGGAAATCCATTTCAATGAGCCACCATGAATTAAGTGGTATTTGATTATCATAATTAAAAATTTATAAAAAAATATTTTAGTGTACTTTATCAAGTAGACTAATGGACATGTAGGTATGTGGAATTTTAAATCAAATGATATGGTTTGATAACACAAGTTCATATTCCATTTAATTTTGATAGAAAAATTGGTTTTCAATTAGTAAGATTAGAATAAAAGAGTGTGTATTATGCACTACCCACAAAGATCCACAAGGTTGATAAGGTATTGGTCACAAAATAAGTTGGAGTTTTTATTAAATCCACTAGGGAATGTAGTCATGTAGTCATAGACACTATTACACCCTAGTTTTAAACTTCATGATTATACCCCCAATGACACTCCTAATTAGAAATTAGAGGTAAATAAAGGACAAGGACAATCATGAAACTTTAATATAAAGGTGTTGACTCTATTTCCAAATGGACAAGGCTTGGTGATCCCATTCAGGGTGTCCTTCCCAATAAAATCCATAAAAGAAAATTATGTTTGGAGAAAATTTAAGAGCTAACATTTTTAGGGCTTAAGAAAAATTTAAATGACTTTTTGATATTAAATCATATTAGTTATCTTATAACTACTTTATGTTTATTTAAGGTCATGACAAGGAGAAAGTTAGGTTTGAATAAATAATCATAAAATTATTTATTAATGTTATCAAGGATAAATGGCCATGAATGTGATAAAAATAAAATCAACATCAGTTTTAAATAGTTAAAGTCAAGTGGATTTGGCATCAATTTTATTGTGTCAATTTTATTTAAATTCAAATTGATTCAAATGTCAAAGTGATATGATATCAAATTGGTAAATTTTAAATTGATCTAATGTCAAATGATTTAACATAAATATGATTTATAACATCAAATTCATTTGCCATCAATTTTATTGAGTTAAAAATTCAAAATCAAGCATTCATGACCTAATGTTTGTGAGTCTAAGTTGAAGTCAAAAGGTGAAAATCATAAAGCTAATGTTAATGCCAAGTTGATTTGATGTCAAGTTGATTTAGTGTCAAATTGGAGTTATATATATTTGGATATTTTAAAGATACATTATTGACTCTATCAACCAATGGATCAGGTTTAGTGGGCCCCATTTATCATACGAAGTTGTCTTAGAGGTGCTACTTATCAGAAAATGATTTATTGTTCTCACAAGTATCTCAAAATTCAATGTTTGTTAAAGAACACATTGACATTATAAATGAATCAAAGGGGAAAAGGTTATAAATCCAAATTGAACACTAAATGAATTATTAGTATTATATATTTTTGTTTTTTTTGTTTTTTTATGAAGATCACTTTATAGTTTTCTCACTTGTGAAATGTCCCTATATGTAAAATGCCCAAAAGTGAACAAATCGAACGTGTCAAAATGAGTGATAGTCTAGGTCTAAATCAAGTGACTTTATAAAATCCATGTTATTAGTTAGTTTTGAATTATTTAATATTATAGAGATGCATATTTGGATAGCTTTGTAAAAGTTCACAAAAATCAATTTAATATTACTATCTTGTAATGTCTCTTGTAAAAATGCTTGAACGTGAAATATGGAAAAAGGTGAAAATGGGAAAACCCTATTCAAGTCAAATTAAGTTTATAAATTTTTATTTAAGTCTATAATTGCAAAAGTAATTTTTGGGTGTGAGTACAAAATGGATTAAATTTATTTTAGTTGGGTTCTTCCTTCTCTCAGTGTTAGGATAGGGCTTCTTGCAACATTATGTATAGATGTTCCTTCTCAATGAATGTTAAAGGTTTATGAAAAAACATGAATGTTGATCATTTTATAATTATATTTTTTAATGTTAATTATTAATGGACTATGTTTTATTGTTTTGAGATGAAATAATACATTAAATTCATGTATTTTCAAGATTATGAGCAAACCCTCAATTTTTCTAAACTGTGTTGAAAACTCTGGGTGCGGACTTTATACAAAACACACCCAATTATATTTTTACAAATATTGTATGCTTCCATATAATAATTTTCCCTCATTTGCATTTATTTTTTTATTCACATTTTCATGAAGGAAATATTTCAAACCCTTTAAGCTAAATATAAGCTATATAAGTGGTCTTTTATGTTTACTCTGTTGTGGGTTTTTGACTCTTCCATCTATCCTCTTCCATTGTCCTTCCACATCCATTATTCATTTTATTTTTGTTTAATTTTTACGATTTATATTAAAAATTAATTAAAACCCAAAAAAACACATCATACAATGGAGCTACTACCTCTCTTAAGCATAAATAAAATCACCCATCACATAGTGACCTCTCCAATGTTACAAGCTTATGTCGTTACGTGTTGGATAAGTTTTGGAAATAAATGAATAAAACATAGTAATATAATTTTTTTCTAAAAATATTTTAATGATATTCTTAAGAATTTATAGAAAGATATCATCATTAACGTTATACCATAAGCTTAATATTTAAATGAGTCTTTGATTAGGCCTGTATATTTTAAGGTAAATGTGGAAAGAATTGTAAGGTTATGGTAAATACAACAATGGAGTAATTAATATTTTACACTAACCACCCTAAACAAAAAAATTAGAGATGCCAAATGTCAAACCAATGATACTTAGATCAACATGTTGAACTTATTCTCTAGTTATTTTTAACCCAATTGAGCCTTCAAAGTTAAAAATTCAAACTAACATAGAGGTTGGTATTCAAAATACAGATTTAGTATCACTTGATTAGAATTTTTTTATGAGATGTTGAGATGTGCAAAAAGAAGTGGTTGTTTTTATTGAATCAATCCCCATAGAGATTGATTTTTATTCTTTTCATCCTACCTAACTACCTCTTTGGCATTATTTTATGGGTTGAAATTGATGTAAAACATAACCTAGTATGGTGTATCTAATGACCATGAGATTTCATATTCCATAAACTATGATGTGAATAATGGGATGTGATAGGAATTATATTATGAATTCATTAATATAAATTTTTGTAATGAAGGGGTTTAATATGGGAAAACACTCTAATATTTTGTTTTCCATGACCCTTTGGGACATTAGTGATAAGTTAAAATTATCCTTTTATAAAAACCTTTTTCAAATATATTATTTTTATCTTGAATTTCCCATAAGGGTGTTACAAAATTCTTTATCTTGGCCTCTCCTAGGTTGTTTGATCCTTGATACCATTTTTTTTAGTATCTTGTTGGTCTACATTCTCTAATATTATTGTTTGGAATTATTTTTTCTAGTTGGTTACTACTTAGATTGCCTTGTGGCATATACTCTTTTTATGTAAACTTATCCTAAAATTTAAAAAATTTAGTTGCCCCAAAAGTGCAAGTTATGCCAGAAGGGATGTAATTTTATGTTTTGGTAAAGCAAAGTTTTTTAAACTGGAGTATAAATCGACCGGTTACCTCACTTGAAAACCATGAATTATGACCTCATCTTAGGTTTTGTGTATGAATGGTTAAGAAACAATACTCTTATATTTATGGTGGAGGTGATAGAGGAAAATGAGGTGTGCTTATTCAAATAAAATGGCAATGTGTTGTGTGGGGAGGAGGCATTTCATTTCACAGTGAGCTTGAGAATGGCAAAGTAATGGGGAAGGGCAATACCATACAAAATATACAAGTGGTGAAATATTGAGTTGGGTAATGATGATGAGAGGTAATGATAATGTTATTCAAACTATATTTTACACTATATGGCTCATATCCTACACTAGACCTAGATTCAAGGTAGTTAATGGGTTTACATGCCCTGCACCCATTGTAAAATGTCTACATCTTTCAAGATGGTGGCATCTATTACTAGTCATTTTTTATTTTCATAGGTGGATGAGTATGTCATGATAACTGATTTTATTAGGGCATTGCATCATATTCAATGTGCATCTTAAATTAGCACTATAATGTCATTGGTGTGGGATAAGATGTTAAGGTTTTGAAGTTTGTATTTATATATATTAATTATAAATATAATATATTATAATTATATATATTATATATTTATAACTATAAATATTATTTTAATATATAAATAATTATTTTTTATTAGATTAGGTAAAATAAGTTGATTTTACATGGATCCAGCAACCACCAATGTTTAAATAGAAATAAATAGAATCAAAGTCAAACAACAAAGCCATAATGGGTTGTGAAACATAGAAGGTCGTCAACTAAACATCAAAAAGTCAACCAAGAAGCCTTAATAGAGACAGAATAACAAAAACTATAAGATAGAATAGATAGATGTTGAAAGCTCCTCTGAACTTGCCTTATCACATGGAGTTTCTCATTTCATTTTCATAGTCTTATCCTTTAGTAATTCTTATATCACTATGCCACATGTGCATTTGCTCAATCTTTCCCAATGACCTCGCTTGGTCGTCATCTTTGGATTCTTTGATATCATTTTGGCTTTGAGGTTTTGTTGAGTGTCTTCAACAGCTTCCAGTTTAGATTAATCATTGGTGACTTTTTTCTTAGGTGGATTTCTTTATTATGTTTATTTTTCAGCTAGAGTCTTAGCTTTTAATTCATTCCATTCCTTGATAAGGCTAGCCATGGATTTACCAAATTTCATTAATTTTTCTTCAAATGTTATAAGTTTCCTTTGACACTCCCAATTTAGGTCTTTCGAGTTGTAGACTATTTTTCCCTTGTTCCCACCTTCCTCCTTCCATGAAATGGTTATAGTTTTGGGTTTTTTCTATAGAGATAGGGGCAGTGTATCCTAAATGTTTAAGGGGAGATTTATAAGTTTGGGTACTAATGGAAGGAGAGGTGGTTTGGGAGTAAGTAGGGGTTGGGCACCCATCTTCCTTCTCTAGAATCTTGAATTCCTCATTAGATGGGTCTTTTGTATGGATATGAGGAAGTAATTTTCTATACAGGGGCTCACCATGTTGGAATAAAAATAATATTAAACCTTGGTGAATGATATCATTGTTATGACTTATTTGGTAATTAAGAGTTGTGTTTTCTAATGATTTAAGGAGATATAAAGGCAAACTAATTTTATATCTGTGAAAGTGATTTATTAGTAAAAAATGATGAGAATATATCAGGGTGAACTTACCTTCTAATGTCAAATACTTCATTATCTACAAGCAGATCTCTGACCACTAATGAGGTAAATCCTACATTAAGAAGCCCTAATTTTCTATCTTTAGTACTACTTCATTACAGAAGAACTTTTGCATCAATTATATTTTATAGCTTTTATCTTTACATGTTTTCACACCTTCGTAGCTCATCCTAGTTATCTCCCATATTCATTCTTCAATCACCTCAATTTGTATTCCTCTCATTATGACTGACCATTTATTCTAGACCAGCATAAAGTCCTTTGATAGTTATTCATTGTGCCCTATAATTCTTTGTATATATTCCATTAGTCCTACCTTTTGTATCTTCTTCCAAACCTGTTTGTTCTCCTAAATTTCCATGTAGGAGAGAGGTTCAATTTTGTCTTTGTCTCCACCCATTACCTCAAAAATATTATTCTTTTTGTTATAGGTCAAATTTCTAGTCTTCCACATCATGACCTTTAGATTTTGATAATATTCTAATTTGATAGTTATATCATAGTTAGTGTTATAGTTTTGTATATTAGAATCATTACACTAAGAGGGATTAAATCTTTGCACACCTAGGCATGGATCTATCATGTGTAACTAGGTGTCAAGGCTATGATGGCTAAAAATTTGAATCATTATTTATTGTGTTTAATGAATGAGATGGGAGATTATTGTCTCCTTCTCATGTGACCAATGAGGGGGTTCCAACTCCAATGTTGGATAAGGAGTCTATGGTGGAGTTTTTATCTCAAAAAATATTCTTGATAAAGGTCTCCCCAAAGGATTCAATAAACCTCTTAGCATAATATATGATGTGCTTAATGGTATGGGAGTGGATGGTTTTGTTGGAAAAAGTATTAAGAATATTAAGAGAATCCCCCTTTATAGCTAATTTAGTAATATTGGTATGAGAGTTTAGTTAGATTCCTCGTAGGACAGTCATTGCTTTAGCCACATGATCAATTTGAATACTGAGGGGAATCACATAAGATACCACAAGTTTCCCTTGGTGATCCCTAATAACACCCCCCTTTTATAATTTCCTACATTTCCTTTAGAGTTCTATCAATTTTGAGATTTGACCACCTGGGTGGAGGATGTAACCACCTAGTGGAGCGTTAATTGCCAAAGATTTGGGAGTTTTTAGTACCTGAGAAAGGTTTTAGTTTTGAAGGATGATAACCTCGATCGTAGAACCCAAAACCTTGTCCTTTGGGGGGAATGTATGCTACTTCTCCAAAATAATAGTGCACAATTTTTGGAAGATGGATCTAATGTTACTCCCTTTGTTAGCAAAGATATTATCATTCCTCACCTTCTAAATAGCCCAAAGCAAATGGGGTAGGGAAAGATGCCACCAAAAAGAAAGGGAGGTAAGGGCATAGGGTGGTTTTCATTGCATAATTAGGTCCATCAATGAACTAGGATGGACCCAAGAAATGAGGAATTTTTTAGAATGTATGTCCAATAATGAGCTAAAGGGACATTCAAAAAATTGGTGGTAGACTGACTCCTTAGAAGATTTGTAGAGTGAACACCTATGAGGAATTACTATTACTCTATATAATATATACATATGTATTAAAGTTATATAGTTATATTAAATTTATATAGTATTAAATTTTTATTATTATATTATATTAATTTAAAAATATTATTATAATTTATAATATATATAAGTAATAATATGTAATAATACAACGTATATATACTATTAATTTTTATATAAAAAATTTAATATTGGTTAACCCTATATTGAATAAAAGAGGGTATTTAAGGTTAAGAACATAAAATACATAATCACAAGGGTGATAAATAGATCTATAGTAGGCCAATTAATTTATAAACTCAAACAAAAAATATTAAAAAAAAATTAATAGTGAGATATGCTAAAAATAGAAAGTATAGCTATTGATTGATATTACAATGAATTAAAAATAATATCACTTATCTAGTTTACTATGCATGTACAAATCTAGGTTGAAATAAGATAGAAGTGGACTAGATCAAGATATAATTGTATTCAGACTCTAAAATTTTGCATTATGTAGCCTTGTATTCTTGTATCAAATTTGGAGTTACATCAGTGTTCATGTATGGACTAGATTTAGGTGTCTAGTATAGAATAGTGACTAGATCTGAATGTGACCAACTTGAGCCTTTTGGGTTTTATGTCACCTTTATTTTGGTGTATACAAATCATGCACATAGGATATTACTCTTTATCAAATGATCAAACCCTATATTCCTCACCCTTAGAGTGACTATGGGAAAAATGGGTTAATGGGCACATAGTTTCGAGCTACCCCAAGGACTCTTATTTCAATGAACACTACTTATATAGATAATAATCTAAATAGGGCCTCAAATTTATGAATTTATCTCCTACATATTAGATGGTGTGTGCATAAGAATGTAATGTGTGATTATTAATTACATATAGTGACCTATTTTGTAACTTAGAAAATATGGCTCATGGGATGCTCTTTCAGTACTTCAAACCTATAAGGATACTAATCCTATGATTGATGTTCAAATGAGGATGAATAGTGAAGTTTTGATCACTTTAATGTTTGATTGGATGTTTTTTGGTAAGTTTCCTTATGATTTCATAGTATTTTCTAGGTGACTAATGAATGAAGGTTAATCTTTTTTACTAATCCCTTTTGAAAATGTATTGCACTAAATCACTTAATCCAACCATAAGTATACATTTTATTTTCAAATTTTATTAATTTTGGGAACTAAACACCTAGTTAGAAAAGGGACACCTACATCAACATAAGTGTCTAGTTGGGACATAAGTGTTTGGGAAGCTAAAAAATAAATATAGGTAAAAAAAACAAGCACAAAAGGATAATGATCAAGTTTAGAGCATTTTTCATAGTATAGAATTCTTAGTTATCAGAATAACATTTATTAGACTAAGGGATAATCAATTTTGCATAAAGAGATAGTGAATGTGGGACTTTTAGTAGTGAAAAGGCATTGTAAATGAATGATACAACCATGATAGGTATTTTCTAAATATACAAGATTGAAATGATATATAATTTAGATTTAGTGTCTACATTTACCCCCATTTAATCTAGTAATGAAATTACCAGTTTAAAATAAAATAAATGCATACCTAGGTGTGTATAACATACCTAATCTTTACATGAGTCCCATTTGAGTGATTTTTTGGTGAGTGATCTACAACCAATATCATATTATAGTATATAATTAGTTTAAAAAATATAAAATTTCAATAATTTGAAATGTTATAAAGTAAAGAGAGCAAGGTTAAGAATTACACATGTGTGTCGATGCAACTATCTTGCCTTTCAACAATATGATTTGAAGAGATGATTTCTTATTAATCCTTTGAGATAATATTAGGACAATGTATTAACCTATAAGTGCATACATATAGAGAGAGATTAGAGGAAAACATGTCTCTAATCTTAGTGGAAATATGAGTTGCCACAAGGCCATTGAGTTTATCTCAAGCATGCAACCCAATCATACTTATAGCCTGGTGAGTGTGAGTGATCTAATCAAATCACACTATATATCTAGTGAGGATGGATGATTTAATCACTCCATCATATTAATATATAAAATTTAAATGATTTAATCAAATATAATTTATAAACTTTGTAATATTGAGTGATTGAATCACCTCAACCTTGAAAAAAGGTGAACCAACTACTACAGTAGATTGACTCAATAAAATTCCATTATGGGTATGATAATAGTCCATATTAGTATTTCAAATATGAAAGTTGATATGATTTTTCAATTTTATGTCCATTTTTCATGGCATATGCACCTCATATATGTCTCAAGCTAAAACCTGGGTATAAAAATGGTACCACTATATATAATGTTACCACAAATGTGTATCTAAATTATAAATCTATGAAATTTGGAAATATAACTATGAAAGTTCCCATGACACGACCCCACCAAATATAAAGAATTTGAGAACTAGTGTAAGTTTGGATAATATGTTTCCATAACATGCCATCCATTTTAATCTAAAACTATGAAAATGTGGAATCCATTCCTCTATAACATGTTCCCACTGATATTCCCCCTATCTTACCTCAAAAGGATAATATAATTGTATAATATATGTATAGATCATGTAGCATATAGGAGTAGCATGTGTGAGTAGATATAAAAATGAGGGATAGATAATATGATCACATCAAGTCTTAAGAATCATGATATATACCATAGAATCATCTATAGAGTAACAATATAAGCTCAACAAGTAATCAAGCACACACATAAGAGCACTCAAAATCAAAACAAAATGCAATGGTCCAAAGAGACCTCATACAAGGGGCATGTTCAAATGGTACAAGTGAAGGGACATGACTTAATCACATGTCCACAAATCCTAGAATGACATATTTAAATGTCCACATACAACAAACTATGACATGTGAAAATGTTATAATAGACATATAAAGGCACATGGGCTACAATTAATGGAGTATATTCAAATTATCAAATAAGAAATACAATGCAAGATAATAACAAGCAAGGCAAGACACTCAAGAAATTGAAAAAGAAAAGAATGGAATCATAAGCAACCATTATAAGCATATCATCCTAGTCCTTGGATATATTTGTTAGCAAAAAATGTTAACATAGCATATCAAGTACACTTCAAAAGATGTAATAATGGATAAATGCATATGTAAGTACATAAGCTCAAACATGATATTGAAAAATGATGATATCATAATATAACCTAAGTGTATCATGATCAAATAAGTGGATGCCCCAATGTATTGATGATGTGAGTAGATGGAAATCCCAACATCTATATGTGTATATATCATGTGACTAGGTATGCTTGTATCACACTCAAAAGATATATGAAACATATGCATCTGTATATAAATAAATTATATGCTATCTACCAATATGGAACCAATAGAATATATTTCAAGAAGCTAATAAGATATGGAAATTTAGAATATTTTTAGATTTTTGAATGTTTTAATTTTTTTGGTGTTTTTTGAATATTTAAATGTTTATGATCCAAAGTTATATGAATATATTATAGGATCACCACTATCAACCATTAGTGTATGCTCTTATTTAGATCCAAATAATTATTTGTGTGATGTACCCACATTCTATGATCTTGGCAATAATATTTTGTTCTTTTGAGAGGTTGTAAAGGTGGTAAGGTGATCAAGTTATGTCTAAGCAATACTCTTAAAATCTCACTTTGACTTCTATTAGCCTTTTTCATATTGTTTAAAATAGTTATTGTAAATGGATTTTATTTGAATGCTTAATTTTGAAATGAACCTTTATTAGGCATGACATTAGTAGAAGATACAAAGATGTGCATATTATTAGCACATTTGAGAGTTTTATATATAAAAGATGATTTTATAGTAATGTGTGCTTTGAGCTCAAATATTGTTTTATATTTTTCAACACTTGTATTAATGTGTTCATAATGATATTTTTATATTTTATGTCCTCATAAATATAAACCCTAGGTATTTTAAATTGGATATGGATACACACATCATTTACAGGAGATGTAGTTGTAATGTGAGGAAGGACATACTAATTTCATTCATTTAAGATCATAGGGTTGGCCACTATATCCCTCAAAAGAGTGATAACATGGACCTATTTAGAGTGATGGTAGTTATCACCCACCTTAGGGTTATGAAGAGGAAAAGGCTCCACATTATCCATTTGAAATTTTCTAAATACTAAAATGAGGATAGGATAAGAGAGGTACACAAACTCTAAGGATAAATTCATTATGTTAATGTACTTTTTTTGTTTTGAAAACAAAATTATTTTTCAAATAAATTTTATCAAATTAGAAATTATCAAAATCCTACAACATACTAGGAGTTGCATAAAAATACACAGAGATTAGGTTCACCAAATTTTTAACTTTAAATTGAATAAGATGGGTTATATAGGTTAAGAATATAAAAATGAATAAACACAAGGGTGATAAATATGTCTATAGTAGGCCAATTAATTTTCAAACTTTGATAAATAATATTTTAAATTTATAATACTAAGATATGCTAAAAATAAAAATTACAACTATTTATTGATATTGCAATGAATTGAAAATAAGATTACTTAGTTGTTTTATTATGCATATCTAGGTTTAAATAGGTTAGAAGTTGACTAGATCAGGATCTTATAATAGTTGACATATTCTATAATTTTATACTTTGTGGCCTCAAACACTTACATTAGATCTATACCATTATGTTAATGTTGGTGTTTGAACTAGACATAGGTGTCTAGTACAAAATATTGATTGGATTTGAATGAAACTAATTATAACCATATAGGTTTTTATCACTTTTCTTCTAGTGTATATATATCATGTGCACAAGATATCATTCTTCATCAAATGATCAAACCTAGATTCCTCACCCTTGGAGTGACTATGGGAAAAATGCTTTAGTGGGTACATGATTTTGAGTTACACCAAGGACCCCTCTATCAATGGGTACTACCTACATAGTCAATAAAATTTATATATATAGATTTTCTATGTGGAATACCTTTAAAATACAAAACCATAGATCATGCATAATAAACACAATAGATATCAAATTCTAAAATAGGGCGATATGGTTATGGAAATATGTTATGCTTTCAACCTATAATTCATCTATGGATATGTGTGGCCAACTTATGGGTTGTATACCTTTCATATTATCTTATTACATTTATCTATGTTCTTAGTATGGTTGGCCTATGAAATAACCATAGTTAGTTACAGTATATATAAGAGGTATTAATTAGTCTTTTATGATCATATTGTGAATTTTGATCTTATTGCATTTTTTTTGAAGTTTTCCCCTTAATTTGGCTCAGTCATTATTATCAAGTATAATGCTATTTTATCAATTATTGTTATGGATCTGATTACTCTACTCTTAATTCTTCAATATATTATTCCATTATTGTAAACATCTAAGTAATTTCATTACAAGTGGTATTAGAGAATCAATTTGGGCTAGATTTTATGGTGGTTTTTTTAAGATCTGGTGTTGTAGCCATTTGAAGAGCTGAAGGTTAAAAAAAATAACTTGCAATCTGATAAGAATTTGAATTTTTTGCCACTACAGTATTTATTAAAGTCTTTATTTTTTAAGTTTATAAGAAAATTTATACCCTTTTGAATATTAATAGTCATTATATTTATCTTAATGAGATGATCACCATGGTATAATATGTTGATACACTTTTAACATCCTAAAACCCTCCATTATATGGTTTGTGCATGGCTAGTCTGAACACTCATGGATTAGGGAATGTCAAGAGACTCGAAAAATATTCACAAAGATGACATGGAGTCAAGAACTTTAGGTCTATTAGTTTCTGTGGTGGTTCAACAAATTTAATCAAATATATAAATAATGTTGAAGAAAGATGATCTTGATGTAGCAAAAGGTAAAATCAATTCTCTAAAGGATTTATTTTAAATAATGAGTGCTCAGTTTACCTCTATTGTGGCTCAACTTCTACAAATAATCTTCCACCACTCCAATCAAGTTTACCTACTCAGAATAATCACAACTCCATTATTGGTTCAAATCACATGCTACCAAAAGTGAAAGTGTGCAAGTTTTATGTTAAGGATCCACTCACTTAGATAAATAACATAGAACATTTATTTTATCTACATCAGACCCCATGTGTGTAAAAGTTGATCATGATATCTCTCTATCTAGAACTTTGATAGTTCATTTGGTATAGGTGGTTTTATGATCAAAATAAAAAAAAGGGTGCTCCTATTACCTAGTTAGTGTTTACTAAATATCTATAGACACACCATCATAAAAATATCTCTAAAAACTAATTCAGTCAATTAGATAGTTAAAATAGATAGATGTCGTTAAGTATTATATTCAGCATTTATAGAATCTATCTTTACGTGTAGATGAAATCACTAATAATAACTTGACTGGACTATTCTTGTGGGGGTCAAAGATGGAATCCAACTTGAGGTTTGTATGTTTAATCCATCAATCATTTATAAATTCATAAAATTCATGCACCACGTAGAGGAAGAAAGGATTTCACTCATGCCTATGAATGTAATTTCATAGTGCCATCATTTTTTCAACCTACAATATTGACCCCATAGAAAATTGAAGAGAAGCATTCCAAAGCATTACATTTTGGTGGTGACAACAAGTGGATTAAAGGACATAAATGTGATAAAAATAATTTGTTCTACATAAAAGGTGTCAATGAAGATGATGATGATGATGAGGTCTTAGGTGAGGGTATGGAATAACCAAAGGAGGAATCTAAATATTCTCACCATATTATCTCATGCCATGCCCTTTTAGGTATAATTACTCCTAAAACTCTTAAGGTGGTGGTATTTCTCAATAAATAGAAGGTGATAATGTTAATTGACCCAAGAATTACACATAACTTCATCAAAAATAAGTTGGCTACTCATTTAAACTATTTTATTTATTCAACTCCAAAATTTCAAGTCATGAATGCAGATGGGGGCACAGTCAATTATTTTAGAAAATGACAGTACTAAGATTTCCATGGAGGACTACTTAATTATACTATGTTTTTTAGTCCCATGGGTGGGGCTAACATTGTTTTGGGAGTATAATAGCTCATGAATTTGGGCACAATAGATATGATTTTTTAATAATTATTCATGCTCTTTCATTCTGAAGGTAGGATATTTGAACTATAGATATTACATGAAAATTATCTCAAATTGGTTAGTTCACATCCAATGATAAATATTATTAAAAAAGAGAAGGATTTTTAGCACAATTATTTTCCTTATAAGTTTAGCCAATACATGTCTACACATTTTGATTTACAAATGATTCTTGATGACCATACAATAGTTTTTGGAATGATTTTATAATTCATACCACCCATAAAATAACATTATCATGCCATAATATTGATTTTAGGTACCACACCACTGAACATCAAACCATACAAGTATCCATCTATTCAAAAAATTGAAATTGAAAAAATGGTACATGAGATGATGGAGGTAGGTAATATTTTACATAAACAAAGTGAATATTCTTCGCCAATGGTCATGGTGAAAAATAAGGATGACACTTAGATGATGTGCCTTGACTATAGATAAATCAATAAGTACACCATCAAAGATAAGTTCCCTATTCTAGTCATTGATTATTTTTTAAATGAATTACTTGGTGTTATTTATTTTTCCAAACTAGATCTAATTTATATTTATTATCAAATTTGGATCAAAGATGAGGATATCCATAAAATATATAAATTTTAGAACTTGTGAAGTCCATTATGAGTTTATGGTCATGCCTTTTGGTCTCACAAATGCACCATCTACATTTCACAATTTGATGAATACTATTTTTAAGACTTTTTTAAGGAAGTTTGTATTAGTGTTTTGTCATGGCATCCTATCTACAACAAAACTTGGGAATAACATTTTAATTATGTGAAATAGGTACTATTAGTTTTGTAACAACATCAAATTTATGTAAAATCTTATAAATGTGATTTTTTCATCCATGAGGTGGAGTAATTGGGTCATATTATTTGATATGAATTATTTAAAATCAACCCTAATAAGATCAAAGCTATGATGGAGTGGAAAGTGGCAAAGTCCCTTAAGAACATTCATGGATTTTTAGGGCTAATAGGGTACCTTCATAGATTTATAAAAAATTGTGGCAATCATAGCCTTGTTGAATAAATATTTCTTTCATTGAAATAAACCAACTACTAAGGCATTTGAGTAGCTGAAAGAGGAAATGTTTACCATTCTAGTTTTAGTGACCCTTAATTTTTGAAAAAAAATTATTGTTGAATGTAATGCATTAATATATGGCATGGGAAAATTACTCATGAAAGAAGGAATACCCATTACATTCGACAGTGGTCAAATCAATGGAAAAAATAATCTCAAGCCAATCTATGAGAATGAGATTATGGTTATTCTTCATGCAATCAATAAATGAAGACCTTATCTGATGGGTAGATACTTTTAAGTAAATACCGATCATGATCATCTAAAATATTATTTAGAACAATGATTGTCATTATAAGAGCAAAAAATGGGTGACTAAAATGTTACGATGTGACTCTGAAAAATTTTATAGTAAAGTCAAAGAGAATGTGGTTATAGATGCACTTTCTAAGAGGGATAAATCAATTGATGCACTACTATGTGCAATCACCATTTGGCAAGTACATTTGTTAGAAGAATCAAGATTTGAATATGATAATGACAAGGAAAAATAGGTCTTGATTTAGAATCTTAAACATGGTTCAGATGTTTCTAACAAATTTGAGTGGAAAGGAAACATGATATGGTATAAATAGATATTGTACCTATGTACGGATTATGCCCTCAAACACATCATTTAGGAACTTCATACATATCCAATAGGGGGCATTCATGATTTTTGAAGATATATAATTACATCAAGAAATATTTATTTTGGGGTGGACTCAAGGGGGATATAATAAAATTTGTGGTAGAATGAATGGTTTGTCAACAGAACAAAGGGGAAACAATTAACACATTAGGTCTTATAAAATCATTATACATCCCTAACCAATAGCAGAAGGAGGTTTCCATGGATTTTATTACATGGTTTCCAAGATTTGAAGGTAAAAATTTCATCATGGTAGTTTTGGATAGGCTCACCAAATATGCTCATTTTTTTTCCTTATCACAACCATTTGTAGCAAGTATGGTATTTGTTTCTTCTCTCAATACAGTTCAAAATTTGCATGGTATCCCAAAAACCATTGTAAGTGATCATGATCATATCTTCACAAGTACATTTTGGACTAAGTTATTTAAAATTTTGGGTACGTAGTTGGCTTATATCTCATATTTTCATCCTCAATTTAATGGGAAAATAGAAGTTATCAATGAATTCTTAAAAGGATATTTTTGTTATTTTGCATCATATAAATAGGAACTTGGGTCCATTGGCCACCTCTAAAATAATGGTGTTACAACAATACCTTCCATACCTCTTCTAAAATGTCTCATTTTATGTTTATCACCCCCCCCCATCCATCACTTCATATTTGAAATTGCAACTCAAGGTTTGAGTGGTTGAGGAACACGTTCAACATCAACAAGAGGTACTAATTGGTTTAAAGGAGAATTGAAAAATAACACAAACTATAATGAAGCAACAAATTGATCAACATTGTAATGAGATTAATTTTTGTATTGGTTATTATTTATTTATATGATTTCATCCATATAAAGATATGCATTTGAAGCAATAGTAAAAGGATAACAAACTTTCTCCTAAGTATTATGACCCTTATCAGATCTACAAAATATTGGTATTATGGCATACAATTTGAATGAGATACCTTAATCTACTCACATACATCATGTATTTTATGTATCTTGATAAGGTCATTGGATAGAGAGTTTATACCTAGACTGACCTGAATTGGCTGAAGAAAAAATAGTCATTTTAAAACCTGAGGAGATATTTCACACGTATAAAAAGGAGACAAACAAGAGATATTAAGGAGTATTTGATGAAGTGGAAGATTTTGAATCATGAAAATGCAACATGGGAGGATGAATATTTCTTACATTAACATCTGTAATTGATTTAACATTGAGGTAATTTTTTTTGTGAATGGGAGGGGCATGTTATGACCTTAACCTATAGTACATCTAAGGACACATGTGGTCAAAATTGTGGCTTACATACCTTTCATATTATCTTATTCTATTTCTCTATATTTTTAATATGGTCAAACTATGGAATAACCATGGCTAAGTAGAGTATATATATGAGGTAGTGATTAGTCTTTTATGATCATATTATGAATTCTACTCTTATTGCATTATTGTGTAGGTTTCCCCCTCAAAGCGGCTCAAATATTATTAAGTATTCTTGTTTTTTATTAATTATTCATGTGGATATAATTATTTTTATCTTAATTATTTGATATATTATTATATTAATTAAAAAATATAATTAATTTCATTACAAAATATTTGAGTTATCCTTAAAAAAATCCTGGGTAATCTAAATGCTATCTATATAGCCTAAAAGGCTCTTAAGCCGATGTACTTCTCCCTCTTCGAGTGAGTTGTGAATCTTGACTTTGATATATGAATACAACTAGATAAATTACTTTAAATGATTTAAAATGAATTGCCTTGACCTACATTAAAATGAATTTAGACTTGGACTATGATTTTTAGAATGCAATAGAATTGAAATTGAAAAGAATATTGTTCTTTTGCTCAATGTGCAATAAAATTTTCAAGTGATTTCTAGATGTATTTGAAAAATCCTTGATGTGCTTATATATAGAAATATTTTGAATATTTACACTAATTGACCTTGTTAAAATTTTAGTAAGGGTAAAATTTAACATCTTAAATTTGAAATTTTACTATTGGAGCATGGGGGATAAGGTCACACTATTGGAAAAGGCAGCAGTGCAGTGTTGTCTGACCTAGTGTGAACCTATCTCATAAGGATAGAGACTACCAGAACTAGTATAATAGGAGTTTTTAAAAAAAATAGAGATGTTTGAGCAATGTTTTGAGTAGTTACAAGATAGTTTTCAGAATGATGAAGACTCTTACATAGATTTCAAGTTAATAGAATGGAAAATAGACTAAGTAAAGATTAAATGTTTTCAAACATTTAATGATTGAATTTGAGCGTCTACATTTTCTCTCACTTTATTCTAGTGATTTAATAAAATAAAATTGCTAGATTAAATTATATTTGAACCTAAGTGTGTATACACACTTTATATTTTAATGTGAATCTTGATTGTGTAATATGTCTTAATACAAAACCTGCAATAATGCCACTAAAATTAATAATTCTCCATTTTCAAAAATTGAAAATCTGAAAGTTACATTTTGAAATTTAAAAAGAGAGTAAGGAAAGTATACACATAAAGGAGTATGAAATATAATTTCTATTTAAATTGAAAGTGGAAAATTGTATGCCCTTTTATTGAGGCAACTGGAGAAATGGTGAACCTATGGTGAATTGTGAGTGATCAAGTCTCAATTTAAAAACTAATGAAATCCTTTGAGTTGGAAAGAGTGTATGCTATAAATCTCATTTGAATCTATAGATTAATTTGTAAAATGATTGAAGGGTAGAACCACAAAAATGTGGCTCACTACTTTATAACTAAAGAAGGGTTGGAACCACCAAATGTGTCTCACTACAATAGAAAAAGTGCAATCGTAGACATTGACTATCACTAAACTCTTATATGGCCCACTTGTAATGTGAAGATGAATCATGCCATTGTGTATGGATCTAGATTCTTTCTAAAATTTTATAATTTTGAAACTTTTGAAATTTAATTTTTTTTAAATCATTATGTAATAACTTGAACATAAATGAATATCATGCCCCATATACTATATTGACTTGATATTAAATTCCAATTTAACTTATAGATTTTGAAGTTTTTAATTGTTTAAAACATTTAAATTACACATGCCCATGAATATGCATTAAGTATATGTGAGTTTCTATATAATTAATGATAGGAATGAGTGTATATACATCTTTCATTCCCCCATAATCTAAAAGAAATTAATCATATTGTAATATAAAAGTTATATAATGTCATAAATCTAAAAATCATTTCTTGTGAGGCTATAATTCTAAAGAAAATCCAATATCTTAAGCCCCCATTTTGATATGAGTAACATAGCTTGCAAGTCACTAATCTCAAAATAAAATATATGTGAAAGATAAAAAAAATAGTAGCACTCTAAATATTTTGAATTGTATTGCATCATAGTAGTAAATATAAATTTTGATTGTATATAAAAACATATGTCAAATAGATATATATTTAACATATTTTGAATTGAAATGAATCAAACTAATTGACCTAAACAATTGAAATTGATAGACATAAATATATAATAGAATATAATAAAATATAAAATCTATAAAATTAAAATTTGATACATATATTAAATGGGCCTATAGATATGAAAACTTCCTTAAAAAGGATCTTGTGTTAACTATGTAGGTTGACTATGAATGAAAATTTCTTGAAAGGACCTATGTATTGTGTAAGGACTAAATTCATGAATTTAAATTATATTAGGACAAGTCTACCAAAGTAGGATAAGGTCACACTTCAAATTTATTTTTTTATTATCATCATGTCATGATTAATTGTATGCCTAATTTTTTATCTGTATATGTGTGATTATTTATGAGGGTTTACTATTTAGTTATATGTGTCAAGTTGATGTACATAAAACCTTCAAAACATAATCCCTTATATTTACACAATAAACATAATCGATATCAAATATAAAAAGAGGGGAATAGGGTTATGGTAATATCCAAGCTATCCTCAAAAAATATCATGTAATTGTTTACATAATCTAAATGAGTCTTAGACTAATGTAGTTCTTTTTCCTTATGGTGAGTGTGTCATCTATTATTTTTTAACTATATGAATATAGCTATAAGATTGATTGAAATGTTTGACAGTAGATTCCCTTGACCTAAAATAAAATATATTTAAACTTAACATATGACTATTAGAATATATTAAAATTAAAATAAATAATATATTTTTATTCATTGTGCAGTAGAATTACCAAGTGACTATTATATGTGTTTGGATAAGCCTTGATGTGATTATATAGGGGAAATTTTAAAATATTTATTCTAACTATAATCACCTAAAAGTGGTAATTATATTTTAAGAGTGTCACTTGATTTACCTTATTCCTATCTTAGCCCTAGACCCATTCTAGAGCCTTAGACTCACTTTTCTAGTCATTGAGTAGACCATAATCACCTTCAGCTAGTCAAAACATAATCACAAAACTATCATCTCAAATTTCAATCCAACTTGCTCAGTAGTCTACCAATAGGACAATAGCACCACATTTGGGACACTACAACCACATGGTGCTAGTGTCCCCAACTAGGCATTATTATCCTTATCCCTAGATCTTCCCAATGGATATTTTTTCAAATATGTACCCCTCTTAAGATTATCCTAAGCACATTTTTTTATCTACAAAAGTAACAAAACGCTATAAATATCATTTTGATTCACCTCTATTCACTAAATAGAAAATAAATGCAAAAATCTATTCAAACTAAAGACAAATTTCGAAAAAATCAAGGTATTTAGTCCATATTCTAACCTAATTCTACATGCTACCATCTATAGCATCCTTAAGCCTATTTTTCAAACATTTCAAACCTCAAGCACTTTTAGGCATCCAATCCCACTCTCATTCTAACATTCGCTTGCACTTGCATCAAGCACTAGGTGGGAGAACTAAATCAAGATTGATCCCTCTTCAAAGTATTAGAGGATTAGGATTTACACACTAAATCAAGTTTTTTAGTCACAAAACAGAGCTCTAAGTTTCATGTGTATAGTAAAAAGACCTACAAACATAAGCACAGGTCCTCCCAAAAAATAAGAACAATCCTACAAAAGAGACACTACCACCACCTGGAGGACACTACACAAACATGGCACTAATATCCATACTAGCCACTACTATCTAGTAATTAGATGAACACCAAAATCCTATTGATAATACTTAGAATTTCTCAGATCTCAACTTTCAAAACCTAGATCATCTATGACAATCAATTTTTAGATAAGTCTATATTTATGATTATTTATTGTTATTTTTATAAAATCAAATAAGGTCAAATGCTATTAAAAATTGGTACTTAATTATTGAATATTTATTTAATTGATTTAGACATCTCATCCCTTTAATCTAAACATAGGATTTTTATTGTAAAAACCTAAAAGGCTAAATAATTTAGTGAACCCATCTTACTTTGAATATTGCTTCAAACCCTACTTGCATTTATCCAAATTTAGTGTAATAATTTTAGGGATGCATACTTTAATTTTCTAATTCTTTTAGACAACCTGGATAATTAAAATTATATTCATATTAGAGTTTCAATTTATTTTATATATAATTTAAATTATTGCAAAGAAACTCTAGATTCAAAAATCCTAACCCTAGGTATACTTAGGGTTTGTATCCTTTTCTATCTATACTCATATTTTAAATCCAACAATATCAACGTTGCTGCAATATTTCAATTTTGAAATCTTTCATAGCTTACTATTCTTAAAAGGTTCAACATATACAACACTTATTTTCCTACCTTTCCACCTACAATCGTAGAATTTAACAATAGATTTAATGAAATTGATAAGCACCAATTACAAGACTTTGCGTCTAAACATAAGGATATACAAGATTATTTCATGAGAATTATTCAAAAAGAACTCCAAAAGACAAACGATGGTCAATTTTTAACCCCTCTAGTTAATAATGTTATTACACCTTCAGTGGGTTCTAGTTAACCAACTCAAATAAAACAACCCAAGATTATTATTCAACCATCAATGATAGCTACACCACTTGTGGATATCTCTTCTAATTTAGATGTATAATCTCTTATGCAAGAGGTTTTTACTCAGTAGTATAAGGTGTTACATCTTGAGAAAGGAACATTTAGGCCATCACATGCCTTAGATTCCAACATTATCTTTCCTACACCTTTGACACATCACATAGAAACAACTCCTTTGCCATATGGTTTCATGGCACTCAAGCTCACATTATATGATGGAAAATGTCACCTAGATCATCACCTCAAAACCTTTCACATAGCATGGTTAGACTATGTGTCCAATGATTGGCTTCTTATGAAGCTATTTCCATATAGTCTCAAAGATTATACCCCAAGTGGTTTTATGATTTGTTAAATCAATCTATCATAGCATTCAATCCTTTATCCAGATTATTCCTATCACACTTCTCTATCAACATTAGTGATAAGATATCATATACACAAGTGGAATAAATAAATCAAAATTCAAATGAGCCCATAGTCAATTATATCTTATGATATAAGACAATACTATAAAAATTGACTATCCCCGTGGCAGATAGATAGACTCAGGAAATATTTAAATAGAGTTTATTACTAGCATTGCATGAATCTATATTATTTAAGAATTTTCCCACATTTATAGATATGTGTCACATAGTCAAGGAAATAGAGGTTAAACTCTTAACAATGGGAAAACTTAAGTACACAAATGGAACATATTCAACTATTAAAAGTAAAAATAAACCTCCATACAAGGTCGGGCCCATAGAAAACAAAAGTGATTAAAAGGCCATAGTCAACGTAACTTTAGAACCTTCTCCTAGATTGGTTTTATTTTCTCCTTAGTGTAGAGTTTTCACTAATCTTTCAAATTCACCAGCATGAGCTCTAGAACAACTATTAGAATGAAATATCATATCCCTCCCTCCCATTTAAGAGTTTGATACAACATGGCCTCTTCTAAAGAGTTATAACTCAAATGCATTCTATGAGTATCATAGGGCATCAAGTTATATGATAAATAGATGCATTATCTTATAGTACAAAATACAAGATCTCAATGAGGTTAACATTATTGATGTGGGCACATCTATAGAGACACCAAGACAATATAAAATAGAAGATAAGGAACTTAAGATATTTTTAGATCCTTTCCCAAAGCATATAGCTAATGAGGCAAGGGGCACATCAAGTGTTCATTATACATACTAGGCACATCCACCACCAAATTCATATTGCATAATTATAGAGGAGATGCATCTAATGCTTAACATTATTGGCATATATCATTCTATAGTGACACCTAAACCACTTATCACATTTTCAAAGCAAGATTTTATGGATGATGATGTATATTTACATGAAATATTCATACAAACATATATATACCACCATCCTATTCAAAATTTTATGGTTGATAAGGGGTCAAGCATAAACATGTGCACCATGACACTTTTACATCACTTGGGCTACATAGAGTGAGATATATTCCCTATAAATATAGTCAGTATTAGTTTCATTGGCTATGTTTAGAGCTCCATCAGGGAGATTAGCTTTCATTATATGTTGGACTAACATATATATCCACTTGATTCCTAGTATCCCCTAGTGCAGGTGTATTCAATATATTATTAGGCAATCCATAGTTACAACAACTATGAGCCATTCCATATATAGTACACTAACATTTGAAGTATGTAAATGTTAACTAGGTGGTTAAGCTTGAGTGTGTCCCATATGAGTATCCTCATCATATCCCATAGGTAATTCCAACATAGTTTCCATCTATAGTTTCAGTATCAACAGTAGTTACAGTTCTAATACCACTACCAAATATTACACATTTATTAGTTATAGTATAGATTATAGATCCTATACATACATCATAGTGTTTAATTGAATCTTTAGAGTAGGTTAGGTCTACTCCTACAGTGTCTACATGCATGCATACTCTCCCATGAAAACCATTACTAGAGAAACCATTACATAAAACATACATCATAGATTCTAGAGGACCTTCCTCTACTCAATTTACACTAAGATCAGTTACATTAGGTTCTAGGGCTTCTCAGTATAGGTCACCTACATCACCTATAGCTTTTACTTCTACAAGGTGGGTCTCTAAAACCCCTATAAGTCATAGGGCATCACATTCAATGCCATAGTATCATAGTATCATTACTCAGGTAACTTTAGATTTAGATTATATAGCACAAAAAACCATGGGCTCATAGTTTCCCTTTCACATTGCATGCATGATCACAATTCCCCTATTCAACATTGGTCATCATGATGGTGAGTCTTTCATGAGACTCATTGGTTAGTATGTTTCCTACCCTTTTACATAATTCATTCTTTCTCTCGCTCCTTGTACATAGTTTATTTTCATTTAATTGTACATAGCTTATACTCATAAAAATATATATATATAACATGCCAAAATACAAAAACATTCAAATATTTCAAAAACAAAAATTTTATAGATTATATGCATTTATGTGTTTACATTTATACTACTTACTACATATTGCATATTGCTAGCTATCCTAGTATAATCAATTTTATCATACACATATGCTTCACTTATTCTTGTCAACTGCTTACAAATTCTAGATATTACTTCAGTCCCTTATATTGATCTAGACTAGATATCATCTACCCATTGGGGGCATTTACACTAATCTATTTTTATACATTTGATACATCCACCCACTTGGGGGCATCTCATACATATTTTCTATAGCTAGATTTTATCTTACATACTATACATTCTAGTTTACACATTGATTTATCTTGATATTGATCATTTCTCCTCATTGCTCATATTTTTTATTGACTGTCACTAGTTAGACTTAGTATATATGCATCTGAACATCTACATAGATTTGTATTACACAATTATACATGATTTCATTTCTAGTTCCTAGATTAGACTTCATTATGTTCCTATGCATCTTCCATCTTTTAGGGAATTTGAATACTCCATTATTCTTTGGCTCTATACCACTTTCTCTATTTATATGCCTTGGAGATGTTCCCATGCCCCTTGTGGGTGTTTTTCCTACTTCTATATGTGAACATTTGAACGTGTCCTTATATGTGGCTCTAAATCAATTTTCTTGATTGCTTGCATCTGTAGACATTTGAACATGTCCTTATATGTCTTCATTCTCAGTTTTAGTGACATGTGCCCATGTCCCTTGCATTTTGGCCCCTTGTCCTATCTTTTATGTGCCTCATGTGTTTGTATATATGCTTCTTTGTATGTGATTACACCATGACACTTGTATTTGCTTGTTACACACACACCAATTTTTAATGCCATAATGGATCTCATTCATCTACCCTTCATACTTGGGAGTCATGATGGCCATCATGCCCCATTATTATAAGTAGTTACTCATATTTTCTATTATATATTCCTTACATCTATCTTGACACCTCTCTATAATGTTATAATACAACATGCATCTTACATTACCTACTTATTCTCAAATACATTTACATTTTGATGGTATTTTTATACATTATATTGGAATATCATGAGCATGCTCTAATTAACGCATTCTGTAGAGTTACTTCTTTAGAAGGTATTTCTTACATAGGTTTCACAACTACCCTCAAAAGAGAGGGAATTTATAGGGTTTTTTCATAGAGATCAGGATCCTAGTTTTCTATTCACAAATAAATTTTAGCACACATGTTCAATTTTAGACATTAGACTCAAGGTAGATACAGAACAAAATAGAGACTTAAAATTCAGTTTAGTTCACTCAAAAACTAGACCAATCAAACATTAGTGATTAGATTAGGACACTAGCACCATAGGGTGCAACTATCCACTATAGGGTGTTATTGTCTAATATCCCTAAATTTAGGAAAATTTGGATCATTCAGACTAGTACACTAGGTACAATATAAATTTGCATAGATATAATCACATGTTTGATAGTTATATTTAGATTTAGCTTAGATTCTTTCATTTTAGCTCAGATTCATACTATTTTCTCTAATTTGGGGGCATCATACATGGCATGATCACTCCCACATTTAGTTCATTTACACATATTTATTTATTACATACTCATTTTATATTTTGTATACTCAGATACCGGATTGGGGGCATGTACACAACACATAATTTCCATATACTCAACTACACATAGTTGATCAAATGGAATGAAAAACTTTATGTCATTCTCTACATTGTATACTATTGATATCACATTTTAGGTTGTCACAAGATTCCTTTATTACTCCATTTTTCATGGTTGGAATTCTCAAGTGGCTCATAGCCACCTAATATACCTGGGTCATCATAGAGCCAAATACATAATTAGATTTACTTAGTTAGATACTTTTAGCACTTTTCATAGTTTAGTTACAAATTCATCTAACTTCACATAGGTGGGACATGATGGATTCATGGCCTACTTGAGTTATTGAGCCACCTACATAAGAGAGTTAGATAGACTTATAGTCTTATCCAATTTATTCATAGAGATCAAGATCTACCAAATAGGGGTGGGAAATGATATAGTCAAAATTAGATTTAGTTATTGAGCCACCCATATGAGGATTGAGTAAGCCATCATCTCGATCTATGATATTCAATGATATGATCATTATGTATGCTCACACATAGGTTATCACCAAGTTCATGCATTAGTTCACATACCCAATGAGGTGTATTCATTCATTTTCTCTCTTTACTCAGCTTTTACTTAGTTATTTTATTTTAGCATAGTCTTTTGATTTTGATCATCTCTTAAGAAAGGACTATTTTTTGCATGTTTCATTACAGGACATTATTTTGGATCATGTTTCATGTATGTAGACCTAGATTTGCATACTCATATTTAGCTACATAGGCTTTAATTATAAGGTGAGTCCAAGTACACTTCTTTTTATTTTATGCTAGTCATTTCAATTTGTTGCATTACTAGCATAAAGGGGTAGGGGGAATGTAATCACCTAAAAGTGGTAATTGGATGCTAATAATGTCACCTGAGTTACCCTATTCCCAGATTAGCCCTAGACCTATTCTAGAGCCTTAGACTCACTTTTATAGTCATTTAGCAAACCATAGTCACCTTTAGCCAGTCAAAACACTATCATAGAACTGACATCTCAAATCCCAATCAAAATTGCTCAGCAGTCTTCCTATAGGAATTTAGCACCACATTTGTGACACTACAACCACATGGTGCTAGTTTCTCCAATTGGGTGCTACTACTTTAGCCCTATCTCTTCCTAATGAATAATTTTTCAAACATGTATCCCTCTTAAGGTTATCCTAATCACATCTTCTTATTCACATTAGTAATAGAACCCTATAAATACAATTCTTATTCATCTTTATTTAGTAGATAGAAAATATATGCAAAAATCTATTTAAACCAAAGATAAATTTGAGAAAAAGCAAGGTATTTGATCCCTATTATTATAATGTTATTGTAGATAATATTTCGCAATTCCTAAGAGTAGTTTCACATTTGCTTTTATCTTCTAGTGTATAGCTCAAGAGTCCTGTAGGTAGTTGAATGGATTTCTTAGTAGGTGAAGTGATTAGTCATATTTTGGCTTCAAATTATATTGTTTTCTTCCTTTTCAATTTGAATAGTGAAATAGAATATCATTTACATTTCATATGAAATCTAGCCTATCATTGGTATCAGAAATTGGTATTTTAATTAGCTATTTGTTTTTCATTCTTTATTCTCATTTTTAATTATATGAACCTACATATATTTGTTTGAGAATAACTCCACCTACTAGGACTTTGTACTATGTGGTATTTCCTTTTTGGACCTACATTAGACTATAAACTATGTAGAATTAATAAATTAGAGGACATGTGTTTTACAGTGTATAGTTATATTTTAGTTATATCTAACTGCACTCAGACTTGTCACATATATTCATGGACCTGCATTGTACCTATCAAATATATTCATCCCTATCAAACTATGTAGAAAGGCATTTTAGTAGCATCTAATGAGCCATGTGGAGTTGTTTAGAAGGTGTGGGGTTGTTTGGAAGGCATGGATCATATTTATATATTTTTGAATTTACATGAGAGTCTTTGACAAGAATTTTACTATCTTATACTTGCATTTTAATTTTTTTGGGGTTATGTGTCACTCAAATCAGCTATCTTGACTACATTTTTTGCTATGTTTCATGGTATTCTCATCTCATTTGAGGATATAAGTGCATTATTTCAACCTTGCATGCTCAAAAGGTTAATGAAAGTTTCTATTTGGTGTGGTCAAACATATATTGTTTAAATATTAAATAAGGTCATACATTTCTATTCCAATATTTTAATTTTACCTTATAAGACAAATGAAGGAGTGAGAGGTAAAATTTTATGCTATTTACTTTCAAAAAGCAAAACTTTAATTTTCAATTAAAATGCAATTTTCAAATTTTGAAAATAATTTAAATTTGAAAAGCATTTAAAATTTGAGTAATTTTTATTACCTTGAGATAAGCTACTCTACATAAAATTAGAAAAAAAATAACCATTTTTTTCAAATTCAAGGAGAAATAAGGAAATCTACTCTTTTATCCATTCATGTATGTTAAAAAATGTAAATCTAGAAATCAAGAAAAAATGAGTGTATTAAGATATGAAGTTTTATTTTTAAGTCGGTATTAATGACAAAGTGAATCCCTTTTAGTACCTTTGTGTATATATAAAATGGGACCATTTTGAAGTGATAATGAACTAATTGGGGTTAAATAAAAACTCAAAACCTCCAAAAACTCAAAACCATGCATTCCATCAAATCCATTATTGGCACTACCTTGATTGGTAAAGATAGTTGGCTAGAATGGTCTCAGAAAATGGAAATACACTCATCTTCAATGATATATGATTTGATATTTGTGATGGGGCAAAATAATAGTTGAACTAATAGGGAATATAAAGGACACTCAAATATGGAAGCATAAAAAATAGAAGGCTTTGGCCTTGATGAGGGCATCAATGGATGGAGATGTGTTTCATCATATACAAGAGTGAAATACACCATGGGAAGTATATCATAAACTAAAAGACCCATATGACTCCCATTCATATTTGTAATTGATTTAGTTGCAGTTGAAACTATTCAACCTAGAGTTGAAATATGGTGATGTGATGAGATTGGTTTCAAAGATATGAGCTATCAAACATGATGTTGAATCAATAGGTGTCAAAATGAACATATACATTACCACATTCATAAAATCCCTTCTTCCCAACTATTTAACCTATTTGGAGTCTCTAAAAACAAGTAATCAGTTAAAGACTCTCACATTTGACCAATTGGTTGAAAAGATGGTAAAAAGAGAAAAGGCCTTTGGAAGGAAAACTGAAACCACAATACATGAAAGTGTGTACTATATCAAAAATATATATTCCAAACCATCAAACAAGGTCACATCTTCCAAAAATGAGGGAAACAATAAGTATAAAAATAAGTTCAAGGGAAAAGGTGGAAAAAATAAAAATCATGGTCAAAATCAAAAACAAAATGATAAATAGAATCCATATTGTCAACAGTGTGATAGAAAATGTAGCCATGAGACTCATAAATGTATAACTCCATGGGATAAAATTGAATCATACTATAAAAATAAAGAGGGTGATTCAAATAAATAGTTGAAAGAGTCAAACTCAGCCCAATTCACCAATGAATGTGTGTTTTCTAGTACAAATGATGAAGCAAATAGTGTCTTGATCAGTTCATCATGGTTTGATGCTTGGGTTCCTGATACTAGAGCCACTCAACATATGACTTTCTAAAAATACTTCTTTGAGGATTAAAATGAATAAATTTGTGGCTTAGTATACCTCATAGATATATCAAGTTTACAACCATAGGATAGAGGTGGAATTCGACTCAAGTGTCTAAGACTTCCAAAATACAAACTTGAGAATGTTCTGTGCCTTCCTAAATTAAAAAAAAAACTTGTTATCCCTAATGGTCATAAGGTATCAAGGCCATTCATTTCTATTGACTAACGGAAATTTCAAATTTAGGAGACAAAGTGATGATGCAATCATCTTGACTAGCTATGAGAAAGGGAAATTGTTGACGCAGTGGATTGCACCCAGGGCAGGAGGCCGAGCTCTGCCTTCCACATGTCAAAATGGAAACTTCCCTCTCACCTATGGGACTGGTGAAGTTGGAGGAGAGAGTCTCTAGGTAAGGGCTAGCTCCCTTTGATGCATCTGAGTTGTTCCAATAAGTGTTAATACATGTATATAGATATATAATGGGGGGTGAAAAGGGAGAAGGATTACAGGAAAACAAAACCTACTCTAAAATGGGTGATGTACCAAATGATTCGACTTACTCACACTCACACTAGAAACCATACAAACACATACGTACACTTTAAACTAGCAAAAGACCAGGCTACAAGAAACTTAATAGTGAGGCTTTAATGGAACACATAGAAAATAGGGACTCACCATAGGTGTTATGGAAAGGGCACACTGTATAGTAGCTTCTTCTATCTCTGTGCTTCCAGGTGTAGCTCTCCTTATCACTTGCAGGAATGGCACCTTATAGACACTAGGTGCATTATTGTTAACCATGTGAAAGCATTAGAAAGCAATGACTAAACACAAAATTAACACTCAGACACACACAGAGATATCTAGCCAGAATAGAGGTAAAAATGCATTTATTGATTTTGGGTGAAAATTTGCTAGGGCTTTGCCTTACAAATGTGACAGATAATTTTCCAAATGACAAGTCTAAAATATATAGAGGAAGAAAGGAGGCCTTTTGGTGCCCTTTTTACAAATGACCCATGTGTGTTTCGATCATTGGGAAGAGCTAGCGACTTAAACATCATATGTGAATTTATGGGCTGCACTGTTTGTCTATAAACAAGACCGCTCCTTCAAGATGATTACGTGGCTTGTCTACTCATTAATGCAAAATGAAGAAATTGAGTCATACCATTAGCCATTTGTGCCTCTTGATGATCAATTCACAGACACTGTATCACCTGCTAGAGTAACTGCTTGAGTAGACGCCTTCCTTTGCCACTTGGACTACTTGTCCATTTCTACACTTGGTCTTTCTTCTACCTTTAAGCCTTTGAATTCCTTTGAGTTCAAGCTCTTCTTGACAGTTCATTCATGTCTCTCCCACTTGCCTTGGCTATTTTTTGTTGATTCCAATAAGTGACACATGGCATGTTCCATCGTTGAAACTATCAAGACATGTGGCAGCATCCACTGTATTTATAAAAGCTTCAAATACCTTTGGAGAGTTCTATAGAAAATGACATATGGTGGCTTTCACTATCTTTAGCAGTTTATTAGGGCCCACCAGAGTGCTTTGCGAGACAAAAAGGAAGGGACAGTGGGTGTTGACACTTGTCGGCTTCCACCGAGCCTTGTAGGGAATACATGGCACGTTTCACTTCTTTTAGAGAAAACATGTCAAAGCTTCCATGGTTGCCATTTGACACTTTCCATGCTTTAGCTTTCCCTAGTTTTGTCACTTTCCAGCTCCTTCGACCTTCAGGCTATCTTCTTGGTGAGTCACTGGCTCCTTGGCTCTTTTTTGGTTAGCGCTCAGGGATTTTGAAAACAAATAGCTGTTTCACTATCTTAATTTTGACGTTTGCACACCAGTCACTGCATTTGAATACCCAACAGCTAGTTTGCCATGTTTAACTTTGACATCCTTAGGCCTGTCACCCTTGGACCTTCCTTTTGCTTTCTGCTTTAGCCCTTTTGCCCATGGGTTTTTTCTTTGGGATTTTTGCATGAACAATTTTCCTGCAGACAAAAAGTCTGCGAGAATTGTCCCGGTCACTTTGACTTCTTTCAAAATTTTCCCCAACTTTTTCTCACTCGCGGCCCTTCTGAATTCCTTCAAAAATTTTGTCTGAAGGAATTCCTTCAAACAAAAACTCCAAAGGATTTCTTCCTTGCCTCTGCCAACTGCCTTAGAAAAAATTTTGAAACAACTTACCTTTACAGCTTTCTCTTTGAAGTGTTCTCTACCCTCCGCAAGGGCTCTTGGACCTAGAACTGCCCTCTGCAAGGGCACTTATCCTTTGGGAGGCTTAACCTTTTATGTTGAACCACTCCTTTGAACCAACTATTGAACCAATCCATTGAACTAGTTCAATGGTTCAAACAATTGTTGAACCAAGGCATCGAACCATTTGATTGAACCTGTCGATGAACTTTGCATTGAACTTTGCTGATGAACTTTAATATTGAACCAAAAATGTTGAAACAATGCATTGAACCAAGATATTGAACCAAGGTGTTGAACCAACATGTTGAACCAAGCCGATGAACTATTTTATTAAACCAAAGTGATGAACTTTTTGATTGAACCAAGGCTTTAAACCGAAGTGATGAACTTTCTGATTAAACCAAGGTGTTGAACCAAAGCGTTGAACCGATTCAATGGTTCAACAGTTCAATGGTTCAAAGGTGATAACTCTTAGAAATATTATGTCATTTAACCACTCTTCTAACCTTAAGGAAAAGTGTCTTTGAACCATTTTAGCTCTCTTTCCTTATGAATCTCTTCAGACAAGAGTCCGAAGAAGCTTTGTAAAACCTTGCACTCTCTGAACTGGTTCTTCATCTGCCAAAAGACTACACCTACAGAGTTCATAGAAAAAATCTTCCTTTCAAAATTCATAAAAACTTCACCTACAGAGTCTGTAGAAATTTCCAAACTTGTGCAAAATCAAAAAATGAATTGGCCCAGAATAGTAGGGGAAGAAGGGGACCAATTTTTGGCCTGTTGGACCAAAAATGGTCAACAAATTTGAAAAAAAACTTGTTATACCTAATGGTCATAAGGTAGCAAGGCCATTAATTTCTATTGAATAATGGTGATTTCAAAATTAGGAGACAAAGTGATGATGCAATCATCTTGACTAGATATGAGAAAGGGAAACTATTCAAACTGAAGGGTGAGCCATCAAATTCAAGGAATTATGATCATCTTTTGGAAGACAAAATGTCTCTAAACATGTTGTGGCATACTCAATTTGGGAATACTCACTATAAAATAATTCATGTATTACAAAATAATGGTGTTGTTGGCATGCCTACATTGCCTATAAAATCAGATGAGAAGTGTGAATCCTGCATCTTAGCTAAACATGCAAGAAAACTATTTCTAAAGTCACAGTGGAAAGTAGATATAAAATTATAGATTGTTCATTCAGACTTGTGTTCTCTTCCAATCCTCTCCACTGGTGTTCATAAATACTTCATGGTGTTCATTTATAACTATAATAAGATGACATGGATTCACCTTTTGAAAAAGAAATCAAAAGCCTTTAATACTTTGAATAAGTTTTGAATAACATCAAGACACTCAAGATAGATAATGGTGGTGAATTCACATCAAAAAAGTTTGAATCTTATCTTGATCAAAATGGGATCAAACACCATCTCATAATTCCTCACACTCCATAAAAAAATAGAGGAGTCGAAAGAATGAGCAGAACTATAATGAATATGGTTCGTGTAATGTTGTATTTTAAAGGGATAAATCTACACTTTTGGGATGAAGTAGCTAAAACAATAGTATACCTTCACAACAAATCACCATCAAAATATCTTGAATCAAGGACTCTATATGAGATGTGGTGTGGTCACCTCTTTTTAGTGTGAAATCTTTGGGTTTTTTGATCTACTTGTTACACATTAATTCTAAAGGAGAAGAGAAATAAATTGGACCACAGGAGTCAAAAATGCATCCACTTGGGATATTCTGATTCCTCTAAGGCATTCAGGGTATACGATGAGAAAGAGAATAATTTTCTTATCACAAGAGAAGTTCTATTTTTTGAAAATATAAAGGACAAAGTGCATATTGATAGATAGTTGAGTTGACTAGACAAATATGCAAAGTTTGATGTCTAGAAAGAGAGTGATTCGAATATTCAAGACAATTAGTGGGGGAAAAATATTTGAGAATCTATTGATTTTCTATTTTATCCTATATATGAGCTTGAAACTCCTCCTGAAAGAGAGATTGAAACTTCATCAAATATTGAATAAGGGCAATTACAATAAAGGGTAAATAGTGAAAGAACTTTAGAGGATGAACCTAAAGCACCTACAACATAGAATAATATGCCTACGTGGGCCATTCAAATACTAAAATATGTGAGGCCTAATGAAGTTGGGAAAATAAGCACTCAAAGTACACATGTAACCTCCTCTCAACCAAATAAGTTTATTGATGAAATTTAGGACATGATTGGAAAACTCACATTGGATGATTTACAAGAGGAACTCAATGTTGTGTTTGATTTAGAACCAATAAATTTTAAACAAGTTGAGAAGCTTGACTCTTAGAGAAAAGCAATGAAAGATGAGTATAATTCACTGGTGAAAATGGGACTTAGAATTCGGTTGATCCACCATATGGTTGTAAATCAATTGGATACAAGTGGGTCTATCAAAATAAATACAAGGTAGACAACTCACTTGAAAAGTATAAAGTAAGGCTTGTCTCAAAGGAGTATGCTCAAAAAGAAGTAATTGACTACATTGAAACCTTTACACCTATATAAAAATGGACTACCATCATACTTTGTTGGATTTGGTAGCTCACAATAGATGGAAATTTCACCAAAAGGATGTCCAAACTACATTTTTGAATGGATACCTCAATGAAACTATGTACATGACACAAATTGATGGTTTTGAAGTAAAGGGACAAGAGCACAAGGTGTAAAAATTATTAATATTTCTATATGGTTTGAAATAAGCCCCTTGAGCATGGTACAAAAAAATATCTAAGCACCTTATGAACATGAACTTCAAACATTTTGAGTTTGAAGATGTAACTCTTTTCATGAAAATAGTTGTATTTGTGGTGGTTTATATTGACAATTTACTCATCACAAGGAATAATGAATGGTACACTACAAAATTCAAATCAAAATTGATGAAAATCTTTGAAATGAATGATTTGGGTTATCTTCAATACTATTTGGGTATTGAAGTAATTCATAAACCAAAGTATTTATTCATCACTCAATAGAAATAAATTGGTGACATTTTGAGCAAGTTTAGAATGGAAGATTGTAAGCCTCTCAACATGCCCATGGAATAGAATCTCAAATTGACATCTAAAGATTCAATAGATTTGGTTGATGCCACTAAATATAGATAGCTCATTGTAAGTCTAATTTATGTGACTACCACTAGACCAAATATATCATATGAAGTTGGTGTCCTCTAAAGATTCATGCAAAAACTTAGGGAGATTCATTGGATAGTATCAAAAAGGGTCCTTAGATATCTCAAAGGCACACAACATTTTGGGCTCAAATACTCCATGACAAGAGACTTCAAACTAGTTGGGTATTCATATTCTAACTATGTTGGTGATCATGAAGATGTAAATTCTACCTTAGGTTTTCTAATGAATTTGGGAATAGCATCTTTTAGTTTGAAATCCAAGAAGTAATCCGTGCTATCAATTTCTTCAATAGAATCAGAATATATGGCCACTTCAGAGGCAACTAGAGAGATCTTGTGGCTCAAAAGGGTTCTTTTAGATTTGTAAAAATAACATGTTTTACCAACACCTCACATATTTGAAAACACTTCTACAATCTAGATGGAAAAGAATCTAATCTTTCATGACCAAACTAAGCACATCAATACCAAATTTTATTTGATTCGGCACTATGTGAAAGATGGCAGTGTCAAGTTGTAACATTTTTCACAATAGAGCAACAACAAACATTCTAACAAAGGAGCTTGGATGAGAAAATTTTGAAAATTTTAGAGAAATGATTACTCTGACAATAACCCATGTGGATTAAGGGGTGATGTAATATTATTGTAGATAATATTTCTTAATTCTTAGAAGTAGTTGCACATTTGCTTTTATCTTGTAGTGTGTAGTTCAAGAGTCCCATAGGTAGTTAAATGGACTTCTTAGGAGGTGAAGTGATTAGTCATATTTTGGATTTAAATTATATTGTTTGATTTCTTTTCAATTTGAATCATGAAATATAATTTCATTTGCATTATGTATGAAATCATGCCTATCAATTATGCCCTACTTCTGCATACTACCATCTATAGCATCTTTAAGCCCAGTTTTCAAATATTTCAAAGATCAAGCACATTCAAGGCATCCAACCCAACTTTCATTATATCATTCAATTGAACTTGCATCAAACACTAGGTGGGAGAACTATTTTAGGCTTGATCCCTCTTCATAATATTAGAGGATTAGGGTTTTCACACTAAATCAAGTTTTCTAAGCATAACATAGAGCTCTAAGTTTCATGCACGTAGGAATAAGACCTAAAAATATAGGCACATATGCTCTTAGAAAATAAGAATAATCTCATAAAGGGGACACTACCACCACCTAGAGGACACTACTCAAACTTGGCACTACTATCCATACTGGTTGTTACTATCTAGTGAGTAGACGAATAACATAATTCTATTGATGACACTTAAAACTACCCAGATCTCAACTTTCAAAACCCAAATCATTTACGATAGTTAGTTTTCATATAAGTATATATTTATGCCTATTTATTTTTATTTTTATTTTTATAAATTCAAATAAGGTCAAATTTTATAACAAATCAATACTTAATTATTGTATATTTATTTAACTATTATAGACATCTCAACCCTTTAATCTAAACATAAGATTTTCATTGTAAAACTCTAAAAGGTTAAATCACTAACCAACCTTTACAAATATGTTTGAGGGAGAAAATTTACCATATTAAATTTAATAAATTATCATTGGAGCAAGGGGGATGAGGTCACACTAATGGACATGGTTGAGTATATCCCTATTTAACCTAGTGTGGTTGCCTCCCAAAATGATAGAGAGTATTTGAAAATGTCTAATAGGTGCTTGTAAATATATTAGGGGTATATAATAGATGTTATAAGTAGTTTCAAGATATTTTTTATATTATTTCGTACTCTCCTAGAGTTTAAAAGTTAGTATAATGGTGAATGGGCTAAGTGAGGTAAGGATGTCAAGATTAAATATTTTCAAGCACTTAATAATTACTTTTTTATGTCAAAATTTTTCCCAATTTTATTCTAGTGATGAAACAAATTAAAATTACTAGATAAAATTATATGCAACCCTAGGTTTGTATACACAGTTTGTCTATTGATGTGAAACTTGATTGTGTAAAATACCTTAATGCAAAACCTGCAATTGTCACTGAAAGTAGTTATTGTCCATATTTGAATATTGAATTTTTGAAACTTGAAAGTGATATTTTTAAATAGAGAAAAGAAAGTATACACCTGAAAAAGTATGCAATCTAATTGTCTTATAACTTGGAAATGAAGAAGTATTTTCCCTCTTGTCAAGACATTTTATATAAATGTTGAACATGGGGTGAATTGAGAGTGATAAAATCTAAATTTAAAAACATTTGAATGCTCTTAAGTTGGAAATATTATATAATATAACTCTCATTTGATTGTGTAGAGTACTCTGTAAAATAATTGAAGTGATGGAACCACTAAAGTGGCTTGCTACATATAAAAAGTGCAATCATATACGTTGAGTGTCACTAGACTCTAACATGTCCTAATTTCAACAAGAATACAAATCACATCACTACAGATGGATCTAGATTCTATTTGAAACTTTAAACTTTTGGACTTTGAAACTTTTGAACTTGAGAAATTTGAATCTAGCATGTAGTAACTTGAACATGAATGAGTATCATGCCCCCGTATTATACTTTTATTAATATTAAATACCATTTAAACTTTGAAAATATTGAAATTATAATTATTCTGAAACTTATTACTTATAAATATAGAAATGAGTGCACATACATGGCACATGCCTCCATAATCTAAAAATTTTGAATCATATTATAATTCTAAAAACTATATAGTGCCATAAATCTAAAATTTTCTCACGACAACTTGAATTATTAAGTAAATACCATTTTGATTCCCTCCTTTTTAGATAAGGAATTTATCCATAATTCACTTATCTCAAAATAAATCATATGTGAAAAATAGAATCATGTAGTAGCATTTTGAATATTTGAATTGGATTACATCATAGTATCGAATATAGTATTGAGGTTGCATGTGTTAGATAGATATATCATTTAAATGCATAAGTATAACATGTATGATATACATAATTTCACCAAATTAATAATAGATAATATGATTAATGCATGATATGAATCATGGCACCACGTAAAAAGTAATGAATAAACAAGCAATGTTATATAATTTGTAAATAATGTCACACATAATTCCCAAATGTCACATAAAAGGGACATTTAAATGTCATATAAACACACAAGGATAAGGACCACATGAAAGTGTCATGATGATGTCATACAGTCAATAATATGCACATACAATGCCATGGGCCACACATGATAATAAATCAAGTTGTAATTTATCATGCAATAAAGTAAGAAAAAGAAAGCATAAAGCAAATGAGACTAAGTTGCATCCACCATATGTATCAATGTCATTATTATCAAATAGTATATTTATGTAACATATGTATAATATGAGTGAAAAGAAAAACATTTTTATGATATCTAGCTCAATGTGGTAGAAAGGTTGAGGATAAACACAACCTGTTGAATTGTTCAGCAGAATAAAGAGATGTCCTCAACTTAGTAAGGTTCTTGGGTAATAATGAAAACCTGACATCAAAACCATGTAAAATTATATATGTATCATACTCAAGGACCTCATTAAAATTACTATGTATTAAAAATTTAAATATGTTATCTTCCTAGCATATAAAAAATAACATATTAAAATATGTAAGCTATTAACATTTGAAAGATGCTTGTATGTCCTATTTTTTAATTTTTGAAAATATTTTAATTATTTTTTGCATTTTATTAATAAAGGTATCTATTTAAGTATAATAAAAATGTAAATGAATGATTTTCATGGGATTATTATGTTTGCCTTTGAGTGTGGCTAGGTAATAATATTTTATACCCAACCTTTCAATGATTATGAATGAACTCAATAAATTGGGTTTGAATTTTATTTTATTTTCTTTATTAAAAATGGTATTATTTTGATTTTATTTGAGTAATAGATCACTAATTTTAAATTTTTGATCATGAATTTTCTTGTCATATGCTCATTTGATAGTGATTGATAAATTTTTAAATTTTTGAGAGCCTATATGCATTTATTATCAAGCATTTCCAATTCATGTAAGTGTTTTTATATAAACTAATTATTTTTCATAATGTCATTCAAGGATAATTGCAAACAGGGTGTTTATATCTCAATAGGACGTATAGATTATATTCCATAAATAAGAGAGTATGGAGTATCCTTAATTGGTATGTGTACACTTCTACGATATGCCAAAATAGCATAGATAATTTTAGTATGCCAATCCATTCCCTAGTTTGAAATGGTCTTTCCTAATATTGTATTGGTTATTTTATTATTTTCTTCTTCTTGACCTTTCCATTGTAGGTAGTAAGGGGTGGAGAAAGTCTAATGGATTTTGAACTTAGCACAAAAAAATTGATTGTTTTATTTTTAAAAGATGAACCATTATACGTTATAATTGTAAAAGGTAGGTTGAATCATAGATAATATGCATTAGTAATAAATTAAAAATATCCTTGCCTATTATATATTGTAGGGGTATTGCTTCCACCCATTTTGTAAAAATATTGGTAACTATAATGATAATCTTTTGTCTATCTAGAGAATTTGGATTGATTTTTCTAATTAAATCAAATCCCTAAAGAGAGAAAGGCCATGGAGAGACAATAGATTTAAGTGCACAAGATGGAGTGTGATTGAGATTTGTATTCCTTTAACATTTGGAATACAATTTAACATATTTATGGAATTATTATTCCATTTTTGGCCAATAATATCCTTAACATAAGATATTGGAAGACATTTTTTTCACAAAATGGCCTTCACATTCATTATTATGAACTTTGAGTATAACAATTTCAGCTTCATCCTAATCTATACATCATAATAATTTCCCTCAAAAGACAATTTAAAAAGGAATCCAATGATGAGTACATAAAAAATGCCTTGGTGTTTTAATCATTTTTTATCCTCTTTCATAATATTTTTGGTAAAAACATATTTATATAAATAATTATAGATACCAAAGTACCACTTGGGATTATCTACACTATGTGTGACTACCAAAACTTCTAATGTATTGATAATATCAATATCAATTGAAAGATTGTGTAATTTTTTTATTGTAAATATTTCATGATCATCATTAAAATCAATTGGGATTAAAGATGAAGTGTTATCCATGGCATCAGTATGTCAATTATCTTTTCCATGGATGCTCTCAATGGAAAAAGAAGAGAAGTGTAGTATTAAACATTGGACCATGTCTTTATAATAAAATAACTTATCCTCTTTAGTTTGATAAACATTTGTATCTTAGCTTATGATAATTTTTGAATTGACATATACATTTAAATATTTAATATGCAAAATTTATGTTGTTAATAAGCCTAGTATTAAAGCTTCATATTCTACTATGTTATTTGTGCATGAAAATCCTAAGCAAAAAATAAAAATCATATGCTTACCTTGTGGATTAACAAACACAATCATAGTCCCAAAACCTATAGAAAAATTATATCCATCAAAATGCATGGCCCACTTATCATGATTGATATTATAAGTAAATTCACTTTAAAATTAGGTAGTAATGGGTAATGGATCATGTAATAGGGAAGTAGTTAATTGATCTATAATAGCTTTCTATTTAATATACTTTTGTGATATAAAATGTACATCAAAATCAATAAGAAACATTACCCATTTTGATATACACCTCAATAGATGGGTATTTGACATGAGATACTTGAGTGGGTCAAATTTAGTAATGACATGAATTTCATGATGAATTAAATAGTATCACAATTTTTGCATGGAAAATACAAGAGCCAAGCATAAATTTTCCATAGTATTATAATTTTTCTCACAATTGATAAGTGTGTGATTAATGTATAAAATGTCACTTTATTGATGATCATCACCAAAATATATGAGTAAAGCATGCAAAATATGATAAATGGTTGAAATATATAACAAGAGGGTTTACTCTACAATAAGAGGCATAAGAATAGGTATATTTAGAATATATTATTTAAGTTCATCAAATTTTTTTGATAAAATTCATCCCATTCAAATTTGGTCTCTTTTTTAAGTAACCTTGTTAAATATTGTGTTTTATCTGTTAATTGAGCTATGAAACATTATATAGAATTAATATGACCTTGTAAACATATGATTTGCTTTAAATTATTTGGTGGTGGCATATCTAGTATAGCTTTTAATTTCTTGGGGTCAACTTAAATACATGTTTAATAAATGATAAAACTCACAATTTTTCTGAAGATACTCCAAAAAACATTTTTTTCTAATTTAAACGTATGTTATATTGCTTCATTCTTTCAAATATTGGTTATAAGTTAATACATGGTATTTTCAATAAATATATTTGGATAATAAGTCATCAAAATAATATTCAATTATTTTATGTATGTAATCATGAGAAATATGTGTCATGGATCATTGATCGGTTGTTCCTAACTTATTTAGACCATTTAGCATGACTGTATAATAAAAATTCCCCAATTGTGTGATGAATAATGTATTTTCTTGATCTACAAGATTAATCTTGATTTTTTTAATCCTAAAAAACCATCCATGAAAGATAACATCTCATATCTTATGGTGGAATCTACAATCATATCTATGTTTGGTAATGAAAAATCATATTTAGAATAAGTTTTATCTAAATCATGGTAATTTATGCAACATCAAATATCTCCATTAGGATTTTCCACTAGTATAATATTAGAAAACCATTAAATATAATCAACAAAGTGAATGAATTTGACATCCTAAATCCTTTCAACTTCACTTTTGACTAACAAAGTAAATTTTGGATGCATTTTCCTTATTTTTTGTTTGACTAGTTTGGCATCTGGATATAAAACAATATTGTGCATGGTTATCATTGGATTAATTACAAGCATGTATTTATTTACCCATGAAAATAATTTAGAATAATCATGTAAATATTATTTAAGATATTGTATCTCATCATTTTTTAACATGGTTGTTAGGAGTATAGGTCGTAGATCCTTTTTTAGTACCAAAATGAAACTCAATGGTTTCCTTATTAAGTAATGTTGATCGATATTCCACATATGGAGTAATAAGAATAGTGTTGGGACCATCTAATTATGTTTTTAAGATATAATCATAGATTTCACCAAAATATATGTGTGTATTTATTTCATGAGTAAATGTTTTCCTATGATGGAAGGAATTAAGATCCTCATATGCACCTAGATTTTCCAAAAGGAACTCATCATTTGAAAAATCATCTAATATCAAAATTTATAGTGAGATCATGTTATCAATGAGTTTAGGATATACTAATGATAATTGATAAACATTATTGACTTGATTATTATGCTCAAAGAGCATATGCATGGCAAATATGAACTTGGGAGGGTGAATAACTTGATTAAGTCCATCAAAGTTAGACTTATCGTTATTCCTAAAACCTGTTTGCCCTTTATTTTCAAAAGTAGTAATAAGAAAAAAAAATACCCTGAGTATGTTTTTGTAACCCTAATTTAATGGTCTATTTGTATTATTTTAAGTTTTTAAATATAAAACCATATTGATTGAATCTGATTGATGATTCCTCTAAATCTAGTGAAAATGAGGTTAAAATGATAAAGAAGTAGATGGTGATGCCTCAATGGAATAATGTTGAATATATTAAACATAAGTATCTATGGGATATGTATACACATAATATTTCTAAATTGTATTATTTATTAATGCTTTCTTTTTTGTAGCACCATGTTGAGTTTCATTCTCCCTAAGCCCATGCATTAAAGGGTGCACTGAGAAAGGGGTGGGCAAATATATGGTGATTTGTGAGAGACATTGTTGATTATATATCATTCCTACATCCATTTTAACTTCCCAATATTTGATCCTCTAATATATATCCTTCTATCTTGCATCCTTTAACAAGTCAGGACCTATATTTTCCTACTATGTCATCCCAATTAGATGTAGTTCTAACCATTATATGTCCCATCCCAACTACATCAGTCATATTGATAAAGTCACAAATGTTCTAGCACACACTTTATAGCTATATTGGCCTAGCCATCATAGTTCAAGGTTAGACATCATACTTCAGACTAAATTGAGTTAGTCGATAGTATCAGTTAAATCTTTGGGAGGAATAGGGTCTTTCATCACCATAAATACAAGTTTTCATTTCAATCCAATAGAGAGGAACATTCATTTTTAATTTTTAATGCTCACACATTTTCCCTAATTATACATTGGAGAATTTATTTCTTAAATATTATCTTGGAGAGAAAATCTTGTCTTGTGGAATCTTGGATACAATAGGATTTCTTTTAGTCTAGAACTTTATTCATCAATTAAGATCCTTATAATTACAACAATATTTTATAAATAACCATTGTCCAATGGGGAAATTTAGACTTTATAGGTCTCATTCAAGGTAAGTATATTATAAACCTAACTCTTTATTTTTTATAAATATAAGTTGCATAATTGTTTAGTTAATGAATGTATGTTTCATTGTTTGAATTCTCTCTACACTTAAACTTAGTGTGGCTATAGGATTATTCAATTTATCATTTATCCATATTAGATAACCTAGGCCCCCATTTTTATAACATGGATCCTTACCCACTTTAATATGTTGTTAACCCTTCAGCTTACTTACATTATTTAATTATGATTACTTTCTAAATAGATACCTAGTTAGGGCTATTGCATTGTGTTGATTGCATTGTGTTGTAGGTGATCCCCTTGTTACGTTTAGAGGATCCATTGGTCATATCCAAATTAAATTGATTATAAATATACTCTACTTGGTTTACCTTCTCTGAGTCTGGATCTTTAGATATGATAGATATACATCAATCATAAGTCATTGCATACATTATGGTAAACCCAACATAAATCTAACCATTGATTTCACCTTTGTAATAAACTATAACAAATAATATTGATCTTATTATATTTTATTTTTATATCATCAAGCTATATTAAATAGATCAATATAGTTCATTCATAATTTTTACCCATAAAAACTATATCGAATAGTGTGACATAGTTATATTTCATAATAAATTGTTTCAACTAGGTGACTCAATTTTATTTATAGATATGTAGTTTGTATTTTCCATATAAGTATATTGACATACTTTTATTTATATTTATTCAACATATATCCAAAAAAAATATTGAACCTATTGATATAGTCATGTCTCTTATTAACTTTTTCAGTCAACTATATTGATTTGTCTGAACTAATTTTGTATTTTCTTTTTTACTTTTGTATAAAATTATTTATAGTCAACTAAATTAATTTGTCTAATTTATTGATTTATTTACATTTTTAATTTATCTATAAAATTATTTATAGTTAATTGCATCAGTTTATCCGATCTAGTTATGTACTTCATTTTATTTTTGATAAATTGTATCAACTAGATCGATTTAGTTCTAAAATTAACTTTATTATCAATAAATTGAATTAGCTTGATCGATATAGTCATATACCTTTGTCTATAATTTTTATTTACACATATTATATTGAACTACTTGATACAATTTTGCATTGTGTTTACAACTACATCATCTAGTATCGATATAATTATTTATGATTTAATTTTTAAGCATAATTAAGGTGATTCAAATTTTCTTTCAAAATATAATCACATGTTTTATTTCAAGTTGACTATTGTTGGAAATATTGTCATTGATGTCAAAGGTTTAGCATTATTGGTGATAAAGGCCCCATTGCATTTAATGTTATTTGTAATAAATATATCTTGGCTAATATGAGTTGTTATTTATTTAATATTAACGAATATATTTTTAGTTGCATATGAGACAAAAGAAGGGCCCATGGAGAAGTCGAAGAGCCATGGGGTAAAGACAAAAGAAGGATGAGACGCATTTTCCCATGAAGAGTCATCTTGGGGAATACTAAGAGTCACCAAGTGAAGACAAAAGAGTAAGGGCTCAATTTCTCATGAAGGGACACTTTGAGGAATACGAAAAGTCACCAAAGATAAGGACAAAAGTGGGAAGGATGTTTTTGATCATGAAGGGTCACCACATGACTTTTCAAAGGCTTGAATATGAAGGGTCATCCAAGATTGGCACCATTTTCCATGAGGATTGAAGGGTCACAAAGGGGGAAGGCCAAAGGTCATTTGGAAAGCTATAAATAAAGGCTTGAGAAGCCATTTGTAAATGTGGAAGTGAGAGGTTGATTTGATATTGTAATATCTAGCTTAGAAGAGCAATTGTGAGAGATGAATATGTTTTGTATTTGTTATATCTAGCTTAGAAGAGCAAAGTTGAGAGAGAGGAAAGAGATGTATTAAACTATCATTTTTTGAGATAGCAACATTGAGAGATAGGTGTGTGGTATACACAAAGGGGTTGGTGCTACTGTGGGTTGGTGCTCATGAATTGTTTCTGGGTTGGTGCTCAGTAAAGGGGTTGGTGCTCCTGTGGATTGGTGCTCATGAATAGTTGCTGGGTTGGTGCTCAGCAAAGGGGTTTGAAGCTCCTGTGGGTTGGTGCTCATGAATTGTAGCTCAGGTGGTACTCGGCAAAGGGGTATGGTGCTCCTGTGGGTTGTTTCCCATGAATATACTTGATATTGTTCTCTGTGGTTTTTCCCACATTGGGTTTCCATGTTATATCTGGTGTCTCTCTCTATCTTGTGTGATGTTTATTGTTTGAGTTTTATTGCATATCTTGAATGTTTGATTAAGTGTAATTTGTTAAAGGGAAATTTTTATAAGATATATAATATACCAATTCAGCCCCCCCCTCTCGATATATTTCATGCTTAACAATTGGTATCAGAGCAGGATCCTTTAGAAAGGGTTTAACAGATTGAAGGTAGATCAAAGAAAAGCATAAGATGGCCAAGCAACTAAAAAAGGAGAATCAAGAGTTGAAATCTATGGTTGAGGCTCTTAAGGAAAAGGTGTGTCTCTTGGATTCTAAGTTGGCTATAGAAGTAAAAGAAAATAAGATATTTATTCAGGATCTTAAGAATTAGTTAGAGGTTGCAAATTCAATTTTAACATCAAAAGAAGAAGAGTGTAATCATTTGAAAGATAAGTTAGGTTATTTAAAGGATAATCATGAGAATATTATACTCAAGGTTGAAAAATATCATGAAATATTAGTCCAAGGAAAGAAGGATGCAAGTTTTGCAGGCGAATCAAAGAAGCCAATCAGGAAGCCCAATGCTTTCAAGTTTTCAAATTATTTTCATGGTCATTGTTTTGTTTGTCATCATGTTGGTCACAGGGCAAGAGATTGTATGAGGAGAAGCAATCAGTCAAAGGGAGATCTCAGTCACATTCAAAAAAAAGGTATGAGAAATATTATTGGCTTTTATCATCATAAGGTTGGCCATATTGCTAAATTATGTCCAAAATAAGTAAAGAGATCTTTAAAGTATGTCAAAGGTTACAGAGCCCCTAAAAGATATGAGAAGATTCAAATTAAGGTTTGGAGACCCAAAATAGTAAAGTTTGATCAGGTTGAGTTTAAAAGTGAAAATGAATTACTTGTTATAGTAGATAAAGAATCAGATAGGAAGGATTGTGCAGAATCTCTTGTTACATTTGAGCATGACCTTTGACAAGATAAGATAGTTACAAAATTTGAGAAGATGAAAAACATCATAAATGATAAGGTTAGTAGGGCAAAAAGGTTAGACATGCTTAAACAGATTCTAAAAGAAAAAACATAAGAAGATCAAGGAAGAAAGAGAGGAGATGTCGGAATCTCTTGAGATTTGTTTCTAGGACCCTTTGTGTGGGGTGTCTCTTCTAGGCTTCAAGGAGACACTTTTAATAAAAATTAAAGCATGGTGGATGCTATTGGGTCTTGGATATTTTTCATGACAAGAAGGTGAGTTGACAGATTAATTTGTATATCTTTTGAGTGAATAGATTTTGCACCGGTGTTAAGGTTAAGGCTATTAGAATGATTCTTTCATATGCAGTGTTTAAAAGTTTTAAAGTGTTTCGAATGATTATGATCACAATAAATTAGAATGTTGAAAAAGAGCTAAAAAGTTTTAGAAAGAAGGGAAAGGATACTCATGTAGATTCAATCAAGAAGGTTCAGAGTTTCAAAGCTCCATTCATCAAGAAGAAGGTTCAGACATGTTCATGGTAGAAGAAACAACCTAAAAGATTCTATGTTGGTGCAAATAGCTTTGCATGTAAGAAATAAAGATTAGCCATGGTTCGTTGATAGTGGATGTTCGAAGCATATGACTGGAGATAAGAGTAAAGAAGATCAATTGTGTCATAGTGAAATTTGAAGATAAAACCACTGGCAGGATAGCCAAAAAAGGTATTTTAAGTTTGGTATTAGTAGAACCAAAGCTAAGAATGTTTTGTAAGAATAATCTATTGAGTGTAAGTAAATATGTGTTCAAGGATACACCTTAAAGTTTCATGCGGAAGGTTGTGAGATTAGAAGATAATATTCAAATGAGTTGATTGCAAATTTTCAAAGGATAGGTAAAGATTTATATGCATTATCAGATATCTTCTCAAAGATCAGCGAGAGGAGTTGGGAGTAATTTCTATTACTCCCTGCCATTTATGTTCAGCATCAATTGAGGGGGAGCTAAGTGTTAGCTCTAGGTAGGCCCTTTGCCATTGATGTAAAAGGGGGAGAATAATAGGTATAGGTACAGGTGCAAAAATAGGTACAAGTTGCTACAATAAGGGAGAGTTATTGTATGTTTTTAGATGACAAGATGTGTAGGTGATAGGATGTGGCAGTTTTAAGATTGAGGTTGCCGTCAATGACAAAGGGGGAAATTGTTGAAAAATTGTCATTGATGTCAAAGGTTTAGCATTATTGGTGATAAAGGCCCCATTGCATTTAATGTTGTTTGTAATAAATATATCTTGGCTAATATGAGTTGTTATTTATTTAATATTAACGAATATATTCTTAGTTGCATATGAGACAAAAGAAGGGCCCATGGAGAAGTCGAAGAGCCACGGGGTAAAGACAAAAGAAGGATGGGATGCATTTTCCCATGAAGAGTCATCTTGGGGAATACCAATAGTCACCAAGTGAAGACAAAAGAGTAAGGGCTCAATTTCTCATGAAGGGACACTTTGAGGAATATGAAAAGTCACCAAAGATAAGGACAAAAGTGGGAAGGACATTTTTGATCATGAAGGGTCACCACATGACTTTTCAAAGGCTTGAACATGAAGGGTCATCTAATATTGGCACCATTTTCCATGAGGATTGAAGGGTCACAAAGTGGAAAGGCCAAAGGTCATTTGGAAAGCTCTAAATAAAGGCTTGAGAAGCCATTTGTAAATGTGGAAGTGAGAGGTTGATTTGATATTGTAATATCTAGCTTAGAAGAGCAATTGTGAGAGATGAATATGATTTGTATTTATTATATCTAGCTTAGAAGAGCAAAGGTGAGAGAGAGGAAAGAGATGTATTAAACTATCATTTGTAGAGATAGCTATATTGAGAGATAGGTGTGTGGTATACACAAAGGGGTTGGTGCTCCTGTGGGTTGGTGTTCACGAATTGTTACTGGGTTAGTGCTCGGTAAAGGGGTTGGTGCTCCTATGGGTTGGTGCTCATGAATAGTTGTTGGGTTGGTGCTCGGCAAAGGGGTTTGAAGCTACTGTGGTTTGGTGCTCACAAATTATAGCTGGGGTGGTACTCAGCAAAGGGGTATGGTGCTCCTATGGGTTTTTTCTCACGAATATACTTGAGATTGTTCTCTATGGTTTTTCCCACATTGGGTTTCCATGTTATATCTGGTGTCTCTCTCTATATTGTGTGATGTTTATTGTTTGAGTTTTATTCCATATCTTGAATGTTTGATTAAGTGTAATTTGTTAAAGGGAAAGTTTTATTAGATATATAATATATTGATTCACCCCCCCCTCTCAGTGTATTTCATGCTTAACAACTACATGTTTATTTCAATTCACTAAATGTTTCAAATTAATTTTTAACATTAATTCTCAAAATTTATTTTCTATTTATTTGGCTTTGCCTAGAATCTATGTTCTTGTAGTTTTCAAACTACTTAGCTACTGTTACAATGGGTTATATAGTGTTCTATTTAAAATCCTTATCTATTATTTACAAACATTGTGGTGTAAAGGGCTTGCTCCAATACTCATACCATAGTACAGATAAAAATACAGACTTTAGTTTTCACATGCCTTTAGTACATAGAAAACATATAATATTCTCTTATTAAACTTTAGGGAGACATCCATATGTTTGATTATATAGTACATCAGTTAGTGGTTAGCACCATAAAGTTACTCTCAGTTTACCTTTGATACCAGGTTTATTAGGATATGAGCTTGGTACTTCCTTCATAGTTAGTGCTCTAAAATATTGGGTAGACACTATCCAATAGACAAGTTAGTATCTATGAGAGCCTATAAATCACTTAAATCCTTTAGTACATGCACTTGATATTATTTTTATAAAAATAGTTAGTAAAAATAATTAGATTAAATTTTGTTACTTTATATAATTATTTATATTTCAAACTAAATCAACCAATACCATACAATTATGTGTTATGTGTTGTAACTATATTGGACAACGTCAATATAGTTACCTAGTTTTGTAGATTGCATCAATTAGATTGATACAAACTCATGTGTTTTTATCCCTTATTGTATAAAATAATTTGACATGGTCTATTTTTATTACATGTTATCGTGTTACCTTTATAAATATATCAAATCAGTCGATATAATTTAGTTCCATCCTATCTTTCTTATATCTTTATCCTATAGATTACATCCAATAGTTTAACTCAATTTATTCCCTATTATTTTTAATGCTCTCAGAATAAACTATATCGACTGACTTAATAAATTATGTTAATTATCTCTTATTTGGGTAACTGAATCAAATAGTTTGATACAGTTTACTTCTAGATTATATACTAACTTTTCCACTAGACTACATCACATTATTTCTTACAAAATATTTTTCAAACATTCTCGTTAAAAAATTGCATCGAACAGTTTGACATAGTTTTAACTATGCAGCTTCATTGAGCTGGTTAATATAGTTGTTTTTTATTTTTTTCTCATTGGCTAGCACAATTTAGTTACCACTCCAACATTAAATCATGCAATATATCTTTGACTATTTTAAATAGAGAACACAACATGATATGATATATTTGACTAACTCCCATAAAATGCCTAAATCTCATTTTAATATTATCAATAACCAAAATAAAATCAATATTCACATTAACAATATAACAATAGATTAAAATTTACTCCCTATTAGCTAGCTTCTCAATCCTTTCAACTTTTCTCCACATGTGTCTATTTTTTAGGATGAGAGTTTTGATCATAGGAATCCAAGAAGGGAGGTTAATATAGTGTTATCTCAAGCAAATAAGATCAAATAAACACACTAACACTTATACTCCTAGCCTAAATACTAGGGAGAGCTTAGTAATAAAAGTTAATGAAAGCACAACAAAAACATAAAATACAATAACTCTTTTACCTTCCTTGGGAGATCCAAATGCTTTATTGAGTGAATTGTGTTTCACTAGAAAATTTATTTATTCTTCAAAATAAAGAGTAAAACTAAAAATAAGGGTAAGGTTGGTAGAACCTAGATTTGGTTTGAAATTCATGATTCAGATGGTTATGAGTGTTCCTCTTTGGTTTGAGAGGATCACCTACATAAGAAAGAGACTATAAAATAGTTGGTTAGCTAGGTAGGAAGGTGGATTTCCTAGAAAACTAGATCCAAGAAGTACATGACTTCCTTGGAGGTTGTTAATCCACATTTAAAACAAGTTAATGCTGATAAAATAAGGTTGCATAACATAAATGAAAGAACTTAATTTAGGTAAAAAAAATACTATTTAGAATAAATACTTAGATTAATAAGATAACATTAAGGTGAATGCCAAACTATCAAAATATGGTTCAAGTATGGTCAATTTATTATTTTTGGTCTATAATATGATAGAAGTCAAGAAAATAGGGTTTTGGTTGAGGTTGAGAAGTGATTTTTACTTGGTGATTTTGGGTGTCTAGTTTTACATAGTGACTATCGGTGGTCAGGGTGATCATCAATGATTACTATCAGTTCTAGTTTAGGTCAATAAGGTTACTTGGTTGAGGTTATATAATGGTTATAAAATGTGGTTGGATGATATATTTTTTATGAGGTAGAGGGTAAGGTTTAGAGGTGGTTAGTTTAAGGGTTAATCATTTAGATGACTTAAAAGAGGTTATGGGTGGATGGGTGCAATATCTAAACTAAATAATTAAAACTTGAAACCAAGAATAATATACTTAGCTCATGGTTTGATAGTTGATGATTGGTGGCTTGGAGAAGTTTTTGAGCTTACTAAAGATGATTTTTGATGAAGAGATACCTACACAAGAAGTTGATTGATCTTGATCTCTATTCTCTCTCCTACTCTTACCTCTTGATGATTTGCTTACCCCCTCTCTCTCCCTCCAGTTCTCCTCTTTTTATAAGAAGAAAGGAAAGGTGAAATAATATGTTAACAAGGGATCGGACTTATCTAAATATAACTCATACATGTATTAGTTTTCACATGAATTAGATGAACTAATTATAAAAAATCAAGTTAGAGTTGAAGGGTCAGTTAATTTTTTCAGGTGATGAAACCTAATCATCGATGGTCAAGGTGATCATCAATAATCAGGGTGATAATCGATGGTTAGGGTGATCATCAATAGTTAGGGTGATCATCGACGGTTGATAGGGCCAAGGTATAAAATTTAAGGTTAGGTTAGCCAAGTGGGTTTAGCCAGTAGGTAAAACTAACTTGGGTCAAGTGGGTTAGGATCAATTAGGGTTCAAAAGGTCAAGGTTGGGCCCAAGGGGGTCCTAATGTAGTCCAAGTGAGTTGTGACATTTAGAATTATGGTGTGTAGATTTTTTATGTCTACATTTTTCCCTTTTATATGTAGATTTGAATTAATAAGCTATACAACAAAAATTGATTGCTAGTCAAAAGTTTGGTTGTCTTGAGTATGGAAGTAGGTGTTCCCCCTTAAACTAGGAATTGATGAGGTAAAAAAAAATATAGGTAAAGGTTTTATGAGGTGCATAAACATGATGATAAAGGTGGACATCATGAAGGTGGGTGATAGGTTAGGCATTAAAGTTCAAACAAGTGCATAAAGTGCAATAAAAAGTGTGATAGCCAAGATCATGCAATGACTAGGTTACCATAGTTGGTAAAAATTAGTTTGGTGCTAGAAGGATAAGAGAAAAGTGGACTATGTGACCACATTTAGGCATGGTGGTTGGGTACACTCACAAGTCTTCTAAGTGATGTCTAGTTTTTGATGGGTATCTAAGGCAGGAAGTGCTCTCGATGAAAACACAAACTAGTCAAGTGTCATGAGTATCTGAGGTAGGAATTGATCCTAAAAAGACACAAGTGGGTATGGTAAGCACAAGGTGGTATACATTAAAAAAGTGGTCAACATGGTTATTTTGTCATTATGATCAAAGGACCAAGCAAAAATTCATCACAAAATGTGTACTAGTTGGGTGGAAATAGACAAATGGCGAGATGATGAGGTGGTTGGCGTGGGTGGAAAAGGTAGTCTCCATAGGTGGGTGATAGGTTGGTGGAGAAAGGTGATCTCCAATGGTTAGTGGTGTTCAAATTAGTTTCCCAATTTGAGGTACCACTTAATTTGGTAAAAATGTGCCCCATTTCTTTGTGAAAGGTTGCAAAGTGGGTAGTTAGAGGTGTTAATGACCCAAAAAAGGAAGACATATGTCTTGATAAGGTTGTCATGAAAGTAGGAGTAGGCTAAATGCTCCAATTGACAAAGAACATAATGAAAAGATGGGTGGGCTTATGAACATAAAACTTTCATATTTTGTTTAGTTGTTAGTTCAATGGTTAAAAAGGTAGTTTGATCACGAAGTGTCAAGTAAGCTCAAAATCCCTCAATTTTCTAAAGGGTAAAAAGGGAAATGGGTAAAGATGAAACCTTCTTGTGAGACTATTATGTCTCTTTTTTAGGTCACCAAAGAGCCAATATAAATAGGTCTATGTCATTTAATGTGTAAATTGATCGATGCAAGAAACCTACCTATGAAAGCCAATTGTGGCTTCCACCTTAGTTTGTTAATTAAGAACTGATTACACTTGTTTAGATTAGTTTGCTTTTGTTGTGATTTTGATAGTGGATATTTTGCTTTTTTTCTATATATGGGAAGTGATCGATGTGGGAAGCTTCTAATAAATTTATATACTTTTGACAAATGCTTTACTTAGCCAACCTTCAAGGGAGTGGTATAGGTTTATTTGATTTATTCAAGGCTTTATGATAGTTATCCTTCAAGGGAGAAGTCTACTATATATTTGTGTAATTTTAGTATGATTATGCAGTTGTCCTTTGAGGGAGCAGTCTATGAATACTTAGAAATTACCCATGCTTGCTTTTGGTAATGAGTTTACTTCTTTTATTTGATTTTTTTCTTTGACATAGACTTGCTTATATAGGCTTAAAGGTTGGCCTTCATGGAGGAAAAAAAGAAGCACAAGAAGGTGAGGTAGGTGAAAATAGGTTTATGTGACAATGATCATGGGAATCTATATTGTGAAAGGGGCAGAAAGTACCATGAAAATCATGCCATGGGTAGAGTCATGGTACCCATTATTCAATATAAGGCCATGATTGTGATGGATAATCACATGATTTAGTTTTAATTAGTTGTCCCTAAAATAGGGAGATCAAATGTTGTTTGAAAGAAAGGTATGAGCTTAAGTTAGACACAAGATGACCAAAAACTTGGTTTAACCAAAGAGCATGATGTGATTACAAAGAATTTAGGGGTTTAGGTTTGAATAATTCCCTAGATCCATACTTGTGCAAATGGTTTAGGCCAATAAGGGGTAAATATGTCCCCCATTTACTTTATAACACTTGATTAGATGTATAAAAAAAAATTCTAGATTAAAAATGGTTAATGGAAAGGTTGGTTAGGTGATGGTTGGTTTGGTTAGTGGAGAAATATTATCTCCAAAGGTTAAATGGTTGAGGGAGAATAAGCTACTCCCTAATAGGTGGTTGGTTGTTCAAAAGGGTTTGGTTGGTGGAGAAAGGGTAATCTCTATGTTGGGTGGTTGTTCTAAGGAGAATAAGCTACTCCCAAAGAGGTTTGTTGGTTAGAGAAAAGTAAATCTCTAAAAGGTCAACAGTTAGTTTGGTAAGGCTGGTAGAGAAAGGTGATCTCCAAGGTGGGTTTGGTTTGTTTGGTAAGGGTTAGAAAGAGAAAAGGTGATCTCTAATGGTTGGGTTTTGGTTTAAAATGTTTGGAGAAAAGGTGATCTCCATGGTTCAAAATGTCAAGGTTGGGTTAAGGTATCTTGCTAAGGTTAGGTTAGGTAGTTAGATCCTTTTGGAAGGAGAGTTCCCCTAGTTGTTCTTCCCATGAATGTTAAGGCAAAAAAAGATTTCCTAGTAAGGATGTGAGTTATTAAAGAGGGTTTAGGAAGGATGAAGATGACTCATTTACCTCCCAAGGGTTGTTAGTTGCTATTTGTTAGGTCAGAGTTTAAGTTGTAGGTGGTAGTTCAGGCATGATAATCATTATGGTTCTATGGCAAGGGAAACATTGTTGGGTCAGATTTGGATAGGTTTGAGGTCCATAAATAATGTTGGGAGCATCATTCTAAAATAGAGGTGGGGTATACAATATTTTTGAATTGTCCCAATGAGGGAGCTTACGTGAGGTGTTGGTATCTTAGATAAAAGGGTAGCCAAGATTTAAGAAATCTTAAATGAAGGATTAATGTTGGTTTGTGTTGATATATAAGTTGCTTATGGTTGGAGTAAAATTTTGGCTGATCATGGTTGATTAATTTGGTTTAGATGTTATTTTTATTATTTGTGGGATGTGGGATGGGTGGTTTATTGGATTGTTAGTTGGGTTTGCTTATTTGTTTGGTTTGTTTGGTAAGGTAAAGTGACAAAGATTTGATCCTATTCAAAAGGGAATCAAACCAAAGACAATATCATTAGGTAGATTAAAACTAGAAGATTATAGAGGAATTGAATGGGTTTACTTTTAGCTTATGTTGGGTTAGATTTAGTTATAGGTGAGGTTTTTTGAGTTTATATTGGTTCCATTAAAAGGAGAAGTGGAATAGGTGGGTTGGTTTCCTTAATGATGGTTTTAAATGAAAATTGAGAAGGTTCTTCTTGATCAACAAGTGGTTAGGTTAAGGTTGATTCTTCCTTAGTGATGATCTCAAAAAGAAGTTGAAAAGGGTGTACTTGGTTAATAAGTGGATTGGTTGGGGTTTTGATTATGGTTTTTCTAGTTATAGATACACTAAGGACCAAATCTAATGAAGGGACCTCATTGTGTTGGGGGCTTTGATTATGGATTTTCATAATAATGGGTGTAGAAAGAGGTTCAATGATTGATTGCTTGAAGACATTCAAGGAGATTTTGGGGGGAACATGGAGAATATCTTTTGAAACCTCAGTTTGATCGATAATGTTTTAGATGATCATCGTAAAACACCCACATCTATCTACCACATTTTTGTTTGTGTAATGATACATACAAAACTCATTCTCTATAAAACAAATAGGTTTTGGAAGATAAGCATTGATGGGTTTCATTTGAGGGAGTCTAATGATAGAAGCCCTTAAATTTTTGTCAAAGATTGAGGCATATGATTCCCCCAATGGGGTATACTATCTAGGAAGAGGGTGTACCAATGGCTCTTAAGGTTGCAAGCTAATTGGTTGGTTTCATGAAATTAGTTGGTTGAATAAGTTAGATTGACTCAATAAGTTTGAGTGATTTGATGGGTTGGGTATGATTGATAAGTTTTATAGGTTGGAAAATTTTAGTCGATAGTTATTGGTTTGATTTGGTGAAGTTGGTTGGTTTAATAAGATTGGTGGGTTTGAAAAGTTTGGCTGGTTAGATAAGGTAGATAAGGTAGGTTCGTTTGAGAAATTGGGTAAGGTTGAGGTATTTTATAGATTTGACATGGTTGATATGGTGGGTAGGTTTGATATAGTTGGGTGGCTTAAAAATTTTGGTTGGTTCAATATGGTAGGTCGATAGTTATTAGTTAGATTTGATGGGGTTGATAAGGTTGAAAAGGTGGGTAAGGTAGGTTGGATTGATAGGTTTGATAACATTGGTAAGGGTGATAATATTGATTAGTTAGAAAAAAAAATTTGATAGTTGTTGGTTTGATTTGATGAGGTTGATAAAGTAGGTTGATAGTGGTTGGTTTGATAGTTGGTGAGTTGATAGTTGTTGGGTTGATAGTTATTGGTGGTATGACTAAGGGGATATACCAAGTCTTGGTTTTGAGATATATAAGGTTAACACAAAGGATTTATAGGTGTGGATATGATGGTTGAGGTATATAATCAAAAGTTTGATATGTTTGAGGTAATTGATATGGTGATTAGGATAGGTAACCCAAAGATTGGTGAGGTTGAGATAGTTGAGGTGGGTTATGACAAGGGTCAAATAAGGGTTGAAAGTTTATTTTTTAGTTGAGGTGATGATCAAGTGGTTGTTGAAAGATGGCTAATTGGTTTTATTTAAGGTTGAATTAATTACAGATAATTTTGGGTTGGTTATAAGTGAGGTTGTGTTGATTGTAGGAGGGGTTGGATTGGATATATGTAAGGTTGGGTTAGTTGTAGGTAAGGTTAGGGGTATAAGTGGCTCTTGATGTAAGGTAACATTCTAAGGTAAGATTTTTTTCTTATAGGAGTCTAACAAAGTTAGTATCTCTTAGAAAAATTGTAAGAGAGATCTCCATTAAACAAGGTAATGAAGATGGAATGGGTGAAGTTATGACAGTAGAAGATTACCAAAAATATTTAAATTCCTCACAACTAAAAAAAATAGAAAGAAATAAAATGATCAAATAAATCCAACACACATTAGAGTATGTTAAATCACGTGGTTAATTTTAACCTCACTTTTGGATTATGTCTTAAGAAGTTGTGTGACTGAAATTGGCTTGTAGAGTGGGTACCGAAGAGGAAATTTATGGTTGGTTTTAGGTTGTTTAGGTACTCAAAATAAATATATATTAGAATCAATACATGGCTTGGTATTAGTTTCTACCCCTCACTTCACACACCACAGTGACAAGGGTGTCAAGTTCTTACCCAATATATTGATTTATAGAGTTTATACTCAACTAAAGAGTTGAGTTGGTTCTCCCCTTAGTAATGACCTCCAAGTAGGATTGTTAGGAAAGGGTAAAGTGACCTCTAGGTGATGAAATCTTAGTTGGTCCTTATCTCAAGTTTATTTGATGTTTAATTTATGAAGGTGGTTTGGCTTAGTGTGTGTAACAAAAGTGATGCTATGATAGGATTACTTTGCTTTAAGTTAAACTATGTGAGCTAAAATTACAAGCAATCAATGTATGCACTTAATTTTAAACCCAAAAGATATTTTAGTTTTGTTAATGAGCATAGCCATAGAGAAAAAAATATAGATGTGAAGAAAGGAAACCCAAATTAAAGACTCAAGGTCCCACCGGGCATGCCAAAATGTTTCACTAAAATTTTGCTTTATTCTTCAAAAGAAAGAGAAAAACTAAAAACAAGGGTAAGGTTGGTAGAACTTGGATTTGGTTTGAATTTATGATATAGATGGTTTTGATATTTCCTCTTTGGATTGAGAGGATGACCTACGTAACAAAGAGACTAAAAAATGATTGATTAGCTAGGTAGGAAGGTGGATTGCCTATCAAGCTAGATCTAAGAAGTACATGACTTTTTTGGAGGTTGTCAATCCACATTTTAAGACAAGTTAATGCTGATAAAAGTAGGTTACATAACATAAATGAAAGTACTTAATTTAGGTGAAATAAATACTATTCAGAACAAATGCTTAGATTAACAAGATAATATTAAGGTGAAAGCCAAACTGTCAAAATATGGTTTAGGTATGGTTGGTTTGATTTTTTTGGTATATATTGTGATAAAAGTAAAAAAAACAAGGTTTTGGTTGAGGTTGAGAAGTGATTTTTACTTATTGATTTTAGATGTCTAGTTTTACACAGTGACCATCAACAGTCAAGGTGATCGTCGATGATTAGGGTGATCATTGATAGTTACTATCAATTCTAGTTTGGGTCAAGAAGGTTGCTTGGTTGAGGTTATATAATGGTTCTAGAAGGTAGGTTTGGGTCAGATATTAGATGCAAAGTAGAGGGTAAAGTTTAGAGGTGGCTAGTTTAAGGTTTAGTGATCTAGATGACTGAAAAGAGGTTATGGGTGGATGGGTACAATATCTAAATTAAATAATTGAAAATTGAAACCAAGAATAATATACTTATCTCATGGTTTTATAGTTGACATTTGATGTCTTGGAGAAGTTATGGAGCTTGTTGATGAAGAGATACCTACACAAGAAGTTGATGATTTCTTGATCCTTTTTCTTTCTCCTACTCTTGCATCCTGATGACCTTCTTACCCCCTCTCTCTCCCTCTAGTTCTCCTCTTTTTATAGGAAGGAAAGGTACAACAATATATTAACAAAAGGCCCAACTTGTTATCCAATTATAACTTGTGCATGAATTAGTTTTCACATGAATTAGATGAGTTGATTATAAAAAATCAAGTCAGAGTTAAAGGGTTAATTAAGTTGTTTGGGAGATGAAACCTGACCATCGAAGTCAGTCATTGATGGTCATGGTGATCATTAATAGTTAGGGTAATCATTAATGGTTAGGGTGATTTTTGATGGTAGATAGGGCTAAGGTATAAAGGTTAAGGTTGAGTTAGCTCGGTGGGTTTATCCAGTAGGTCAAACTAACTTGGGTCAGGTGGGTTAGGATCAGCTAGGGGTAAAAAACTTTAAGGTTGGGCGTAAGGGGATCCTAAAGTGGTGCAAGGGAGTTGTGACATTCAAAATTATGGTGTATAGATTTTTGGTGTCTACAGCTTGCTTAGCTTGTGCTTCAAGAAGTCTTTGGTAAATGAAGCTTGTTGGCTCCTTCTCTTCTTGGAACAATTGACTTTGATGTGGTTTGTGATTACTTAGATTGATATTTGGGCATTATAACACTACTTTACATGGCTTGTCTCTCTCTAAATTAGAATTATAACTTTGGCTTATCAGAGCTTGTTGAAGATATTTGTGCATAATAACTTTGTATCAAAAATAGATCCTTATCAATAGGCAAGGCCTTGTATTTATAGCCTCAGGAATTAACTCTCACCCAAGGTGAGTCAAGGTGGAGTTAAGGCTTGGAATGGGTTCAAAGTAAACCTAGGTAAGTCAAATCTAACTCTAGTAGAATTAATAGTTATCAAGTAATTATGATTTACAATTACTAGGCATGGTTCTCAAAATTATATATTTTAAGATAATTTCAAAGAGCTTGACAACTCAAAAAGGTAATGATGAAAGGCTAGGATATTTTGAATTTTTGAATTTATTTTTTTAAATATTCATTAATTTCAAATGAATAATTCAACTAGGCATTTAACCTTGTTTAACTTGTTAATTGATTTTGATTATCCTTTTATCTCTTTGAAGATTTTATTTAAGTGTGCAAGTGCCCCACTTAATAGTTTGATAGGCCAAATTGATAGTTGTGATACTTCAAGGTGATTAAGAATGAATTCATGAGAGGTTATTATTGCATAAGGTAGGATACCCCAATTAGGGATATCTCAACATGATTCTAAGATTTGATGAATGATGTGCAAGAAAATTTATAATGTTTAGTGATTTTTAGGCTTAATTTACAATGGTTGGTAAGAATCAATCTAAATTTTGGTCAAAAACTAGTTATGGCAAGTTTTAGGTGTTTATAGTTTACTGCTATTTGGGAAGGCATTGTAAGATAGAGGCATAGTAACATATTTTCAAAGAATGAAAAGGACCTGTATGCCTCTAACTTCAATGGAAATGGATGAGTTGTAGATGCCCCCTTGAGAGATCAATTGTCAAAGGGTTCACAATCAGTCCCTCAAAAGGAGGAAATGATGAGACCAAAAAGATAAAAAGGGTGTAAGAGATTGATTTTTCCATATGTGATTATAATAAATGACACGGGTTGGATAAAATAAGAATGAAATTAACATATGAGTGATATTAATCCAATAAAGATAATGCTTACATGCATTATTTTAAAAACAAGTATTGATTTACCCAAAGATGGATATAATTAGTAACAAAGGCTGAGACACTGATTAGATCAAAGGTGGTTATAATCAGTGGCATGGGAATATGCCCTAGTTAGGGTGAATGAGTCAAAATAATGATTCTTACACAAGTTTTTATAATCATTAAGATGACCTGGATTGAAAAATTATATTTTATTTTGCCCTAGTAAGGAAGATTAGCAAGCATAACTCAAGGATATAACCTATCGTATAGACTAAACATGAGTGGGCACAAACATAGATGTGATGGTCTAACAACTAAGGAATCTACAAACAACCAAGAATACAAGGATACACAAATTGATGAAGAGATGACTAAAAGAATAAATGATTGATCAATGTTAATGATTCAATTAGACTTGTTAATGTGTAGATGTTCATCCTTATTAGAATTGGTATAACCACAATGGTTAATGGGTTGATTTGATCTAGGAGGGTGGGAGGATTTGCCAAGGTTACCAAGGAGAATAATTTATGACTACATTACTAGTAATATTTATTGAGATAAAGTTTGTTGTATCATGTGATGGTATGCATCATAATATAAAACACCATGATGACCTACATGTAATATGCATAAGGACTAACTCCTGATCTAATAAATAATTGAAAATAATACACCAATGATAAAAACCATGATGACAATGTTGACACATTAATATGGATAGACTCAATAACAATGAACAAGGAATCACCCAAATAATGCATATAGACTGAGTTAAGGCACAACATAAAAATCAAATAAACAAGAAAATAAATAAATAACAAACAACAAAGCAAATAAACACACAAAAATCTTGAAAGAAAAAATCAAAAAAATGCATCCTATCACCAACCAAGTCAATACCTATGTGTGATGGCTCAATGGACAGATAAATAGGTGGTGCCCCCAATCAAGGATATATGAAAAGTGAAGGTCACACCCCCAATAAAAGTAGAATGAATCATAACTAACAATGGCTTTGCCCTAGTAGGGTAGATTAGGGATGACTAACTAGGTTTAAATAGGATAAATATTTTTGAATTATAGAGGTTATATATCTCACAAGGAGATGATAAGATAATTTTCTAATGTTTGTGTGTTGAAATTTTGGAATATCTAAGTGTCTCATCTCGATTGAGAATTACACAACATAGAATGGTCTAACTCACAAAATGGTGAGAGTGTTGACTTAGGTTGCTCATAAAATGGATAGAGCATATAGAAAAAGGGGACTAAACTGACCACAACATGAATCTATCATAGCCTACATAGTCTCAAAATAACATCAAATCATAGTAGTTTTCCCAACACAAAAGGTGGTCAAATCTGACTTAATAATAACAAGTTTATGAATTGAGGTAAATGGCAAGGAAAATGAGCATAGTAATGGCAAGGTGATGTGGTAATGCATGGTAAAGGTATTGTTCCTAATTCACCCATAGGAGGTTATAATTAGGAAACAATGGCATAGTTTTGTGATACTAATTTTTCCATAAGTGGTTATAATTAGTAACATAAGTGAAATTTAAATGAAAGATAACTTTCCAGATCCACTATCACATTACTATCATAGACTATCATTTAAACATGGAATTATGGAATTGATTAAACTAGATCAGAATCTCCTCACAGAAGGTGTAAGAAAAATCAAAGGAACCAAGATCAAAAAGGGTTGGGTAGGGAAGGTCAAAACAAGATTTGGTCAATAATAAAGGTATGGTAAAATGGTATAGGGTATGATATAAAGAAGAATGTCGAAATGGATTGGATATAATGGTAATAAAGTTACCCCCAAGTGATAAGGTAAGGTATATGGTAAGGTATGAAACAATGGAAATATGGAATGGAAAATATAAAAGGCAAGGTAAATGGAAAATGGAGATGGCATGGTAAATGGCAAAGGCAAAGGCATGGCATATGATTTTTTTATTCTTGTTGATGTGGAGATGCACGTCCTAATCAATATATGATACAACTAAAATAGTCAATCCTATTTAAATTGCTAGCCCACACCTCTTCTAAATAGTTGCTCTGTCAAGAACCTACTATAAATTTAGACTCCAAAAATGTTGTTGTGATCTTCATTGGTTATTGATTTTATTTCCTTCAAGCATCGAGATAAGGTGTCTTTATATCCTCTATAAAGGCAAAGGCATGGCATATGATTTTGTTATTCTTGTTGATGTGGAGATGCACGTCCTGATCAATCTATGATACAACTAAAATAGTCAATCCTATTTAAATTGCTAGCCCACACCTCTTCTAAATAGTTGCTTTGTCAAGAACCTACTATAAATTTAGACTCCAAAATTTTTGTTATGATCTTCATTAGTTATTGATTTTATTTCCTTCAAACATCAAGATAAGGTGTCTTTATATCCTCTATAAAGGAAAGTACAGTTAGAGTTGGTAAATATAGATAAATATTGGATGATAGTTCTAATTTTTAAATGTAAATGTGGGTGATAATGGAGTGTATAATGGTTAGGAAACAAATGAATATCAGGATTTTAAAGCACACATAATGCTAATGATTCTAGATTTATCGTAACTTTGGTTGTGGCAGGGCTGAAGACTTTTGAATATGCTCTTGATAGGACCACCAAATTTTTATATTGTTTGGGCCTAAGAGTAGCTACCATTTGATTATGTTGTAGATTATAATTTGTATGGATGTTATCTTTGATAATGTCTTCATCAAGTAGTGAAGAACTATTGTGCTCAATTATTATCACCTCAATGGAATTTTCACTAATGAAGTTATCTATATTGTCTCATAATGCCTTTGAGAAGGTTTCATTAAGGAATATTGACTTTTGACTTTGATTATCTTCTAGCACCTCAAACAAGGTTTTATTATAATATGTTGAGTTTGGACTTCGATTATCCCCTAAAGCCTCTGAAAAGGTTTCACTAGGAGATTTTTCTTCTTCTAAATGAATGTGGTCTGGGCCCCCTTAATATTTTTTAATTGATATGTTTCCATGGATGTAGTTCAACAAGGTATGATTCTATTGGTCCCCATTGACAATTATGGGAGGTGGAAGGTCAATATAATGGCTAGGTTGGGAGGTGTTAATGGCATGTGGAATGGTAATAGAATGGAAAGAGGTATCAAAATTATCATAGTAGATACTAGGAGAATTTATGTCAATGCTAAATTAATCATCCTAAAAAACTATGGAAGAATCATAAATATATTCAAATTGATTTGTAAGTTATGTGTAACCATTATTGTAACAACCATAAATGTATTATGATTCAAATGTTGAGTCTGATGTAAGGGACTTTGAATTCAATGTTGAGACTGACATTAATTATGCTTATGATGTTAAATTTGATGTCAGTTCAAGAATAGAACCTAACTTCAATGTTTATTCTTCATTTGGTGTGGATGCTACTATAATGATGTTTTGTTGAATGTTTAATATTGGACAAGTAACGGTCTATGATGGCATAATAGGCTCCATAAAGATTGGTTTTTCAAAGTAATACCCCTTAATGAGGGGGAACATCTCAAGAGACAACTCCATAGAGATTTACTTGTCAATGGGAGGCTCTTTAAAACTAGGATAATGGTTGAGATAATTATTTTCTCAAAGGTGATTATAATCATTATGAAGTGACTCAGCAAAGACTAGATTATCAGAGTGAGACTGCATAACAATAGGCATAAGATCAAAGGGTGATTCATCATAGGTTAACTCATCATAAATAGGATTTTTAATAAAAATATCATGAATTGGTTGATTCTCTTGGCCTTGGTTTATGAGTAGTTATAAAATTCTAGTTTTGAACATATCTTAGTCTTTGGATGATTGGCTTAGTTGGAGTGGTATTGATTGGCTTGGTTGGGGTTAGATAATTATAATGGGTTTTATAAAGTGGGGAAAGGTTGTAAATGGATGAATAATGGTCTGTGTTTGGATAATGATATACTTATCTATGATGGGCTTAACAAAGGTTGGTTGTCAGCCTAGGATGGTAACTATGACCCATTGAATCATAGTTGCACAAATTTATTTAGATAATGAGCTACCACACTTAGAAAGGCTTGAAATGGTAATAGTGGGGAATTTTAAAGCTTGGTTACTCACACAAGCTATAAATTGAGGTAATATAATAGTGATGTTAGGGCATTGCAAAGTTTGGTTACTTGCACAAGCCAAAGGATGAGGTCCTAGTATAGAAATGGTAGGGTATTGCGAAGCTTGGTTGCTCACACAATCCAAAATATTATGTCATAAAATGGTAATCCTTAGACATTATGGAGTTTTTTGATTCTCAGAAGTCAAAGGAGGGTTAATGGTATAGGTATGGGATCAGGTGCCATGAGCAGTAAGATGGCAAACATCATACGTTAACCAACCTAAAGAAAATATCACCGTATATTGATCTTGAGGATCTTGGCTTTGTTCCCCATATTGGTTATTATAATGAGGATAATTATCCATCTTAAAAACCACCTCTTCACCATAGGGTTGTTGATCAAAGTCAATTTATGCAACCATGACATCATAATCTTGATTGTACATGGCTCGATTATGAGTGTATTGAGACATATCGACATCAATGATAAACATTTCTCAAAAGGCCTAAAGTTATACAAAATCTTAAAAATAATGGTCCAAAGGACAAATTGTCGAAAGATATTCTAACTTGGTCTTGGGGTAGAGTTGTATCTCCAAAATGGTCTATGCTAAAAACTTGGTAAAAATAATCTAACATCATAATGTCTAACATTAAATATCTTAAACAAAAGGCCAAGTGGGTGAATAAAAATTGGCATGCCAAAATCTAGGTATAAAGTGTTTCAAACAAGCCTAATCTAAATAAAATTAAAAGTTTCTAGGTCTTTCAAAAAAAGCACAAAAGCTAGGCTCAAAATAAGCATGTGTTAGGTCTTTTGAAAAATGCATAAAATCTAGACTTTCAAACAAAATAAGGTATGAGATTTTAATCTAATAAATCTAAAACACTTTGGCATAAATTAGGCATTTGGATTTAAACATGAACTTGGTCAATTGGTATAAGGCATGGAATAAAAGGCATATGGAAGATAGGTTATTTTTCTCAAATATAAGCACAAATAATAGTTTTCAAATTGAATAAATAATTAACCAAAGTTACACAACCCAAAAGAGAAAGATTGGTGTCTAGTCCAAAATTACGCAAGGGATAGGAAGAAATCAATCAATTTTTGGATTTGAACTTATCAAGGTTAATTAAAAACTCAAGTTAGAAAACTAGGCTTCTTTAAACAAATAACAATCTAGAAAAAATTGAATCGAATAATGGCACAAGGTAAAGATCTAAAAGGCACACATGGATTTGGTTTCAAAATGAGATTTAGATATAAGGAAAACAAGTTTTTGAAATGATTCGAGTAATATAATGACATTATCATAATCTAAATATGTAATCAAGGGTTTGTTTCAAGACTCAAAGGTATAAATGTTTGAAATGAATTGGGCAGCATAATGACACCCTATTCAATCAAATGACACACATAAAAAATATTTGTCAAAATACTAAGGTAAAGGCATTGTGTAAAATGGGTAGCATAATGCCTCCTCAAACAAAGGAGTGAAGTATAAATAAGAATCATTTTGACATGGAATGATTAACAAAAATAGATATTTTAGACTCAAAACCATGAAAGAAAGGATAAAATGACACAAACACCTTAAGTGTAACATCCTAAATCCTAAAACTAACAAGGTTATATAATATTGTCAAATTCTATAAATATAAGCACTTTTGGGAGGATTTTAAGTATTAATCCAAGAATAAAAGTCCATGAAAAGTAGGGTTTTTAGGCCCCTTCTCCTAATAGTTTTTACTATGATATGAAACTTTAGGCTACTCAACTTACATCAATAGTATGTTCATAGTAAGTAGGGTTATTATAAACTATCAATTTTTGAACATTTCTAGATGGTCCCAAGTGTGGCTAACACAAGACAATTATATTTACATCAAATAGTTTATTATGAAAATTTATTATCCTTTTCACAACCACTACATCTATCACTTACTCAGTGCCATGTGATATCCAAGTTACCCCTACTGTCTGAGATGGAATACCACTAACAGAACTTGTTTTTAACTGCTCAAAAAATAATTCCATTGGGTCACCCTTGATTTATATACCTCACCATGGATTGGGGTTGAAATTATTTTGGAAGATGAATTCTTAGGTCAAGACTTCCCTAGAGAACCCATGAGGAGGTGATGAACTCACGCTCACAAGCCAAAATGCATGAAAATAAAAGACAAGTGAAAAGACTTTAAGGTCACGTTTGGATCACTCAAATGATATGGATTTCAGGAATGACTTAAAGATGTTATTTTTAAACTTTTTTAATAAAGTGACAAAGGTAAATAATGACCACTTTTGTTCACCCGAGTTCCCTAAAGGGGACTAGGGGAGAGCATACATGCATCAATCATTTTTCTAAAATAAACAACTTCGAAAAATAAAAAATAAAAATGAAACTCTTAAGATTTTTTATCTAGTGTGAGAGTTCATTTTAATCACAAAAATGAAGTGTGTAGTGAATTTTTTTCCCCTTGAAATTAGTTGAAAATTTTTCAAAAAATTCACAAACAACTAAGGCATGAAAAGCACTGAGTTCATTTTAAACACCAAAGACAATGTGTGCAAGATTTAACCATGTTTAATTTTGGATTTTTCCACTTTAGGACCTATAATTTATTATAGGGTTTGTCTAATTAGAAGCCCAAAAGTGAATGAGAAAATAATATTTTGAATTTTTCTCTCAGGTTTCTTATTTTTTCTATCTCAGAGATCAATGTCGATCCATACAGGGATCGATGTCGATCTGTAGAAATTGATGTCAAGTGGTCCATAGAGGGATAGACATCAGTTGATAGAGATCAACGTTAGTTCCTTCTTATAAAAAAAAAAGGAATATAGAATATAGTTTTTCTTTAAAAATATTGTTATCCAAATGAGCTTAAAACCAATAAATAACACTAGATCCTACAAGCAAATAGTCAGTCAAACAATATTCAGGGTTTTAGACATTAAAAAAAAACTAGAAAAAATCATTAATCATGTTTTTGTTATGATTTATTCTAAACATAGGGGTTGACATTAGTTCTAGTAGGATCGATGTTGGTCTTAGTAGAAATCAACATCAGTCTCTATGTAAACTATGTGTCACTAAAAAAAAGAATATGTGAAAAACAAAGTTAAAACTCAAATTTTGAAGATTCTTAAGCATTCATTATAAAAACTAAGAGCTACATATCAATCAACTTGCTTGTATAAGATGCTTGTGTCCCATAAAGCATGCCATTTTTGATCATAAGAATCCAAGAAGGAAGGTTAGTATAGTGTTAGTTCAAGCAAATAAGTCTCAAATAAATTCATTAACACTTAAAATCCTAGCCTAGATACTAGGGAGAACTTAGTAACAAAATATAAATGAAATCACAACAAAAACATAAAATATAATAACTATTTTACCTTGGGAGATCCAAATTTTTTGTTGAGTGGCTTTTTTGGCTTGTGCTTCAAGAAGTCTTTGGCAAATAAAGCTTTTTGACTCCTTGGCACTATTGGCTTTTATGTGGCTTGTGATTGCTTGGCTTAATATTTGGGAATTATAACACTATTTTGCATGGATTTTCTCTCTCTAAATTAGCATTATAACTTTGGCTTATGAGATATTGTTGAATATATTTGTGCATAATAAATTTTCACCAAAAATAGCTTCTTTTTCAATACACAAGGTTTTATATTTATAGCCTTAGGAATTAACTCTCACCCAAGGTGAGTCAAGGTGGAGTTAAGGCTTAGAATGGGTTCAAACTAAATCTAGGTTAGTTAAGTCTAACTCCATTAGAGTTAATATTTTTCAAGTAATTATGATTTACAATTATTAGGCATGGCTCTCAAAATTAGATATTTTAGGATATTTTTAATGAGCTTGACAACTCATAAAGGCAATGATGAAAGGCTATGATATTTTTCATTTTTGAATTTCTTTTTTTAGATATTCATTAATTTCAAATGGATAATTCAACTAGGTATTTAACTTGTTAATTAATTTTTATTAGCCTTTTATCTCATTCAAGATTTAATTTAAGTGTGTAAGTGCCCCACTTAATAGGTTTATAGGCCAAATAGTTGTGATGCCACAAGGTGATTAGGGATGAATCCATGAGAGGTTATTATTCATATAGTAGTATAATCCAATTAGAAATGTATCAACATGATTATGAAATTTGATAAATGATGTACAACCAAATTTAGGATGTTCAGTGATTCATAGGCTTAATTTGCAATGGTTGGTAGGAATCAATCTAAAGTCTAGTCAGAATCTAATTATGTCCAATTTTAGGTGTCTACAAGAGTGACCTTGAGTATACTACCAAAATGAACCTCATTATTAATAAAACCCCTCATCAGGGAAAGGATCCTAAAATGATTTATAACCCCATGGTAAGACCCCACATAGGATGTCCCCCTTAACCTACACATACCATTTCTATAGGAATTGGGGCAAGTCAATACATGACTTATCCCCCTCCTTTTTCTTCTACCATGCCTAATATATCCACTACCATGGTATGTATTTATTTTAGTGAGCCTACTCTAACTATTTATATTAATAATCACATCACTACCACCACTTGTGCATCTCAAGCTCCCTCTACTACTTAACAAACTCTTAATACTAATAAAATATTATTGAAAGCCATAATTCAAATGGATACATTCTAAACTAACAATGCCAATCAAATTATACAAATTAAAAATCAACTCTTATAATTTCAAATTCTTTCTCAAAAACCTCAATGAGGAGTGTAAAACTCAAATGCCCCCTAAACATATTCAAAATGAACCATTAATTCCTCAAATTGTAAACATAGACATAGGTGGTATCACTTCTAATATCACGTATAATGGATCTATTGATCTATCTTTTCATTTAAAATCTTTTGTTAACCTTTAAAAATATTAGATTAAGCTAAATACCATCATTGTTATCAAACTTCTAGCAAAAACCTTTTTAGGTGATGCTCTATATTGGTAAAATCAACTTAATTCTATTTTTATATTTAGCTTAAAATATTTATTTAATGCCTTGGTTTAGGAATTTCAAACCAATGATCTTCCTAAAAATAATTTATCCCATTTTAGTAACTTTAAATATGTAGAATCTAAAACTGTCCAAAAGATTATTAAGCATTAGAAAGCCTTATCTAAAAAAGCTGAACATAACATGTTACAGGATAACCTCTTTCATTTTTTTACTAATGCTCTCCATCCTAAACTCTAATATTGAGTTAGGACTCTCTCTCCAAAATATTTGGAAGAAGCCCTTGATCAAGATAAATGCCAAGATTTACTTATAAGACAGTTTGAGCCTTCCAAACCTACCTTAGGAACTTGTATGCTTGTGAGATATAAAATTAAATATGCTACTAATGATGGTGTTACATATACTTCTAATTTGATACATTCCATTCATGTTATTATTTTTAGTGTCTCCAATGAGGCAATTCTTTCCCAACCTTTCATGAAAAGTTCCTCCTAGCCTCCTCCCTATTCATCATCATATGTAAATAATGTTGGTGTTTAGAAACCTATTTCCATAGTGGAAATCCAAAAATGTATCCCTAAACCTTCAACTATATAACTTGACACTACTCACCCTATCAAATATTGATATGATCCTTAAAATTTTTATTGGTATCACACAAGTTGGATACATTTTCATGAAATATGTAAGCAAATTAGGAATTACAGGCTTTAATTTCTTCTTGGTCCTAATTTTGATCATGAAACTATGATCCACAAAATTTAACAAGCCTATGACAAAGTAACTAAATCCCATGACTCCAAAATTAAGCATGATGCTCTTTATTAAGCTGATTATTACCTTGTCATCTATAAATACCCACTTCTAAATCATCAACCTCCTAATACTTAACCCATTTCCTCCAATGTTGTTGAAACCTCAATTGAACCTCATTCCTTAACCAATGACAAAAATTTGGTCAACATGAGGCATGTAGTCTCTTAAATTGATCCTTATCCACATTTTACTTAAAACAATTTTTCCACTTACTAAATTGTTTGAGACACATATCCATCTCATTTTATGAATTTTGAGCATACATGAGTCTATACCAACTCATCTCTTGTGACGATATCAACCAACCTGATATAGTCACACTCACTCTCAATAGTTAAAACTACATCAACCAATTTGATCCCATTTTATGATAATATCCCAACTATATCGACCAATGTGATATAGTCTATTATATTTCATCCCTCTATTTTTACTACATCGATTAGTTTGATATAGTCAGCTAAAACTAAACAAACTACATCAACCAACTCGATGCAGTTTATTTTTATTTATTCTTCTATTACTACTGAATTGACCAGATAGATACAGTCTATTGAAAAATATGAACCAAATACATTAACTACTTCGTGTTTGTTTATATTCATATTTGTTCTACTACTACATCGACTAGTTAGATATAGTGAGTTTGAACTTCTCATGTGCAAAAAACTACATTAAACACCTCGATGTAGTTTCATCCACTTGGTCAAACTCCATTATCCAAATAAAACAATAATAATTTGGCTCCATTTAATTTACATCAACTCCTACATCTAATGAATTAATTTAGTATTATGTACCTTTATCTCAATCTAATTCAATATCCCTAGGATATGATGAATGGGATCCCATTGCAGACTTTCTCACTTCCTTTAAAAAATTCCTTTTTTTGACTCATGTGGACTTCCCCTCATCATCATAATATTTTAATGAAAATTATATTCAAAATAAGTATCCCTCAACCCTGTAGGGAATTAAGTCACCTTTTTTGGGTTTGAGGATAGTATTCTCCAATAGTAAGAAGAAAAGTCCATATAAATCAATGTAACTTTGGATGCTTCTCTTTCACTTAAATTTCCTATTACTTATATGATTCATGGAAAAATATTACTTTATGCATATGATCCCCATTTATTCACTCATATCCAAATGGGTGACATCCAATTTAAATATGTTTTTATTGACAAAAGATCAGGTACTTGTGCCACTTCTCTTGATTTCGTTAAGACTCTTGGATACTATAAATGCAATATTAAATCTACCCAAATTACATGCCAAGGATATGATCAAATAAAAATGTCTCCCCTTGGTTATGTTTGGCTCCCCATCATGGTCCCTTATGTCATGGTTAGAGTTAATATCATGTTCTTTAATTTCCCAATATTCTATGACATTTTGTCTTGGATGACTCTAGACACATTGCATGAGAACCATTGCCTCTTCTACATGCCATTGTGTCAAATTTCCCAGCAACAATGCTATATATAAGATACAATGAGACACTAATCCTTAGAATCATGGTGTTTTTAAAATACCTACCCTTGAAACTTTACCTAGCATCCCATTTCATGAATATCAATAATTTAACTATTATGTCAATTCTAATTGTGGTTACAATGGACACCCCAAAATTGTGGGAAGCATACCCCCTAACCTATTAGATTATGTTGATGATGAGCCTAGTGATATTGGTGATAAGATCAAAACCTTATATCCCTATTACAGTATTATTTATCATTTATATCCTTCTTTGTGACCTCGTTCTTTCCATAAATTAGTTGATGAAAGATATGCTTAAATAACTAGGCATAAATAATAAATTCTTCATTCTTCTTCGATTGATAAAGTAATTAATGCCTTCTAAATTTACCTTCATAAACCTAATTATGATGATGTCTATTTTATAGATGAATCATTCCTAGTCGGTTATGTTCAAGCCAAGGAGGCAAAAAAATCTTGATTATCAATCTTATTTACAAGATTATTATGAGTCTATTTTACACATGTACATGGTATTTATTTAGTAGATGTAGTTCCTTCTCCTTATACTACATCTGACATTATTTCTTCTTCCATTGATGATCACATGTCTAAGATTTATTAGGTACTAGATTATTCCCACTCTACTCTAGTCACCTATGAGCCTCTTAGGAGTATGATCCTAGATCACACCATGATGGGTCCATACTAGTACACTATATTTTTTAATCCTTCAAGTAGACTTCCTCTTAAGATGTCAACCATATTACTCCAGTCCACACTGCTACTATCTCTTTTATTTATAGTGTTTATTTAGGGTCCTACTCATAGATTTATGGACCATGATCCTCCATTTGATGAGACCTTACCCATGTATAATCTTGATTCTCCACCTAGACACTAGGCAGATGAGCCATATTGTGAATTTCACAAGATATCTAGTCATTGAGTCAAAAATTATTGAGCATACCAAAGATTATTAGAATAATAGTAAACAAAAAACTCTATTCCTTCCATAGATAATATATCTCCTTAGTTAGCTACTCATAGGCACACTTATTATTTTCATGGCATGACTATGCACACTTTAACACACTATTGAAAGCTTTAACAGTACATTGATGTGTATCACCTTGAAACAACAAATTCATTTAGTGATGAGAGTTTTCACCTCCTGATATATCTCCATAATGTATTATTGAGCATGGATAATTTTATTTCCTTTGGCATCAATGTGTTACACACCATACAAATAGATGTAGAGTACTCTAGTAGAATTTTTATGATTTTCCATTGCCTACACCTTCACATTCATAGTAGCATTATCAAGATCATTTTTGGATTAAGGCACAACATTGTTATATACCCATGAATTCTCATGAATCAAAGGACATTAGTCGTACCCCAGTGTAGGTTTCTTGCATTGATTATCCCTTGAAGGAGGCACCACTTCTTCCTCTTTATTTGTCTCATCCCCATACCTTTTATATAGAGCTCATGTGTCATGAAGTCCTTGCATGACTCTCTACTAAGATATATGAGACAATGATCATAGCTATATGTCAATTACAATATGAATTATCAAATGTTATTGATGATGTGCATTGAGATATATATCAGTATTTATGAGAAGATGTTTATGTGACATACCATATTATTATTTACATTATCATTTGATTGGATTTGGTATTTATATTTCATTATGCACATTGATTATTCCTTATTGATTTTATCTTAATTATACCATGATTATCTTCTAATTTTGGTACTTTAATTTTTTGCATTTACTATTCATTTTGATTATTTATTATATTTATTAATTCATCTCACTTGATTTCAACCTTTATTTTAACATTAAAACTTGGGTAACACCTTCAGGTATTATTTTAACATATTTTTTTCTTGGTGATAATTTCAATACCTATCTTTATTTCCCCTTTTTCTATGATGACCATTACTTTCATAAATACTTGTACGAGCTCTTTTTTAGGATAGTATGACCTCCTATTGACTTGGATACACTAAATATAGCCCATGCCTATTTCATTACACTACTTTACATCCTTGTGATCAACTACAAGTATACCTATCATTGCACCACTTATTACATGAATGAATATTCTATGATCCTCATCTTCCCTTTTTACTTCTCTTCATTGGAAGCATACATAGGTCAATGTTTAGATTGCATGCTTACTTTTGGGTAAGTCTAGGAACTTTTTGAAACCATGGTCCTCAATATTCTTATCTAGAAACCAACTATAAGCTCTCTTCTATTTTTCACTTATTTCACTCATGATTGATTATCCAAATATATATGGAGGAGGAATAAGAAAATCTATAAAATTTTCATAAGCCATATGATAAAAGAAACAAAAGGAAATGATCAAAAGGTAAAATACAATTTTAGGAATTCTGATCACACCAAAAGATGTGATCTTCATTTGACACATCTCTTATTCTAGTCAAAGATCAAACTCTGTAATTGTCATTATAATAAAATTGATGTATATTGGGGTATGATAGGCTAGTAGACAAGGGTAGGAGGTCTCATTATCATATACTATCTAGTGCCACCTACCTTATCACACAAGTAACCAATATTTATAGTACACTAATGGCTCTATAAGGGGTCATGAGGAATGGGGAACAATTTGTGGGAAGGTGGGACCATTTTAATTTTTACACATAAAAATCCTCTCATGGAATGATCTACGTAATTCACTTGTTATCCAAAGCTTTGTGTTTTATAATCAAAGTGTCTTAAGTCCATTATGTTCATTTTTTTTACCACTTCCATACTTGTATATTGTGTCTCATCATTACTAAATATTTCCACATCACCCATGTGGTACCACACACTTATTTTTCACATACTATTATCCTTGATATTCCCCTTGATGGGTATTGCTTATAGTTGATCATATCTTTGATCACATTTTTTTACTTTACCCTTTTGGTATTCCCTTTATGAGTTGTAGTATAAAACCTTGGATAGGACTAGGATTTCCTCACTAATATCCACTTCGCCATGCCTCTTGGCTTAAGTTTTTGAGATGTAGTGTAAGACCATAGATAGGACCAATCTCTCCTCATAATCACATTTACGCTACTTATTCATACCATATTGTTGGCCTCATTTATATCTTATTAGATGGTCATACTTTCTTACATCACGTGCTAGCACAATCACTAAGTTTTAATTTTCCACTCATTAAGATTGTGTCTCTATTTTCATTAATTATTTATTATTTTTGGTTTGAATTATTGATCAGTCAATTAATATCATGTTTACATCTCTAATTAAAATTTATCATTTTGTGGTTTCATTTACTTATAGTGTTTTACATATCTCATATTTTGTGATGTATTTTACATTCATTTTTACCATTTACTTTTGTTTTTCAATTTTATACCTGTTGACCATTTTTTGCCCAATAGGCCAAAAATCGGTCCCCTTCTTCCCCTGCTATTCTAGGCCAATTCATTTTTTTATTTTGCATGAATCTAGCAATTTCTATGGACTCTGCAGGTCTATTTCTATGGACTCTGCAGAGCTTGGTTTTATACGGACTCTGCAGGTCCATTTCTACAGACTCTGCAGGTCTATTTTTACGGACTTTGTAGGTTCTCTATGGACTTCACAAGGACTTCTATGAACTCTATAGGTTTTCTTTTAGTAATTGAAGAACTAGTCAACGAGGGCAAGATTTTACAAAGCTTCTTTAGATTTTTGTCTGAAGAAATTCACAAATAAAGTTTGTGTCTTTAAACCATTGAACCATTAAACTGGTTCAACGCTTCGGTTCAATGCTTTGGTTCAACGCAGAGTTCAATCGACAAAGTTCAATAGACTAGTTCAATGGTTTGGTTTAAGCCTTGGTTCAATCTTCAGTTCAGTCGGCTTTGGTTCAATCAGCTAAGTTCAGCGCTTAGTTCATTGAAAAAGTTCAACAAAAAGTTCAATTGTTTAGTTCAAGGACTTGGCTCGGCGTGCAGTGTTGAACTGTTGAATCGGTTCAACAGACTGGTTCAATGGTTTGGTTCAACAGACTAGTTCAATGGTTTAGTTTAATCGGCAGTTCAATCGGCCTTGGTTCAAGCCTTGGCTCATCGTTTCAAGTTCATCACTTGATTTTCAAGCCTTGGCTCATCGCTTCATTTTCAAGCCTTGGCTCATCATTTCAAGTTCATCACTTCATTTTCAAGCCTTGGTTCAATCTTCAAGTTCATCACTTGGTTTAACAAAGAGTTCAACATCCTTGGCTCAACAGTCGCTTGAACCGTTGAACTGTTGAACCGGTTCAACGGGTTGGTTCAACACGTTGGTTCAATCACTTGGTTCAACGCCTCCAATTCAACACTTCAGCTTAGTTTAACACTTCGGCAAGTTTATCAGTGTGCAACATTGAACCATTAAATTAGTTTAATCGCTTGGTTCAACGCATTGGTTTAATCACTTGGTTTAATGTCTCCAGTTCAACGCATAGGTTCAATGGTTGAGGTGAGCGAGAAAAGTGCAAAGGCTTAGTTCAATGGGCTTGGCGTGCAGCATTGAACCATTGAACTAGTTCAAGTGAATGGTTCAATGGGTTGGTTCAAGTGAACAGTTCAACAAGTAGTTCAAATAGATAGATTATCGGCTTGGTTCAATTGGCTCAGTGTGCAGCCTTAAACTGTTGAACCTTTTTGGTTCAATGAGTTGGTTCAACGGCTTGGTTCAAGGGTGCATCCCAAGGTCAAAGGATAGGTACCCTCGCAGAGGGTAGTCTTGGGTTTAAGAGCCCTTGTGGAGGGAAAGAACTTTTCAAAAGGAGCCAAAGAGGTAAGTCATCAGAATTTCACCAAAGGCCAAAGGAATTCACTGAAAGGCCACAGTAACAGAGCCCAAAGGAAGAAACCCACCCAAAGGGTATGTGCCCTTGTGGGGGGCTCTCATCGAGGATGATGGACCGTTCTTAAAAAGCTGAGGGTCTTTTCCCTTTTGGGAGGGATAAACAAAGGAAATCAAAACAGCCAATTCTCATGGACTTTTTGCCCATGGAAAAAGGCCCGAAGCAGAAAACTCGAAAGAGCAACCCATCAAATACCTAACAAACTTTTGCCAAGGATGGTGACATCTTGAAAGCCATCAAATTTAAGCCAATAAAAAATTCATTGGTTTTTCAAATGCCCAAGCGCCAACCATGAAAGGAGCCCAAAGAATGCAGCAACCCGCTAGAAGATCACCCCTAAGGGCTAAAGGAGTAGAAAAGGACAAAGAGCCCAGAGAATAAAGAATAGGTGGATGGTGCAGCTCATAAATTCAGATCCTAATAGTAGAATGGCCATTATGTAGAAGCAGACAAAGTGATCCAAGTGACACAAGAAGGTGTCAATTCAAGAAGTTATTTCAGTGGTTGACACAGTGCCTACCATGCAATCATCAAAGAGGCACAAATAGTGGTCGATGTGACTGGTTTTCTTCAATATGCATTAGAGAGCAGTCAAATGGTATAGCTCATAAATTTAAATCCTAACAGGAGCTGACACAGTGTTAGATTTAGATGGCTTCTTCATCCCAATGCTCAAAAGGTGCATGGGTCACTTGTAAAAAAGGGCACCAAAGGGCCTCTTGTCTTCCTCTATATAATGAAGACTTATCATTTGAGAAATCATCTTCCACATTTGTAAGGCGTAGCCCTGGCAAATTTTCACCTGAATCAATAAACACATTTTTTACCTCTATCCTGGTTAGATATCTCTGTGTTTGTCTGAGTGTTAGTTTGTGTTTAGTCATTGCTTCTTGATGCTTCCACAGGTTCAACACCAACATACCTGGTGTCTATAAGGTGCCATTTATGTAGCTAACAAGGAGAGTTATATTTAGAAGTGAAAAAATAAAAGAAATTACTATACAGTGTGCCTTTCCACAACACCTTTGGTGAGTCTCTATTTTTTGTATTTTCCATTAAAGCCTCCCTGCCAAGCTTCTTGCGGCCTGGTCCTTCTACCAGTTTAAAGTGTATGTATGTGTTTGTCTGATTTTAAGTGTGAGTGTGAGAAGTTTAGATCATTTTGGTGCATCACCTCCTTTAGAGTAGTTTGTTTTCCTGCAATCTTTCTCCCTTTTCATCCCCCCATTATATATATATATATATATATATATATATATATATATATATATATGTTAGCACTTACTGGAACAAATCAAATGCATCAAAGGGAGCTAGCCCTTACCTAGAGACTCTCCCCTCCAACTTCACTAGTCCCACAGGCAAGAGGGGAGTTTCCATTGTTGCGTGTGGACGGCAGGAGCTCAACCTCCTTGCCCCGGGTGTAATCCATTGTCAATAATTTTTGGCACGCCCGGTGGGACACAGTCTTACACTCAGTAAGGTTTTAGGATTGATGTTGGTCTTGTTATATCAAATCAACTATTTTTAGCATCTGGCAACTCCACTGGTAAGAACTTCATTTCCTAATCAAAGACCAGTCTGATTTCCTATGCCTAAAGTCACCACACGGTCTGCTTTTAAGGGTGTCCCTTTCAAATTTTTTGAGTTGCCTTTGAACTCAAAAAAAAGACTAAGGTTTGAGAAGACCCATCCTTATTCGATAAACCACCCTCCCAGACTTGTTGTAATGAATGCATACGTAGCAAGGCCGAAGTTACATCCCATCCCAGCTATGGCATTACCCTTTACATCTTTTCATGGTCAAATCCCCTTGAATCTCCCACATTATGACTCGATCCCAGGAGCAGCCCTCAAAAATGTGCCTTCTTTCAATGGAGAGGGGCCCATTATAGTCATCGAGCACATTATAAATATTGCTAATCTCTATAATATTCACAATGTCACCGAGGAAAATATTGCAATCAGATTACTGGCACTGTCTCTCAAGGGCAAAGCTCTTGACTAGTATGGGACTTTGGATATAAATTCAATCAGTTCTTGGAATGAATTGGGTACTCACTTGATAGACCATTTTGGAGAAAAGAGCAACCACCTCTCACTTGTTGAGTAGCTGACTACCACGAAGAGAGCCCCACATGAATATATGCAAGATTTCAACATGCAATTTCAGAAGACATGGGATAGAATCCCCATTCTGGTAAGATCGACTGCTAACTATGCTTTCTTGTATTATTTAAGAGCATTAAATAGTGATATTGTTGTGATGATACAATCCATGGGAGGGCATGTGTTGCCTGCTACCTATGACATAGCCATAGCAGCTAAAAATTGCTTAGTATAGGCTGGGAAAATAGCCCTTAGACCCCATATGCCACTTTTCCTAGAAATGCTACCTCTAATTCAAATCACTAATCCCACATTAGCTCCTCTACCTAGCATAGAGAAACCAGTTGTTGCTCCATCTAATGAACTTTATGAAGCTAAGAGTCTATTGCAGAGTATGTCAAACGAAATTGTAGCTCTTAAAAGGCAACAAGCTCAAAGTAACATACCAAATCAGGGATACCAGCATTATGGTCAAGCCCCTAGAACCCCTTTCCAAAACTACAATCAAGCACAAGGTCAGCTTACTCAGACCAAACCATTTCAAGGCTACAACCCAGGCCCCCCTTCATCATCTAAGGTCATAGTGCCCGTTTAAAACAATCTAGTACAAGAATAGCCAAGTTGTTTGACCATGGGATATGGTTAGGAACAGGCTATTTATACAAATGAGATGATGGGTTATTACCCAAATGTAGACAATCAGGCAGCCACTCACCCCCAGGTCTTCAAGGCTCCAATGCAACCTAGCACAAGAAACAGTCAGAGTCAGCCTGACTCTACTCTTATGAACCACCTGGAAGGTGAGTTCTGTGCAATCAATTATGTGGGTGTTGCAGACAATCAGGCTGACTATGTTGCAACCAACACAAGATTTAAAAGGAGAGCAATAGGAGAAACTCAGGTTGCTACACAAACATCAATAATGCCTTCATCATCATAAGAAAATTAGAGGGTCCCAAACTTTAGACTGCCATTTGTACCTTCAGCCACTCAGCCTACACCTCAGGTTGGAATTAGCCCCAAAGAAAGCTTGAAGGGAGGTAGTCCTCAAGTCAATGTGGTGGACTAGATGAAGAAGCTACATATGAAAATCTCCTTATGGGATTCATTATCTCTACCAGGACAAAAGGACATGCTATAAAGGGAATTGCATGAGCTGGATCGACAAGCCATCCCAGCAAGGACTGATATGTCTTGGTGATGAATGGACAACCTTCCACCTTAGGCCAGGTCAAGAAAGAAGAGAAAATTCCCCCTTTTTATGTGTCCTTGGTCATAGGAGATTTTTTGGTGCATAACTGCATCATTGACAGTGGGGCTAGTACCTCAGTAATGCCAAAGTGTATCGCTGACAAGCTGGGACTGAAATATGAAGAGATGAAGAAGGGAGTCTTGTAGCTAGATGGGACACTTGTAAAGATAGTTGGGATAATGAGGGGTTTGAGCTTGACATTACATGCTTACCCGACTTTCTTAGTTCCCCATGATATAGTAGTGGTAGATGTTCCTCCTTATTTCACCATGTGCTTATCCAGGGACTTTACATCTAAGATAGGTGGCTATCTAGTAGCGAATTAGTCCTATCTAGTTTTTAGAACCAAGTATGGGACCAAGGTGAAGATTGAATCTGAGCCACTCCGCAATGACCATATAAAACCATATTCACTCAAGGCAGTGAATGTCAGCTATGCCATTATCGACCCAAAAGAATCCTAAACAGACCAATCTCCATCCTCTACTCTTGAAGGAGTTACAGACTACTCTTGGATGAAAGGAGAAGTGATAACTTTGAGCATGACCCTTACAAGTTCATAGAGGAGGCAAGTCTTGGAGTCTACTGCATACATGAAGAGGGTACCTTCATACCAAATATAATAAAGGCAAGCCAAGAGGACCTAGGTCTATGGCAGTTGTACTTTGATGGTTCCAAAAGTAGGTTAGGAGCTGGTGGTGGAGCAATGTTAGTCTCCCCTTTGAAGGAGAGATACTTTTTAGCCTTCTATTTCCAATTTTCTTACACAAGCAATGTTGCAAAATATGAGTCCCTAATCCATGGTCTGGAATGGGCAAGGAAAAGAGGAATCAAGGAGTTGCAAGTTTTGGGTGACAGCGAGCTAATTGTAAATCAGGTGAGAGGCTAGAATCTGAAAAAAAATTCTTTGTTGAAGTCTTACAAGCATAGGGTCTGGGACTTGGTGGAATATTTCCTCACTTTCAATATCACCTCCATTCCCAGAGAGTAGAATAAATAAGCGAATAGGTTAGTAGCAATTGGTGCTTAGTTCGATGTTTGTAGGGAGATAAGCTGAGATTACAGTTCACGCTACTTGAAGGTGGTAGTTCGGCCCTCTGTCCCTGACAACATTACAAACTAGTAGGGTTTCAACAATGACTAGCAAATAACATTCTTCTTGCAAGAAGAAGCTGAGTTTGCAACAAAGAACTAGGCAAAGCTGTAATAGCAATATGGCAACCAGATTGTTCAATTGAAGAATAATAAGCTCCCTAAAGGTTTGGTCACTCTTGAGAGTATCTTCAATAGAGATGACCAATTAAGAAGCGACAAGGCATGCATCACAACTAAGGAGGAGAATTACGAGAAGGTTGAGATCTTCAAGGATCAGTTGCTTGCACTTGGAAAAGTCTACACAATTCAAGAAAGGTAGACTTTCATTTTGTTGTGTCAGGAGTTTGTGGATGTTTTCACTTGGGATTATAGTGATTTGAATGGGTTCAACCCAAGACTCGCCCAGCATAGCATCGAATTATAAGACGGTGCCAAGCCAATCATGTAGAAGCAGAGACCTCTCAACCCAATGATTGAGCCTCTCATGTAGAGGGAACTGGCCAAATTGATTGAGTTTGGGATTATATTTCCAATCAAATATTCCTCCTAGCTGGCCAATCTTGTTCCTATCCAAAATAAGAATGAGGAGATCAGGCTATGTGTTGATTTTAGAGACCTTAATAAAGTCTCTTTAAAAGACCATTACCCCCTCCCGAGCATGGAGTAGATCCTTTAGAAGGTAACAGGCAGTGAGCATTTCTCCCTCTTGGATAGATATTTAGGATATATCAGATTCTGGTGCAAGGCTCTGACTAGCACAAAATAGCCTTCACTACTAAATGGGGAATGTTTGCCTACAAGAAGATGTTATTCGGGCTATCTAATGTTGGTGTTACCTTTCAGCGAGCCATGGACATGGCTTTTCAAGGCTTGATAAACAACAATGTGCTGGTATACCTTGATGATGTGACTCTATTCTCCAAGGAAGTGAGCCAACACATGAAACACCTCAAGCAAATCTTTGAAAGGTGTAGGGAGTTTGGCATCTCTCTTAACCTGAAGAAATGTGTGTTTGTTGTTAACAAAGGGAAAATACTTGGCCACATTGTGTCTAAGGAAGGCTTATCTATTGACCTCGAGAGAGTTTGTTCTATCCTGGAGATGTCCCTGCCTAAGCACAAGAAAGGCCTGCAGAGCTTCTTCGGTAGGATAAATTTCATTCAGAGATTCATCCTAAATTTTTCAGAGATAGTCAAGCCACTGACCTCTATACTGAGGAAGGGTGAGGAGTTCAAGTGGATAGCACAAAGGAAGGATAGCTTTGAAGCCATCAAGTAGGCCATAACCTGGGCTCCTACTTTGATCAGCCCTAACTTCAATAAAGACTTTAACCTCTACACTTTTGGAAATGAAGAGGTAATCTCCGCCATGCTTACCCAAGCAAATGGTGATGACCTTGAATATCCACTTGCATTTTTTAGCTAGGGGTTAGAGGATTTTGAAGTCAGATACACATATGTAGAGAAGCAAGTCCTGGAAGTAGTACAGAGCCTGAAGAAATTCAGGCATATGTTGTCCAACAACAGGATTCACCTCATGGTTCCACATCCTGGCGTCAAATATTTCTTGACCAACTGAGACCTAAATGAAAAGAGAGCAGGGTGGATCACCAAGGTGATGGAGTATGACGTAGACATCAAGACCACCAAGCTGGTGAGGGGAAGAGGCCTATGCGAACACCTTGCTGTGGAATTCAAATAGAAAAGGGAAGACGGCTTACTAATTCATGATGTAGCTACAATAGAAGAACCAACCATCATGAAGGATTGGACATCAGACCTGAGGCATTTCCTTCTCACTGGTGAGTGCCTGCAGGGTCTTGATAGGACCAGAAGAAGGTACTTCAGACTCCAATCTCTCCCTTATGTTCTGGTTGATGGAGTATTATTTAGGAAGGGTCTCTTAGGGGTCCTTCTAAGATGCATAGACTCAAATCAAGCTGATAAGGTTCTATCTAAGTTCCATGATGGACCAGTAGGTGGTCATTTTGCTCCTAAAGCTACTGCAGTGAGAATAATGAGAGCTGGCTATTTTTGGCCTACTCTTTTTAGGGACACCCATGCCTGGGTATGAAAGTGCCAAAAGTGTGCACTTTTTTATGGGAAGCAATGGTTGTCTGCCATGGCTTTACAACCTATTCAGGTGGAGTAGCCATTCATGCAGTGGGGCTTGGACTTCATAAGGATGATTGACCCTCCCTCCAGTGTGAGACACAAGTGGGTCCTGACCGCCATGGACTATTTCACGAGATGGGTAGAGGCTGTTGCTCTAAAGGAGCCCAATGAAAGTGCGGTCCTAGATTTTTATGAGGACTTGGTGGCAAGGTTCAGGGTTCCAACAACCATAATCTCAGATAATGTGTTGGCTTTTCTAGGAACCAAAACAAGTGAATGGGTGATGAAATATGGTATATATCTCAGCACTTCATCCAATTATTACCCATAAGGGAATGGGCTGGCTGAGTCCACCAACAAAAACTTGATTAGGATCATCAAGAGGACCATGGAAGAAAATCAAAGGACTTGGCATGCCAAGTTGAAAATAGCCCTGTGCGCAAATAGGGTCACCTCGAAGAGGGCAATTGGTAACTCGCCATACATGCTCATCTATGGAAGGGAAGTTAGGCTCCCCATTTCACTTGAATTACCAACCTTGGACCTCACTCACTAGCTACAATTATAAGAAGGAAATAGCATGGAGGTCAAAATATGCGAGCTAATGGAGCTCTAAGAGGCAAGGGACCAAGCTATGGCTTCCATGACTAGCTGCCAATAGTAAGTGAAGAGACACTTCAACAAGAAATCTTCATCAAAAGGTTTCTCTAAAGGATACATTGCCTTGAAATGGGATGAAGACCGAGCTGAGCCTAGAAAGCATGCAAATTTTGACTCCTTATGGAGTGGCCCGTATGTAATCACTCAGTGTAAGTACCATAATGCATTCCAACTCTTCAGGTTGGATGGTGAAGAACTGTATATCCCAGTTAATGGGATACATCTTAAGCATTGCCACTGAGCCCCTTCTCCATCATGTATATATTTTCCCTTAATTTTCTCTTGTTTTCTCTAAAGTGCTTTCTACACATGTTAGTATTTTTCTTAGCCTTATGTGTGTTTTTGTTTCCTTTGAGGTAAAGCTTCGTGTTTGATTCTTGGATCTTTTGGGGCTATTGTTAACCTTTCTTCAAAGCTACATCTGACTCCATGCTCGATGGACAATAAGGCAACTGGTCTCTAAGCATAACAGGCATGCTTCCCCTAGGAGTCACTAATTTGTCGACCATTTTTTGCCCAATAGGCCAAAAATTAGTCCCCTTCTTCCCCTGCTATTCTAGGCCAACTAATTTTTTTATTTTGCATGAATCTGGTGATTTCTATAGACTCTGCAAAATTTCTATGAACTCTATAGGTCTATTTCTATGGACTCTATAGAGCTTGGTTTTCTATGGACTCTGCAGGTCCATTTCTATGGACTCTGCAGGTCCATTTCTACAGACTCTACAGGTTTTCTACAGACTTCACAAGGACTTCTACGATCTCTATAGGTTTTCTTTTGGTAGTTGAAGAACTAGTCAAAGAGGGCAATATTTTACAAAACTTTTTCAGATTTTTGTCTGAAGAAATTCACAAAGAAAGTTGGCATCTTTGAACCATTGAACCATTGAACTGGTTCAACGCTTCAGTTCAACGCTTTGGTTCAACGCAGAGTTCAATCGGTAAAGTTTAACAGACTAGTTTAATGGTTTGGTTCAAGCCTTGGTTCAATCTTCAGTTTAGTTAGCTTTGGTTCAATCAACTAAGTTCAACGCTTAGTTCATCGGAAAAGTTCAAAAAAAAGTTCAAGCAGCTTCAGGTTCAGCGTTTAGTTCAAGGACTTGGCTCAATACGCAATGTTGAACCATTGAACTGGTTCAACAGATAGGTTCAATGGTTTGGTTCAATAGACTGGTTCAATGGTTTAGTTCAATCAGCAGTACAATCGACATTGGTTCAAGCCTTGGCTCATCATTTTAAGTTCATCGCTTCATTTTCAATCCTTGGCTCATTGTTTCAAGTTCATCACTTCATTTTCAAGCCTTGGCTCATTGTTTCAAGTTCATCACTTCATTTTCAGGCCTTGGTTCAATCTTCAAGTTCACCGCTTGGTTTAACAAAGAGTTCAACGTCCTTGGCTCAACAATTGCTTAAACCATTGAACCATTGAACCGGTTCAACGAGTTGGTTCAATGCATTAGTTCAATCACTTGGTTTAATGCCTCCAATTCAATGCTTTGGCTTAGTTTAACACTTTGGCAAGTTTATCAACGCACAGCATTAAACCATTGAACTGGTTTAATCACTTGGTTCAACGCATTGGTTCAATCACTTGGTTCAACACCTCTAGGTCAACGCACAGGTTCAACAGTTGAGGCGAGCGAGAAAAGTTCAAAGGCTTAGTTCAATGGGCTCAGTGCGTAGCATTGAACCATTGAACTAGTTCAAGTGAATGGTTCAGTGGATTGGTTCAAGTGAATGATTCAACAAGTGGTTTAAAAGGATAGATTATCGTCTTGGTTTAATTAGCTCAGCGTGCAACCTTGAACCATTGAATTGATTGAACTATTGAACCTTTTTGGTTCAATGGGTTGGTTCAACGGCTTGGTTTAAGGGTGTGTCCCAAGGCTGAAGGATAGGTACCTTTGTAGAGGGTAGTATTGGGTTTAAGAGCCCTTGTGGAGGGCAAGAACTTTTCAAAAGGAGCCAAAGAGGTAAGTCATCAAAATTTCACCAAATTCCGAAGGAATTCACTAAAAGGCCGCAGTAACAGAGCCCAAAGGAAGAAGCCCACCCGAAGGGTATGTGCCCTTGCGGGGGGCTCTCACCAAGGATGATGGACCGTTCTTAAAAATCTGAGGGTAGATGAAGAAAAGAATGAATAGATGGTAGATGAAGAAAAGAATGAATAGATAATAAATGGTAGATGAAGAAAAGAATGAATAGATAAGGAATGATGGTGGATAGGCTAACCCCAGAAACTAGACATAATTGAGTGTTTCCAACATAGTCTGAATAGACCTTAGGTCAATTTAGTTCTCCATAGATGGGATAAAATGGAATAGAAGAATATAAGATATGATCTAGTCCAATATTTGACAAATATGTATAACTCTCTTTTTGTTACATGTTGATTTAGAGATGCACATCCTGATTAGCATATATGTAGTCAGAATGTTCATTTGTTTTGATATAATCAAGGAAAAGGTGATGATGTGATGTGGTCAAAGATGAATAAAATGATTTGATTTGATAATGAATGATTTTTTAAGGGGATAAACTACCACCATAGAAAGACATTATATGTAAGCATCAAGCACTTAATTTTTAATGTAGCGCACAAGAGTATACACCATGATATAAAACATTATGATGTCTTAGTCACGATGTGGATAAGGATGTACTCCCGATCCAATAGACAAATGACATAAATGCACCATGATATGGAAAAATAAAAATAAAATTGTAGTTGTATGTCAATGGATGGACTCAAGTATAAGTGCAAAGAATCACCCAATAGATGCATATGAACTAAGTCAAGCCACAACAATAAAATTAATTAAAGAAACAAAAAAAACACACACACAAATTTTGAAAATGAAAGCAACAAAAAATATCTTATCGTGAGTCAAGTTAATATACACGTATGAAGGTTTAATGAAATGATAAATGGATGGTACCCCCAAGAAATGATACATGCAAGTGAATGACACATCCCATGTGGGAAAAGACACATCCCAATGTGGTCAAAATGATTCAAACTAGTAATGAATCTACCTCAATAGAATATATTTGGGAAGGACATATCCCAATGCTTGTTAAAATGAGTGGTTCAATGATAAATCAAAAATAATGACTAGATTTAGGACAAGACAAATGTTTTCAAATGTTTAGTGGTTGTATATCTCTCATGGAGATTGTGAAGCCATTTTAAATATTTAGAATTTTTTGGATTTATATCTCTCATAAATATTGTAAGCCGTTTATGATTTTTAATTTTTATTTACTTTTCAATGTTTTGAATTTTTTTTGGGTTTTTGGCATCTCAACTCAATAGAGGATTAAGAGATGTATAATGTTTTAACTCATAAAACATTAAGAACATGGAAAAGGTAACTTTAAAAATGGTGAGAGTGTGAAATGAAAGTGGATGAGTTGACCTTATAAATTGAGTGTTGCCTACGTAGTCCAAGCAGACCTCAAGTCATTTTAGTTTCTCCCAAAATAGGAGATAATAATGAATGATGGACAAATGGATAATGTTGGATGATAATGGATAAAAATAAGAGAAGAGACTAAGAATATCCAAGGATTATGTCATGTGAGAAACAAATGAGTCTAGTCATCAAAGTGTGGTGTAGATAATATGCCAAAATGTTTCCCAAATAGGTCTCAATATACTTTTTACTTCTATAACAAGGTCAAGACAAGAAGATAGATAGTCACAATAAGATGGAATGCATTGAATAGGATTGAATGACCAAAATGGTTGGTATGTAATAGATTGGTCCTCAATGCAAATGAGATTGCCTATAAGTGTCAAGGTACTTGTAGGCAATAAATTATTTACGCATGATGCCAAATTTTTGTTTTTATCGTGGTACTTGCCTAAAGTGCCATGAACATGGTTTTCACCATTGAATGACTTATTTCTCTTTACATTTTTATTTTTATTTTTAATTATTTTTTTTTTATTTTTAGCATTTCAACTCAATGGAAGATTATGAGATGTTTAATGTTGCCCTTTTGTTATCTAACTAATACCCATTCTAAACAGCTATACTATTAGGATGTCATTGTTTATGTTCCTTGTACTAATGTTATCATGATCTTTGTTGGTCATTGATTATGTTTCCTTCAAACCTCTAGACAAGATGTCTTCATAGTCTCTTTGAAAAAGAGTGATGTCAGGAAGGGTAAAGAAAGATATGAATTGGATAAATGATATGATATGGTAATGTAATAAAGGATTTGAATGAATAATATGATCACAATGGAATGTATAATTATTAGGGAGAAAATGAAGATTGGTATTTTCAGTCATATATATATATATATATATATATATATATATATATATATATATATATATATATATATATATATATATATATATATATATATATATATATATATTCAAATTTGACATGATTTAGATTATGATGAGGCCAAAGACCTTTATAAATTCTCTCAATAAGACCATAATATTTTTTTGTTGTTTAGGCCTGAGAGATGTTGTAATCTAAATATGTTGTGGATTATCAATTATGTTAATATTGACTTCAATGATGTCTTCATCAAGCAATGAAGAACTAATTAGCACAGTGATTGGTGCCTCGAATAAGTTTTCACCAACAAGGTCTTCTTGATTTTTATTATCCCATAGCACCTCAAATAATGTTTCATTAAAAGACACTAACTTTTGACTTTGATTATCTCCTAGCGCCTTAAAAAAAATTTCACTAGAAGATGTTGAGTTTAGACTTTGATTTTTTCGTATCGCCTCAAACAAGGTCTCATTAGGATATTATTATTATTATTATTCCTTAATGTTGTCTTAGTTCTCCTAAAAATTATGCCACTAAGATGACACCATGGAAAAAGTTTAATAATGTGTGATTATGTCGATCTCGATCGATTTTTTTGGGAGGTGGAACATCAATATAATGGATAGGTTGGTTAACATTAAAGGGATGTATAATAGTAATGAAAGGGTAAAAGGCAATACAATCCTCATAGATACTATTAGGAGAACTTTTGTTGATACTAAAGAAAATGTCCTCAAAAATTGTGGAAGGATCATAAATGTTTTCAAGTGGATCTACAAGGATCATGTAACTAATGTTATAAAATTTATTAATGTATGCTTATTTTAAAGTTGATTTAGATTCAAGTGGATCTAGTAGAAGTGTATAGACAATATACATTAGTGTATAACCAATATAGATAAGTGGATCAGACTCAAGTTGATTCAGAATCAAGTGGTTAATTTTAAAGGTATGTATTATAGTAATGAAATGGTAAAAGACAACACAATACCTATAGATAATAATAGGATAACTTCTTTTGATGATTAATAAACCATCCTCAAAAATCATAGAATGATCACAAATGTTTTCAAGTGGATCTGTAAGGAACATGTAACCAATGTTAGAATAGTTATTAATGTATTTTGATTTTGAAGTTATTTCAGACTCAATTGAATATGATAGAAGTGTATATCCACTAATTTATTATGATTCTAAAATTGATTTTAACTCAAGAGGACATGAACTCAATGTTGAGATTGACGTTGATTCTACTTCTGATACTAAATATGATATTGGTTCTAGAATGGAACCCGATTTTGATATTAGTTTGAAAATAAAACCTAATTATGATGTTAATGTTAACAACATTTTTGGTTCTAAAATGGAATATGCTTCTAATATAAAGGTAGCCACAAAGAGGGCTTGTTGAATTACAATGTTCATAAGTACATTGTTCACCTTTCACTTGGAAATGAAGGATTTGGGATGAAGATATTTTATAAGATGAAGAATTTTTGGTAATGGATGAATAATAGGTTGTTGCTCAATAATAATGGGCTCTTCAAATATGGACTCATCGAAGATGGGTCCTATGTTAAATAGAGGTCCTTCATTAAATAAAAGTGGACCAACAATGGTTTGGGTTTGGCCAAAGATGGGTAATTTGACAAAAAAAATCGACAATGAGTTGATTATATTGATTTTGATTTGAAAGTGGATGTATTTGATCATGATTGGGAATGGGATCATGACATATCATGATCGAGTAGTTATTTGACTTAGACACACTTGGGTTTTTAATAGATAATGGCCTTTGAAGGGACAATGAAATAATAGGTCTAGATTGTTGGCTTTGTTATGACTCTAAGAATGGATTGGACTTTGGAAGAAAATATGAAATGTCAAGAGTAGATGCTAAATTATGTGGTTGTTGGCTAAGTTGAGAGAGTTGCTCCATCACTTCTTGACTAAAGACTAGTGATGCTAGAATAAAATTAATACTTTGGGATTCCATTACTCAAATTAACCTTGGACTAATGCCCCCAATCAAAGATACATGTAATGGAATGGGATTGGAATAAATTGGCCCTAAAGAGGTTGAACTTGGTCTTTGATTGAAATGGGCCCAAAGAGGGTGGTCTTGGTCTTTTATTGAAATGGGCCCAAAGAGGGCAGTCTTGGTATTTTGATTGGAATGGGCCCAAAGAGGGAGATCTTGGTTGGTCTTGGTCTTTGATTTGAATGGGCCCAAAGAGGTCAATCTTGGTATTTTGATTAGAATGTCCCTAAAGAAGGTGATCTTAGTATTTGATTGAAATGGGCCCAAAGAGGACATATTTGATTCAATGTAATTAGTTTGGATTGGCTTGGCCCCAAAGAGGGTGGAATGACTTGATATGATTTAAATGAAATAAAAGGATGAATGAGATCACTTTATCATTCCCAATCGACAAGTGTGGGAGGTTGCATGAAAATAAAATAATTGATTTCAATTAGAATGTGATTGATTTAGAATAATTATATTTGGTCAAAATAGACCTAATTTAACATTGTTCCAATGTTTGAATTTGAGGTTGACTTCAAATGGTTGACATTGGTTGAATTTTCAAAAGTTGAAAATTTTTATAATTATAATTACAATGTGGTTCAAGATGAACCTGATTTGGATTTGATTGGCTTGGTACATAGTTCAAGATGAACTTGATTTTGCTTGATTGGCTTAAAGAAGGAAAGTGGTTAAAAGTGACCCAATGAAAATAATCAATTCCAAGCTAGATTTGGGTCATAATGGACCTAATTTGAATGGTTTTTAATTAGATAGTATAATGGTACCACAAAACTAGCATAAAGGTAAAATCAACCATCATAATGCTATGATGGGATAAAGATGGCTCAAAATTGGGTAGGTTAAAACCTCATTTTGTAAATGCAATATGGAAAGGCTTTGGACTTATGATAATGTTGATTTGGTGTGATGTGTAAAGTAAGTGATAAGTATAACAACAAATAATCAATAATAGATACATAATACAACCTTATTTTTAATGATAAGATGGATGTGCAAAATGATTATAGTCCACATAACTACCTTTAAAGCGGTGACAAATTGATTGCACATAATCCTCACGATCAAGTGGTACATGGTGAAATATTGAGAGAGGTTGGTTTCCTTCACACTAAAAAATTATTTATGGCTAATGGTATTAATTTGTACAAGGCTATCATGATGGTCCTCGATATACCTTATGGTACGTGAGGCTTAAAATTTGTCAAAGGTGAAAGATTAATGGGCAACATGGGAGGGTCTAGTCCTTTCACACTCACTTAAATCATAAAGGTATTAGTGAAGTGTTACCATAATAATCAGGTGTTGAGAGGTATGCTCTGAGGTTTGTGTTAGAGCATCAAAACCCCACTACTTCATAGATGGACTTAAAATATGTAGCCGCTCAACCAATAATGATCAAATATAGCCTCCATTTATACACTCCATTGAATATACAAAGTTGGTACATGCATTGGGGAATGAAGTCTCAATTATTTTACCCTAAGGAATCACATGAAAGATATTAAATTCACCCCGTGCAATCAAAACAAAAGGAAAGAATCATTATTTATTATTATCAAGACCTCATGAATAGGCAAGAGAAGAACATACTCTAACATTTTTTTGACAAAATACAAGATATAATCTATGTAGTTTTTGGTCACCTAAGCTTTATAAAGTGGAAAGGGGATAGCATAGGCAAAAATAGATTACATAATCAAGCAACCAATAAAACACTCAAGCAAATGATGAGAAACTAAGTGTTTTAAAAACACTAAATTGAAGTGTTGATTATTTGCTTAAGCACTAAATCAAAATGTGAATTAAAATTTGTTTTGTTTGGTATTAAATCTATTTATTTAGATAGTGAAACTTGTAATAAATAAGTTAGGTGTTTTAAATGTGGTCTTTAGCAAGAAAAATATATGATAAATAAGTTAGATTTTCAATTAGGTCTCTTTGATGGGCAACCTACAAGCAAACCAATTGACACTATTGTAAATTCTATCTTATAAAAAAATTATACAATATAAAATGAAATAACTAAATAATCTAAAAATTTATGAGAAAATAAATGATTTTAAAAAAATCATCAAAAATATAGTTTGGAAGACCCCGAAGGAGCCTCTATAAGTTAGATAGTTTACTGTCTGGCAAACTCATCATTTTTTTAAAAATGCAAAAAAGAACCGAATGGAAATGATATTATCATTTAGCAAAGAAATATCTTTGTTTAATAGAGTGATATTTCCATTTAATAAAGTGATCTCATTGTTTTAAAAAAAATACAAAAAAAGAGAAAAATAAAAATGATATCATTGTTTTGCAAAGTGAAACTATCATTTAGCAGAGCAATACTGTCATTTAGCAAAACAATCCTACCATTTTCTTAAAAAATAAAAAAATAGAGTGGAAAATGATCCCACCAATTAACAGAATGATACCACCTATTTCGAGAAGTGATCCTGTCATTTAGTAGAGTGATTTCATTGATTCACAAAAAAAGAAAACACAAGAAAATCAACAAAAATGAAGTAGAAATTTTTTTTAAATTATCTTTTTTTTAATTTAAAGGGTCCAAGAATGTTCCCAAGAAGGTTGTGGGGTGTGTTAGTCCCACCATGGATGCCAAATATAAATTATGACTATAAGAGGGATTAGTTTCTTTGTTAGCTCATACAGAATAACAAAGTGAATAAACACAACATCTTAGGCATAATATCTTTAATTGGGCAAGACATAAAATCAAAAAACAAATAGAAAATACAATCAAAATGATTATACTTTCCTCATTAATGTTCTTTTCAAGCCTTATTTAGGTTTTTTTGTGCCTAGATTATAGAGATAAGAGTCTTTAACAATGTCGTAAGTGCATTCCAGTAGCATCTCCCATTGTCTTTGAGTGGTTTTGTTGAATTAAAGTAGAGAATGGTTGAAGCTTTTATAATATTTTTGCATTATAAGTTCGCACAAAAACCATGTTATGCCTAGAGGTGGGTCACCCTCTATTTATAACCTGATCAGATCGATTATGAATTTTGGATTAAGATCGAGATGAGTGGATGAGAATCAGTCAATATTGTGACTTATACCATTAATAATTATGGTTGAATTTATATTGATTAGGCATGCATGGCTTGTAAAATTTAATATTTATTTAATATTTTGTAAATGTTTGACAATTTTTATGATGATGTCATAATCCATGATATTTGTTTATGATCTCATGATGATGTCATCAACCACTTGGCCACTTACCATGAGAGCTAAAGAATAAATCTAATTAATAAATTTAGAAAGAGGGAATTCTAAAAGCTATGAAATTTTCCATTATAAGAAGATTAGGTTAATTAAGACATGTTAATTAACTTAATGCAAGGTGATGTGACTTTTAAAAATCAAAGAAACCTTTGACCTAATTAATTCAAAACATCTCTTGCATAGTGGCAATTTGACTCTGGATGAAATAAGTGAAAATGATGATTGTGTATGATGCATTACCAAAAACAAGGATTCCCCAATATATTTTTAAAAATGCATGTCAAGTGTACGATAAAATTGGGTATTTTAGTGATTATTATCATAAATGATTATGATGTACAATTTTGACATGAAAGTGATTAAAATTGAGTATCTACAATGCTCTCTCTCTATGGTGCTTGGCAAGGGTAAGAGATTTCATGCATCAACCTCAGGCAAAAAAATTGTAGTTACTCTATTTTTCGTTTAAAATCTAAAATAAACAACATATATACCATTATATACATCATATACAAGTATAAATAATTATTATAACTCTTTTTTGTCAAACACATAAAACTGCACCCAAATCAAATAATGTAGAATGAAAAAACACAACTTATAAAATAAATCAATTGAATATGTTCATCTATCCAAATGATTCATAAGTCCAACTACTCATTATTTAACTTTATATAGGAAAAATTGCATGTTATTTGCTACGGATCAAATGGGATATGGCATGTAAGATTGAAGGGCCACATACAAGGGACATATGAATGTCACATAAACAGACAAGTCCAAGGGTTACACTCAAATGACATGATAATGTCATATAAACAAGAACATGTATATATTGCACACATACAAAGCCAAGGACCACATACAATAAGCAATCAAGTCCTAAATTATCATGTAGCAAAATAAAAATGTAAAAGAAGCATAGAAGAATTGAAAGCAGTTTCCATCAATCATATGCATCAATGTCATTATTAACAAATAACATTTATTTGTAAAAAATATATAAAGTATGAGTGATAATTTTTTAGCATATATGCATTTTTTTAATTTTTTCATATTTGAATTTTGAAATATTTAAATTTTAAAATATTTGAAAAAAGCGATAATAAACAAGGTTTCAAAAACAAAAGTAGGAGGGATTCGAACAATCTATAGCAAGATGCTAAATTATAGTGTGGCACGAAGAAAGGCAAAAAATATGCCCCTAATGCATGCATAAATGAATCATAGCAATGTAAAAAAAGTTATTGATATAGATAATAATGTATATGCCTCTAATATGAAAGAGATTATAGACATATAAAATTAATCATTACATGTTTGACAATGTTTGTTCTTGGCATCCTCAACCTTGGTCTATTTACCTTTTCGCTAACTTGTACTCTATAAGAAATATTTCATTATCTTGTAAGCACTGAAAATATCATACATACATCTATATTTAAGCTACATTCATCATATTTAGCCTACAGACCTGTCAGGTCTATCCCAATAATCTTTAATCTTCTAAGACAAGTTTGTGCTAGTCAAACAGGGCCGCCTTGCAGCCTTGTCCGTTGCATTATAAAAATCAATTTTTCAAATTGATACATTTCACAACAGTGCTCATGTGCATTTGGTAAAGTCATTTAGTAAAATTATTCCAAATAGTTTTCTATAAAATCATATCAAGCCACTCATTATACCCATACTAGATCTCTTTAGCAATTACACTACACATTGAGCAAAAGAACACTAGTTATTTCAATTTCAATTCTATAGCATTCCAATAGTCATAAGAAAAGTCTAAATATTATTTATTGCAATTCAAAGGCATTCATTATTTTAACTATAATAATCTAGTTACATAATCACATATCACACAATCACCTTGGGAGAGAGAACTACATTGCCCTGAGACCTATTTGGGTTATGTAGGTAGCACTTAGTTACAAGGGGTTTTTGAGGTCATCTAGGCCATCCTCACTAACATTTTTTTAGCTAATTATTATCTAATTCATGTGCAGGGCTAAGGTTTCATCTTTTGCAGGTATTTATGCCATAACATAGAACATAACATTCATCAATCAACCCTCACCGATGGTTGTATAGACCCATATCAATAAATCAGTCACATAGTCAACCATAACATGACCACAATCAACAGACAAGGCCACAATGTGCCCCTATCCACCTCCTCTGAACTTGTCATAGCAAATCAAGAATTATTATTTTCCAATACAACTATGTTTATAGGTTATTTTACATAGTTTTCAATTATAATAAGACTACATAATCAAATTTTGATATGTTTTAAGGAGGTTTGCATAATCCTTACCTCATTTACTATTTTTAGCAAGTTCTTATTTTTGTAAATTTTGTAACATATTACATATTAATAGCATATTAGTACACATCAGCATTTAAATTTCAATAGTTTAATTTTATTAGTTTAAGTCTTCTTAAATTAAAATTGTTGAACATTCTAGTGAACCCGATATACATTGAATAGTTTTTGTTATTTTCCTTGATTTTTGAAATAAAAATTCTTTCAAAATTCTATAAATCCATAAAATGAAAGAATACAGTCTTTGACCTTAGATATAATCTAACACAAAATAATTCAATTTCTTTGATCGTGGATTAAATCTAAGACTGAAGAAATTATCATCATCTTGGATCATTTTGACACTAAAGCTCTTTATTTCAACCTTAGGTTGAATTTTTTTTGTTTTATGAAAACAAAAACATTTTTATATTTTTGTTTTCATTACTTTTACTTCTTTTATAAACTGTGTTCTGATACTTTTCAAACTACTTAGTGATAATCATGAAGGGATACATAGTGTTCTACATGTAGGCATCATGTGTGAGGGGTTTACCCCAATACTCAGCGATAATATAGAATTAAACACATAATTTAGTTTTCATGTATCTCATGGTATATCAAAAAATGCATAGGATTCTTTATTTATACTATAGGAACCTCTTTTAGATATTTTATTTGTGGTGTACTTGAGAAGAGTTTATGACTCAGAGAAGTTATTCTCATCATACCTTTGAGATTGAATTTATTAGACTACAATCATGGTTCTACCTCTATAATTAGTGATCTAAAACATCGGGCCGACGCTAATCAATGAATGATCAAGTATAATTGAGAGTCTAAAAATCATTCAAACCCTTATCTAGGTCACTCTCATACCTTGATTTTTGTTTGTATTGGATTCTTGATTATTATCATTACTTGATTCATATTATATTGTATTCATAATGAATTCAATGAATGAAAGGCTCTCTCATATGTTACATAATATTATGTAATTTCTTGTAAAATATTCTCTTACTTTCATTTCATTTTTACATGCTTAAAATTTGATAATGTTCCAAAAATTACTTTAGAGCTATCTCCTCTATATTTTACTTCATATTGTTATAACATTCAAAGAGCATGTATACAATATTTTGAAGAGATTCAATATGTTTATTACATATCCACATGGTTAAAATGAACTAATGTCCAAACTCATGAGCTTTTTAGTTGAAACCATTGCAATATTATATCATATGATATACCACATTTAGTTAACTCATCCATAGATTTCAATAGATAAGGTTTTGGATTTATATATTTACAAAAGTATAAGTAGATTGTTGGAAAATGGTTGGGTAAGTATGCTCAAGGAATTACCCATCCTATTTCTCTATCTGATAATAAGGGGCAAACAAGGCTTGGGTATAATGTTATGTCCACCACTCATGGACTAAGTCAAGTCAAGCCATCTTCCAAGATCATTTTTATTACTAATACTTATTGTTCTAATATCCAATCTAAGAAGACTTGGGAACAAGAGAAAAAATATATCAAAACTTGTATCAAAAGGTGAATTTCAAAAGATATTCCATTACTTACTTCACACCCTATTGAAGGGCACATCATGGCTATTATTTCTTAATCTAACCTTCAAGAAGAGTCTAATGATCCAAATGATGATGAAAAATTCATGAGCATCCTAAAAAGGTTGATTCATTATTATATGTGGCTATATATGAACACAAGAAGGGCCCCCAAGATAACTCTTTCAATGTTTTTACTTCTATTATTGCATACATTCCTAATTTTACATCTTTACTTACATCGATAGCACCATCTCTTGGTTTGGGAACATCACTTGGTTTCCAGTAGTTATCTATGCCTATGCATACTCATGCTACTTACTCTCCTCCTATTACCTCTTCAAATGCTACTGTAGAGCATACCATCCTTGCATTACAAGCTAAGTTGGCTCACATTGAGCAATACATTTCTCATGTTATCCCTTCCATGGACTTGTGTTCCTTGTTACATAAACGTTTGACACCCAAAAATGCATCTTATTCATTATCGATTATCTTTGTGTCTCCCAAGATTACCCTATATAAAGGTAAAGGTGATATTGAACAACATTTGTGTGTCTTCCATGCAGCGCATTTAGACTATGCATATAATGATAAATTGTTGACAAAGCTTTTTCTAAGAAGTCTAAAGTAATATGCTCTTAGATGGTTATATGGTCCTCTTCAATCATTAAATGATTTCAATCCTTTGGTAAATTAGTTTTTGACACACTTTTATATTAACATTGGTGAAAAGTTATCATATGCTTAAATTACAAAACTCAAACAAATTACTAATGAAACAATCAATGAATATGTTCTAATATACAAAACTATGTTTGACAAAATGACAAATCAGATCGCTGATAATGAGCTTCAACATATTTTTACAAAAAAATTACACTCTCCTCTTTAAGAGACCATTTTGTTTGATAAGTTCAAATCCTTCAATTAATTATACCACATATAAAATTGATTACTTTCTACTTCAAATGTCAAGTTTCAAAGAAACCCAAATTATAAAAGAAAATCAACGAAAAGTAAAAATGAAGCAAAAGTTATAGTTAATGTTATCTCACAACCACCTCAAAAGCTTCAATTACAAGCTCCACCAAAGAGGCAATTTTCAAAGTTGCTAATGTTTTGTCACAAAAACTCCTAGAATGCACTATTATCACTCTTCTTCCACAAATGGAGATAGATATGTAATGACCATAATATATAAATTTTGATGGCAATGCATATTTTGATTATCATAGATGTATTGAGCATTCTAGAAATATATGTTTCGAGCTTAATCATATGATTTATGAGTCTTATTGATGAGCATACCATTGATATTGGTGCACCTATTGAAGAGCATAAGCCACAATCAAATGACAATGCAAAACTCAAAATGTACAAATATCATTTTTCCAAATCATGAAGCATGTAGAAAATATAATTATGAAGTACATCATGCATATAATGTTCATCATCTGCCTATTACATATGGACATCCAGTTTGATAGCATTATTGATATAGTTAGAAGTAAACAAATATCACATCCTATGATCAAATTTGATGATAATGAAATTGTTGATGATGATTAGATAGACGTACAATTTTTATTTGCGCATATGTTAATAACCAATCCATCCATAGTGTCATGATAAACAATGGATCAAGTAAAAATGTGTGCATCATAACACTCATTTATTCTCTTGGTTATATATAACAATATTTATAAGATACTTCTAGAGTTGTTAAAGTCTTTAATTTTCATACACATGATACTATTAGGTATATAGTGCTACCTTTACAAGTGGTCCCTCTCATAGTGCCTACTTCATTCTTAATTTTACCAAGCACAAGGGTTTTGATATGCTATAAGGATGCCTTTGGATGCAAAATATTAGAGCAATACCTTCTATAGTGCATAAATTTTTCAAATACATTTGTCATAATCAAATTGTCAAAATTCAAAGAATCCAATATGAATATCCTTTGGAGAAAATCATGTTTACTTCTTCTATATAAAGTAACCTTGTACATTTATTGAGCAACATGGTAATGAAATAGTTTATCAAACTATTCAAAAGCATAATCTACATTTTCCAAAGCATGTTCCAATTTATTCATCTATTAGTAAACATGAGCATATTATAGAGCTTGAGAATATTCAAGAATTTGTTTCTCAATTTACTTATCAGAATGATAGAGTTACACATGAGCATATTTAGTTTGCTTCACATAACATGGTACATCCTCCTAAGCAGAAAGTGGCATATAAAAAGAGGCTTCATCCCCTAATGCACAATAGGTTATTTAGAGGGCTTCATCTCCAAAGGCACAATAAGTTATTCAAAGGGCTTCATATCCTAAGGCACAACATGTTATTCAAATAGAAAGTACAAGTATAGGTTGTTATATCTTCTTCTCCTACACACGAGGATACAAGTCTCCATGAGCATATGAGCAGTGATTCAGAGGGTTATATTACAACATACAGCTCATATTCAGATTCATAGGTATCGATAGTTGGCATTTCTTCTCCACAGTAATTTACTCCATATTATGCCATGGGTTATACATACATGTCCATCACTGATATCATTAGATAGTTACTTGCATCTTTATTTGTAGATAGATTCTTTGTTTCCTTACCATTTCTTCTATCATTTATCCAAGCATTCTTAACCCTTGGATTTACTTTTCACTCTGGGTACTTACCCTCTTAATTTTAAAACTAATTTAAGTAATTCAAAACACTTATCTCTATGGCACTGCACTTGTTTACTATTGCATATCTTACACTTGATGGCAATTCAATCATTTCGTATTGATACATTTTACATGAGCACATTTAGCCTCTTCCTTATTAATGAGCATGAACATTCTTATTTATCTTAATTCTTCATGCTACATTGCTATGACTCAAAGTTACACAAACATTATGGACACGTTGGTTGCCTTATTTTTTATCATACTATACTTTTTCACCTTGTTGAGGATTGTTCAAATCCCTCCTACTTCCTCTACTTCTAAAGCCTCACTTCTTAATACCTCTTTTCAAAATTAAAGTATTTTCAAAAAATCTAAAGACGTATATATTTCAAAAAAAATAAAAAAGTAAAACTTTTTATAAAATACTAAATATCAAGACATAAAATCATTTTCAAATGTTCCTTACTTTTTCATATCTTATTTATTATATGTTAAGTAGATAGAATATTCCATATTTCAATACACAATGTTTCTCATGAGATATATGAGTAAGATCCTGGCCATACTTTCACATAATTATTTGATGTTGAACATCTTTTATTATCTAACAATCTTGCTTAGTTGAGGGCATCTATTTATTCTCTATGAACACTTTAACATGATATATCTATCCACAACCTCTTTCCCATGTTGAGCTACATATTGTACAAATATTTTGTTACTCACTCACACTTTACAAATGTATTATATGAAATATGTTACTAACATTCACATTCATTCATATGATGTATCTATACTAGTCTCATTTGTTACAAGTTTTTATTTACATTGTTCTTTTACTATGTGATAGGTTAGACTTGTTTGTTCATTGTGTGTGTGGTCCTTGGCCTTGTATGTATAAATTATTATTTGTATGGCATCATTATGCCATTTACGTATGGACCTTGGCCTTGTGTGTTATGTGGCATATACATGTCTCTTGTATATGGCCTCTTGGACCTTATGAGTGACATATTATGCAAATACATGACATTTTATGACATTATTTATTTGTTTTTTCATTACTTTTTATTATGGTGCCATGATTCATATCATGCATTTTATTTATTTTACTATAATGTCATGATTCATGTCATGCATCACTTATATACTCTATTTTTACACTAGTGCCATGATGCATATCATGTATGCATTGCTTATGTGCTTCAATGATATATCTTTATAATATATGTTTCATATGAAAATTCAATGCTATATTCAATAATATGAATGCAATCAATTTAAAATATTCAAAGTGATACTACATCAATATACCTTCCACATGTTTTCTTTTGAGATAAGTGACTTGCAAGCTACGTCTCTCATCTCAAAAGGGGAGGGGGCATCACAATATACTTGCTTATAACATTCAAGTCCCATGAGGAAAAATAAATAAATTTATGGCAATATATAGTTTTCAAATTGCAATATGATTCAACATTTTTAGATTATGGAAGCATATGACATGCATGTGCACTCATTCCTACAATTGTAAATTATAGGTTTCAAATAGTTTCAAAAGGTTTCAAAAGTGGCAAAATTCACAAAAGTTTCAAAGTGACAAATTTTAAAAAATTAGAAGTTCAAAATAACATTTCAGTATAATACATATACATGGGATATGATATTTATTCATGTTCATGTTTCTAATATGACATTTTCAAAATTCTCAAGTTTCAAGTTTTAAAGTTGAAAAGTTTTAAATAGAATCTAAATCATTCTGCAACGATGTGATTTGTCCCAATGTTGCAAGTGGGTTACATTAGATTCTAGTGACACTCAATATCTATGGTTGCACCTTTTCCATATGTGGTGGGCCACAATTCATGTTTCCATCCTTCAAATATTTTATAGAGTACTCTATACATTCAAATGAGAGTTGGAACATATAATCTTTTTAATTCAAGAGCATTAAATGGTTTTCCAATTGATACTTAATCACTCTCAATTTGTCACAGTTCAACATTTCTCCAAATATCCCAACAATGAGCATGCACTTTGTCATATCTAAGTTAGAAGGCAATTCAACTACATACTCTTTTTCTAGGTGTAATATCCTTGCTCTCTTTCTAGATTAAAAATATTAAATTTCAAATTTTTAATTTTTAATATGAATAAAATATTACTTTCAATGTCATTGTTGCAAGTTTCTTACATTAAGGCATATTGAAAAATCAAGCTTTGCATCCAAAGACAAAGTGTGTATACACACTTAGGTTCGCATTTATTTTACTCTAGTAATTTTACTTTGTGCATCACAAGAATAAAGTGGAGAAAAATGTACACACATAAATTAATTATTGAAGACTTGACAATGTTTATTATTGGCATCCTTGCCCTTATATGGTCTATACACATTTTCGATAACTCGTAATCTATAAGAGAGCCTTCATTGTCTTATCAATATTATAAATATTATACACATCTTTATTTCATTTACATGCATCCCTATTCGGCCTACAGGGTCTTGTCAGACCTATCCCAATAGTCTCAAGCTTTCTGGGACAAGTCTGCCTTCATGCAGCATTTTCTACTAACATAGCATTTTCTTTTAATGTGATCTTGTCCCCCATGCTTCAACGATCACTTTTTAAAATTCAGGGATTTCATGACTCTCTCACCCATTTGGTAAAGTTGGTTATCAACATTATTCTCAAGATTCTCTTATAAAAGCACATCAAGGCCACTCATTGTACCCACATTGGATCTTTTTAGCATTTACACTACACACTGAGCAAAAAATTGTGATTTCTTCTAATTTCAATTATAAAGCATTCTAACAATCATAATCCAAGTCTAAATATCGTTTATTAGAGGGCAAGGGCATCAATTATCAAACTTTTCAATTAATTTTCTAATTATATTTATCCAGTTACATAATCATGGATCACACAATCACCTTATGAGGGAGAACTACATCAGCATGAGGCCCAATTGAGCTATGTTGACAACACTCAGTTACAAAGAGTTTTTGAGGCTGGCTCAACCATCTTCACATATTTTTTTCTCTTTGTTAGTTAATTGTTATCTAATGTATATGCAAGACTAGAGTTTCATCTTTTGCAAGTCTTCTACATGAAAGCACAGAACATATGATCTGTCAATCAACCCTCACAGACGGTCATACATACCCAAATCAAATATTGTCAACCAGGAAGTGGCTGCAATCAATAGACAAGGTTGTAGCGCACCCTTTTTCTCCTCCCATGAACTTGTCCCAACAAACTAAAAATTATTATTTTGCAATATGACTCTCTTTGCAAGTCATTTAACAAATTTTTTAGTTATAGTAAACCTGCACAATCAACATTTGTTCTATTTTAGAGAGGTTTGCACATCCTTACGGTTATTTACTATATTTATCAAGTTTATAATTTTTGTAAATTTTGTAACATATTGTATTTTAACTATATTTTAATATCATATTAGTACATATCAACATTTTTATTTCAATAGTTTAAGTCTTTTAAATTAAAAGGGTTAAAGATAGATGTGATTATGTAAGTACAATGGAAGCCATAGTATGGTAAATATGCAATAGTAAGTGGAATGCCATAAAGAATTTGCATTGAAAGCATTGTAAAATGAGTGATTTAGATTATTCGAATCGGTTTGAAAATACAAGAGGGCAAGTACCCAAAGAGAAAAATAAAGTTAAGGACTAAAAGAATAGTGGGATAAGGAATAGACGAAGTAGCAATGAAGTAAAAGCAAAGAAGCTATATACAAAGTAAAATATGCAATTAATATGTCAAGGATCCCACTAAAGGGATGCCTATGTATTGGCCCTGTATCATCATGATCATAAAAATATTTTATGGTATTAGGATCATAGTCATTAATGTAATAATTATCATAAGAAAGAACTTCTTTCTTAGATTATACTTGAAATTGTGATGTCATTTTGATTATATTTTGTATTTTCATATGTAAACTTATTGCACCATAGATTGGAGTTGTTTTTTTAATATGCGTATCATTGTTAAAATCTTACATCTTATTCTAAACTAGAGAATGATCATGTATTATTAGTTGAACATTAGAAAGAGAAATAATTTGTGTTTTGACTTCTTGAGTGGAAGATGTAACTATAAATTTTGTCTTATCTTGTTCTATGAAAGAATTAATTACAGTGCTTGAATCATTAGACTTTGTAAGGATTTATTTTTTTGAAAATTTCTTCATGAGAAATCTTTGCATAAAAGTGTTTTCTTATTCATCATGAATTTGTTCTTACAACTTTTCTTTTGATAATTGTTGTTTTTTTCATCTTGTTCTTTTCGTAATCTTTTTTTAATTTTTTATTATTCTAAATTATCCTTTTTGTAATCTTGTTTGCTCTAATTTTACTTTTTGAATTTTTTACTATTTTGAATTGTCCTTTGGTATTCATATTTTCTCTTTGTATTCTTTTTACAGTAGTTGTTTAGGAGATACAGTATAAGTGAGTTGTTTAATCTATTTATTTGTTATAGGATCGTCACTATCAATAATGCTTTGTATTTTCCTTTTTAAATCCAAACAACTATATGTGTGATGTTCATATATATATGGGCATCACACATATAGTTGTTTGGATTTAAAGAAGAAAATACAAAGCAACACACACACACACACACACACACACACACACACACACACACACATAAAAAGGCCAGGTTTTATACAAAACGCTAATAAGAGTCCAAGTGCACTTCTAAGAAAAAGGCTTTAAAACAAATTAATCACATTACCTTCTATGACTCCTCTAAGATGATCAAAATACTTTTGTGCATATCATCGAATTAATGTTTTGATGCTAATTAACTTTGGCTTGGGGCTTCTTTTTGTAATTGGGGACCCAAACAAAACCCGGTCTTTACCTCTGTGTGTGTGTGTGTGTGTGTGTGTGTGTGTGTGTAATTTAGGGTTCAATTGACCCCAATTTCATCATTTATTGAACTAATTCCTTGACTGGCTCACTCAACAATGCAATTACAGCGAAATTGAACCCCATTAACATAATTACAACTATATAATGTCATTTAGAGCTTGATTAGCCCTATTTAATCATTGATTGACTCAATAATGAAATCAATGATGAAATTTTAGCTAACTAAGCCCTAAGTCACATTGCATAGTCCTAATCAGGTTCACATGGCTCAAATTTATATAAATCACATCCATGATTGATCCAATCAAGTAGTTGGTTCAATCAGTGACAAAATTAGGGATGATTGAGCATCAAAACACATCATATAATTGAAATTACATTCATGGGAGTCAAATTGACCCAAAAATGTCCTATTTGAACCAGTTGAGTAATTATTTCAATCAGTGATGAAATTAGGGATAACTGAGCCCTAGATGATATCATATAGTCTTTATGAGGTTCATAAGGATCAAATTAGCCTAAATTACATCCTTAAATGAACTAATCAAGAGTAATTGATTCAATCAGGGATGAAATTTAAGGCCAATCAAGCCTAAAATGACATCACATAGTTCCAATTAGGTTCAAAAGACTCAAATTCACCCAAATTATGTCCTTGATTGAACCAATTAACTAATTGGATTATATATATATATATATATATATATATATATATATATATATATATATATATATATAATATATATATATATATATATATATATTAAAGGTAAAGGTCAGGTTTTGTTTGTGTCCCAACTACAAAAAACAAGCCCCAGGCCAAAGTTAATTAGCATCAAAACATTAATTCGATGATATGCACAAAAGTATTTTGATCATCTTAGAGGAGTCATAGAAGGTAATGTGATTAATTTGTTTTAAAGCCTTTTTCTTAGAAGTGCACTTGGACTCTTATTAGCCTTTTGTATTTTTTTGAAATATTAATTATAGATGTATGTTATTTTTTAGGCACGTGATAGCTAGATGAAAATGTAAATACATGATTGACATTAGCATACATAATATTCTGTGTGTGTTTGATATTATTTTCAAGTGATATGATCTTTGAATTGAAATATTAATTTTGTTTTTCCAACTCTTCTATTGATTTTCTCACAGTGATGATTTGATCTTAAAGGTTTTCACAAGCACAAACCCTAGGTATATCTGATTGAATAAGCATACGAACACCATCAAGAAGAGATGTGAGAGTTGGAGGAATAGAATCTTCTCTTGGTTTGGAAGTTTTTTTGGATATATATGAGTTATTTTTTTCTTGTTGATGGATAACATTGAAAGAATTACTATCAAGACATGCATTGCCATCATGTGGTAAATTTATGCTAAGATTATGGCATTGTGTCACAAAAATAACATCATGTAAAGATAAGCATGAGATGGAAGTAGAGGCAACATAATAAGATATGTTAGGATTGTTATGGCTTTCAATTGAAGCTTGTGATGTGTTGAGGGAAGGGGAAAGAAGTTCATCTTTATTGGTTGACAAGGGAGAAGAAGCTATGACATGTAGGCTCAATATCCACTATTTGTAAAGGAGTAACCTGATAAATTAATTCTTGTTTTGAAATGTCTTTATTAAGATATTCTTATTAAAAAATATTTTGATCTTGCTTTGATAACTTTGATTCTAAATGTTGTTTTATTTGAAACTTGAATTGCTCTTTTTGCTCTAGATTATTGGTCAAAGAAGAAAGTGAATTTGAAAAAGATTCTAGAGGTGAATTTGTTTTTATGGAATCATGTTGACAAGATGCATCAAAATCATATTGTCTTATTCATTGTTATATAATCAAAATCATAATCATTAATATATGATTTTTCCATAAGTTTTTGCTTATTATGCTATGTCCATTCATTATCATAAGTAAAACGTTGAACATGAGTAGAGGATAAAGAAACTTGACTAGTCATGATATATACAATGAATTTAAATGCAACAAATAAAGGGCTTATTGCTATCAAGTAATCTTGCATGTACAAAAGAGCCTATGACTATGAATACAATACAAACAAAAAACAAGGTACAAAAGGTGATATAGACAAGGTTTTAAATGATTATGTGGGCTCTCAAAATATAATTGTTTGTTCCTAGATTAGTGTTTGCCCAATATTTCAAAGTTTTAACTATAAAATTTAAACCATATATGTAGCCCACTATCACATCTCTAATAGTACAATGAGAGTAACTACTTTAAGCAATATGCTCCTCTCAAATGCGCTACAAATCAAATGGCTAAAAGAGACTTCCTACGACATAAACAAAAGACTTTGGGCATTTTTTATGTACCTTGAGGTACATGAAAACTAAATTATATTTAGTGTTATACAATGGCTATGAGTATTGGGGCATTAACCCTCACGCCGTGAAATTGGGAAAATAGATCTCGTGTATCCCGTAACGACAATTATTAAGTAGATTTAAAATTGTTGGAACACAATTTTTATTAACAAACAACAAAAAAATAGAAAATAAAGAGAAAATAAAATCGAAAGAAAGAGCTTCAGTGTCAGATGTTATCCGAAGTGACAAGACAATTTCTTCAGTGTTAGTTTAAATTCAAGATCGAAGAAAATTGGCTTGTGATGTAATATGTATATCCAAGGTTGGAGGTTGTTTTCTTTCAATGTCAAGGATTTACAAAAAAAGTATAAAATCTTATGACAAAATCAAGCAAACAAGCAATGTTCTAAATAAAATACAAGTTCCCCAAAATCTTTGACATTTTTTTTTATTTAACAATGAAATGCTAAGAATAAATAAATTATTGAAAACTAATTTAGACCTATAGAGTATACAGATTTAAATGTGAACTACAATTATTTACAAAATTGAAAATAAAGTATAAATAGTAAATTGATAAAAGATATGCTAACTTAGCTAGAATTTGATTTATCATTGACTGTGAATGGAAACCGATTGAAAAGACATGAATTGTGTCACATCCAAGAATAGAAATTCAAACTTTACTAGTACAAGGTCACACTAAGAAGACAATGTCGCATTGCAGCCTTGTTTGTTGATTGCAACCACATTTTGGTTGATGATGCAACTAATTTTCCAATCTGAGTGTGTGTCCCTATCTGTGATGGTTTACAATTTATTGTGTCTCAATTTATCGCACAAAAGACTTGCAAAATACAAAACTCTAACTCTTGCACAATAAACACAATAGAGATCAAATGCCACAAGGGGGGAATAGGGTAGAGGAATAATCGTGCTATATTAAAAATATATATATAATTTGATCGTTGCCTACATACCCAAAATGGCCTCAAGGTGATGTAGTTCTTTCTCCTATAATGAATGTGTGAATCTTGACTTTATTAGATGATTGCAAATTTGATAGATTGTTTTGAATGCTTGACAGTAAGTGCCCTTGACTTGCAATAAAATGATTTCAAACTTCTATGACTATTAGAATGCAACACAATTAAAATTAGAAAGAATAGTGTCTTTTGTTCAATGTATTGTAGAATTGCCAAGTGATTGTGAGATGTGTATGGAGAAGCCTTAATGTGCTTATATAGAAGAATCTTTTGAATATATTTGCTAACCAACCTTGTCAAAAACATGGAAAGGGTGAAAGGAAATATCTTGAATTTTAAAAGTTACCATTAGAGTGTGGGGAACAAGGTCACACCAGTGAACAAGATTGTAGTGCAACCTTATCTAACCTAGTGCAGTCATATCCCAAAAGGACATAGACTGTTGGAACTGATCTAATAGGAGTTTGTAAGAAAAATAGAGATATCTAAATGATGTTTTGAGTAGTTGCAATATAGTTTGAAGAATAATGAAGATTTTCATATAAAGTGCAACTTAATGGAATGTTGAATAGACCAAACATAATAAGGATGTCAATATTAAACATTGTCAAGCATTTAATTATTAGATTTAAGTGTCTATAATACCATAATTTAATTTCATATTTTATATATATATAGATATAACAAATTTATAAATATATATATTAAAAAATAGCGGCTTAATTTTAAATATGAAAGTTTTGAGAAATAGGGCCCTAAAAACATTGCTAAGTATTTTAAGCTTAAAAACATTAAAAATGGGTGCAAACTTTTGCAATTTTAACCCTAAGCACTAAATACACCTCTTTTGGGGACTCTGGAGGAGCAAGGGAGACTAATAGCATTCAATCTAAGCAACAGACTAGGTGGGTTTCAAGCTGAGTGATGGACTGGGCGCAAGGGTTTCAAGTTGATTGTTTACAGTAGATTGGGCAATGGATTGAACAAACCATCTTGTTTCTCATTGAGCGAACTGGGCAGACTGAGCAGTGGATTGAACAAAGCAACAGATTAAGCAAATTGAGGATGTGTTAGATAGCAAACTAAGCGACTAGTGGCATAGGATTGGCAGAAGGATAGGCAGTACGGGATCTATATGCAAGAAAACAATAAACCACGGGTCCCATAGTTGACTATTTACAGGTATGAGGCCTATAAAACCTCCTCTAATAATCTCTAATATATTTGCTTTCAGACTGCCTCAAGGATACACAATAATAAAAAAATTTAAACTAGGGTTTGGTTATCTAACTGAACCGAGTTGAGAAAACCCTTGTAAGGGCAACCCAATTAAATCTCAATGGGCAGGGGCTATCAGAAGTCACTAGTAAGATTGCAGTGGAGTAGCGGTAAACAAATGGAAGATACAAAAAAAATAAACCTTCCGTTAGAAAAGGTTAGGTCAGAAGTGAATAATGCATTGCAAGTTGTGATTAGAGAACCTCATATCCCACCATCTAGAAATGTAGCCCAATCATAAATAAGTATAGCTTCAACATGTACAATAGAATCCCATATGGTTAATGCATACCTACAAAAAAATCCTATCAATGGAGAGAATGTTGGAACATATTAGGTTAATGGAACACAAAGAATTGTTTATTCGATGAAGATAGAGCTCTCTCAGAATGCCGACTCATCATCAAATCCCAATGCAGCGCCATCAGATGTGGTATCACAACTCATATATGTCAATGCAAAGCAGTATTGGGGGATAGTAAGACGTCGGCAAGCTCGAGCAAAGACAACAGCTATAAATATACAAAAAAAAAAAGAATAAAAATAAGGGAGACACCACATAAGCCAAAACATGTTGATCATAAAGAACAATTGGCTCTATGCATTTTAGAATGAAAATGTCAAATGGGCAAAGGAACAAGTGTAAAAGGTGATAAGAATAACAAAACAAGAAACAAGAGAACACACAACATTGAAAACAACAGTCACCAAGAAGAGATACAAAATGGCGAGGAAATGTATAGCCCTACAACGACTCCACTTATTTGGTCACCGAAGCTCCATGTGCAAGAGCTAATGAGTCTAAAAGAGAGACTAGAAAATATGGAACTAAAGGAGAAAATAAAATATATTAAATTTGAAGAGATGTTACGTGCCAAGCAAAGGCTAGAAGAGGACAACAACATGCTTAAAGGGCAAGTAGCAAAGCTTCAAAATCTTGCGAATATTGGGTAGCATGAATGGCAAGCTCTCAAACAAACCATGCACACTCCAAGAAACAACAAGGTAGAGGAGATGACAGTAAATGCAACACAAATAAAAGAAGTCCAAGAAGCACTTCGCAGCATGGAAGTGAGAGAGAATGTGCTAAGAAATAAATTAGAAGAGGCTAAAACATGGGCACGGGTAGTAAAGGAACCAAGAGGTGAGCCAAGGAGTTGATAGAAAATGATAGAAAAACAAAAGTGTCATGATAAATTATCAAAGGGCTAAAAGACTATGGAGAACATGAAAATACAAGCAACTTAACAAGGGAATTCCTTGCAGGCCAATTACAATGGAAGGGCCAGGTCAAACAAGCAAGTAGAATTTTTTAAGCCGAGAGGAGTAAGGGATAGGCATATCTAGGTCACATTGATGAACTTTGAGGACAAAACAAGAATACTAAGAAACAGGGGCATGTTGAAGGGCTCACACTACTACATATATGAAGACTTAATTTTTAAGCAAGTAGAAGAAATAAACAAAGAATTGGAAAAGGTGAAGGCAACAAGGAACGAAAGAAAATGGGCATACCTAAATAACGAGAAAGCCCATATCACACCCTGACAAACTCGAAGCAAATAGTGAATATGGCCCCCCTTGGAACATCTCTCAATGGTATGCTAGAGTTGTAGAGGCTACCCTTGGAGAAGAGGACCTAGGTTAGGGCCCATAGCAAAGGACAAAGATATAATCATTTTGACTGAAACACATGAGCACGATGGGTGCAATACACCAAATTTGGAAGGGTACACAAAAACAACATTTTGGAATAAAACAACAAAAAATGGCAAAGCCATAATGGTGTTAGTAAAGGAATCATGGGATAGAAGTATCAAAATAGAAAAACATGATGAAAACAAACATTACATATGGATCAGAATCATAGAAAATGACAAAAACATTAGCATAGTTGCATATTATTTTGGGCCCAAGAATTCCAAATTCTATAAGAGGCACGATCTAGACCATGAAGAGCCATATTCGTCCCTATAAAGGGGCATCTCAGCATATGGTAAGACTGGAGAGATTTTGTTAATGGGGGACTTCAATGCAAGAATAGCAAACAAACAAGCAAACATTTGGGGAAGTAATAAGGAACTGGACATGAATCCTCTTTGGATGGTAGAAGAAGAAAATCCACAATGGAACAAGTCTTCAGATCATAGGCATGGGGCTATCACGCACTTTGGAGAAGAATTCTTAGGTTTATGTAGTATACATAAATTAATCATTTGCAATGGCATGGGGAAATGGAGAAAATCAGGGAATTACACATGTAAGACACACAAAGAGTAGACTGTAATTGATTATGTTATATACTCCTAAAATTCTATACCTAGGATTGAAGAACTGGAAGTAGAAGAAGCTTGCATAAAACTTAAATCAACTCAACTCATTTTTTGTGAAACTTCAATTAAAAAGAGACAATCAGTAAAATGAGCACACCGCGGTCAACCAAAGTAAGTCGTCGCCTACAAGAAACATTCTCTTGACAGAGGAAAATCGGCAAACATTTAAAGCAACATTGGAAAGCAAGATTTAGGAAGGTGGTAATAAGGTAACACATAACAATATCACAGAGCATATGAAAAGTAAGAGGCTAATGGGCACCATTCAAGATACACTAAAAACATGCAAGAGAGCTAAAACTAAAAAGAATGGGAGAAATAGTTTCCCGACTAACCCGTGGTATGATGAAGAATGCAAAGCAGCACAAAGAGCGTGAAAAAGAACTAAAAGGGAGAACAACAACAAACAAAAAAGCATATGAGCAAATGGTAAGGGAAAAGAAAGCAGAGTATGCTAGAACTACGAGGAAAGCGTTGATTTACTTAGGAAAACATGAACCAAAAACATTTGGAGGGAACTTCACAAAGAAAGAAGACAAGTTAAAAACAACATAACAACAAGGTAGTGGTTGGAATACTCAAAACAACTATATGAGCGTGAAGGTGAACAAGATTCACCTCCCAAAATCAATGTCAATAAAGAGCTTTTCACGATAGAATACATCATGCAAGGGATTTAAAAGCCAACAACAGGCAAAGCCCAAGACATAGACAACTTACAGGGAGAACATTTAAGATGGGGCACATATATCCTAACACCTAGAAAAAAAAGAAATCTTCAATGAGGTCATCCAAAAGGGCTTTCTGACAGAGTGGACAACAAGCTTAACCATACCCCTACTTAAGAGTGGAGATGTGAACATCCCCTCAAATTACCAAACTATCATGGTCAATCCGCTCTTTGCAAAGCTATTTGGGAGTATGATAGAACGCAAAATTAGTAGTTGGGCAAAAAAAATGCAAGTGGGCAAAGGGACAAGCAGGTTTTAGGCCCAAACATTCTACTATTGATCATTGTGTTATGCTTAGACATCTAATTGAAAAGGTGTGGGATAAAAAGGAGGATGCATATTGTTGCTTCATAGATTTCAAAAAAGCATTTGACACAATTCCAAGGAGCAAATTGTGGGCCAGAATGGAGGAACTTAAGGTTCCAACGCACTACAGGGCAGCAATTCATAGGTTGTATGAAGTCAAGTCAAGGTTGAAATCAAAACTCAAGCAAGGTTGTCCAAATGTTTCGGGAGTGACATCAGCGTCAAACAAGGTTGCCCTCTGTCCCCAACTTTATTTGGGCTTTACATTGATAAGTTAGAGGATTGGGTAAACAAATTCAAAGGAGAGGGGTTATGCCTGACTAACTATGTGGTAAAACTTCTTTATGCCGATGACTTAATCCTAATGGCAGTGACAATCCAAGATTTAAGAGATCATCTCCGAGCTCTAGAGCTCTTTTGTAAAGAAGTAGGGATGCAGGTAAACACCAAGAAAACCAAAATTATGATTTTTTCAGTGAAAAACCAAAATTATGATTTTTTCAGCGAAAAAGAAATCACAACACCCTGATTTTCAATTTGCAGGATGAAAATAATACAAGGTGGACAGAGAGCTTTCTGTGCGCTTCAAAATAGATGCAGGAATGCAGAGTTATGGGACTGGAAGACCACCAAGGTCTTATTTGGGTTATTTGTCACACCAGTGGTATTATATGGTTGCGAGGTGTGGGCTAGTAGAACAACGAGCTTGAAATGGAGGCAAATAGAAAAGATCCAAAAATAGCTAATCACAAACAATTTCAGAATCAAGGACTCAGTCCCATATGAAATCATTCTTGCCGAAGCAAGTACTTTTCCTCTAAAGGCAACCACTATGATCAAGGTATTATGTTACTTGAAAAAAATGGAAAGCATGAAGAAGAGTTGCATAGAAGGAAAAATACTTGGATGAGGCAGAACCAAAGGTGGATGAATAGATGGGATATCAACTTAATTGAATGCCCAAATTGTAATAAAGACATGAAAAATTACGTGAATGAAAAATTTAGAACGGTAATGTGGAGGGAGGGGACAAGCAAGAAAAGACAACATTTTATCTCAATGTTCAATCTGAACTACGAATATAATGAAAAAGCATATGTAGGGTTTGAAATTAGTTGGAGGGAAAAGATCCTCATTGCTCAATTAAGAATTGGCTCTCATAGACTTCAATGCGAGACAAGGAGATGGACAACCCCTAAGGAGCAGTGGGACGAGAGGGTTTGTGTTCGTTGCATTACATGAGCGATTGAAATGGAGGAGCACTTCATATTTGAGTGTCCTCAATATGCGAACATACGAGCCAAATATGCCGAAAAATTTAAGAGTTGGCTACATGGTAAATGTATTTGAGGAAAAAAGAATTAAAAAGTTGGGGAAGATGCTAACTCAGTTCAACAAGACGCAGAGCAGCATTCTAAAAGATACCTCGGATCCTAGGAATCTTTGACTGGTTGGAGCATTCAATGTAATTGGTGGTCCCATACACTGTTCGGTCTCTTGAACGTAATTAAAAGTATTTCATTTCATTTCCTTTCAATAGACAAGATAAATATATGCATGTGCCATTGATAGAATTACGCCATTCGTCCACATTCCCATTCATGATTGTGCCACATTTCAACTTGGGTTCCCTGCACCTATCAAGTTGTTATTCCACGTGTCATAACTATTCATCTGAGCATGCCTTCATAAGTCACACTAGAACATGTTTTTTGAATCACCCAGTCATTGCAACATTTTTTCAAATGGTTGATGGTTGTATTTGTTTTGTGTGTTTAATGGCAAGCTTATCCGCAATCTTTTTGGGTGTGCCAAAGGGAACCCTGCTTCATATACCTAGCGTCGTCGTGGATGCAACTTTTTCTACCAAAACCAATAGGGTTTTCTTCAGTGCCCTACCCAGTGTTGGAGAGCTAAAATTATTTTCAGTTGAAATTTTTGAGATCTTTTTGCCACAAGTAGGTATTTATATGATATATTGTCGTTCGTGAGGTTCCGTGCACGATAGTTTGCATTGAATGAACAAATGAGGGAAATAACCAAGGGTGCAGCCCAAAAAAATGGGAGCCAACACCAGTTTCACTGTAGAGAAGGCCAAACTGAAGGTCCAGAAAGCTTGGCAAAGCATGAACGGCACAAGCGAGAAGGTGAAGGACATTGTCTCTGCCAAAATAGATGAAAATAAAAGAAACTCTGGAACAAAAAAATAGAAAATGCCGATGCCAGGCTTAAAATGTAAAGCTAGCCTAAAATTTATAGCTATCCCCAGACAGTCTGTGCAACTCGCTGTTTATACCTGTTCATTTTTAGGCCATAAAAAGAGAAGAAAGGTGACAGACACTCTTTCTACGTTGCGGGCTTCAACCTCACGGCCATCATGAGGAGACGACATAAATCAAACTTGAGAATGAAGAAAATTACACAACCTAGTGGAGGGTGCCAATCAAACTTAAAATGCTTTGCTCTCGGCAATAAAACAAATTAATAAAATCTGTTAACAAATTAATTAGGTCAATCGATGCATCATTCAGAAAAAACAGGGGCACATAATACTAGGCTGTAGGGTGTGGGCTGCAAATTTGATTTAGAAGAATGGGCCTCAAGATGATTAAATTATTGATTACAGTAAAGGTTCTTGCTGGAGGAGGTGGTGTGAGAAGCTTGTTGTAGCAGTAGTATTGTGCCTTCATAGATTATTCGCTTAACGGCTTTTTCTACTTTAATTGGAATATTGTAATGCCCTTGGAAGGTTAGGTGTTTGGAACAATCTCCATGGCTCCTTTTAAAGACATAATGTAGCTGGATTTTTGTAATCCCCACCATATTTTAAATGTTAAAGGATTTGAACTAGAAATGTCTCCCAAATCTAAACTTTCAATGGTTCTCAAAACTTTACAATGTGAGCTTCTCATCGCCCTATGAAGGCCTTCAGAATGCAGAATGGTTCTCAAATCTATACATTAGATCCTTGTTGTCCTTCCCTTCAGGTAAATTTCATATGTTGAACATTTTACATGTTGCTTGATGCAATGCTACTATTAAGAGGTAACCTCATAGGTTGTGTTGGCTGATTATGAGCTACCTAAGATAAATAGCTATCTGTAACTTGCTTGTCCACATTTATAGTGGACCCCCCTGCATGCACATTACATATAGCCCATCATCTCTACCTTTCCTACAGGGCCTCTGGTCTAGGATAACCAGCAACCAACTGAAATCCTCCTAAAATAAGGGCAAAACTACACAAATGGGAACTTCTAACTCTTCAAAAAATCCGAAGAGCATGCTCACACTGCCACTATGTGTTTATGTTTGCATGGTTAGTGGGTCAAGATTCAAGGCTATTTCAATTTAGAGCCTATTCTATTAAGTATCGTCCACTCTAACTTCAACTAGTGTATAAGATAGTTTGGTCATGCCATAGCTCTCAAAGTCCTTGGATGCTCATGATCAAACAAAGATTTGTGCCGTAGAAACAAACCACTACTGTTTCAGAGAAAACAGGACATTCTCCAATGCATTGAGATTTTTTAGAAAAATGGAAATATTTTCCCACATGGTTTTTCAATTAATATCTTAAGCACAACATTTCACAGTTGCTTATAATTCTGGAAAGATAGCCTAAAACTTAGAAACGTCATCGGCTTAACTCTGAAAATCATGATTTACTATTTTGACAACTTTTGAGTACAACACCCTACAAGTAAAAAGGTCAATAGAATTTATCAAAAAATCATAGGAAAAACATGTTGCAGCAAGCTCAAAGACAACAAATTCCATCATTTTAAGGATAAAGAGAATACATCTCTAGCAATTACACACAGACTGACTGAACAATATTTATGACCTTCAAAACTAGGCCATACTTAAAAGATTAAACAAAATAGCCACTTATTGCTCAAAAAATAATAAATTCACTTCAAGATAAATCAGAAACAGGGCATGGAGGGGGAAAATGTATTGAGAAACTTAAGTTGAAAAGATTTCCATCTTCATGTATTCATCCTTGCAGAGGAAAAGGGAGGAAAGGAGCATAAGCATAAACGCATGGTTTGCTTTTACAAAATTGTACACTCCATAGTTAAAATGTTATAAACAAATCATAAAGTGCATCAATAAATTTATCCATGCATAATAGATGGTAGTCGGACAATGACTATTACATAGAAAACTAGGTCTCTGTAGCTAAATAGTTAGTTATGGTCAAAATACACATTCATAAGAAAATCAGATCATCCTTGCCGGAGATTTCTCTCTGGGTTAGACTTTTCATTCATTTTGGTTGAGATAAAAAAAATAAGAAATTATTAATTTCTGCACCATGGTAAGCAGAGCAAGTTGCTCCAAAATAGTGAAAAGCAGGTCAAGGTTAAAATCCAAACCTGCATCCTAATCTTTTAAGGTTTTGGAGCCTCGTAGAATGTAGGCTGGCACGGAACATCATTCCATGGACCAGCATCAGAATTCTCGCAACCACCAGGGCATTGGCAAGAACCTCCAAGAAATTCTGGCAGATTCTTGTGATCTACCAGCTCAAGCAATCTATGTGCATAGTTGGAGCCATGGACTTCAATTTTTTTTTGGGTTCTCTTATCAAGCCATGGCTTTATTACAGACCAAATTGCCTTAAAGGTTGTAGGGGCATTAATGATGACCATTTTTCCAAGGTATTCAGGATAGTAATCTTGATCCACCTTTGATATCCGCTGAACAAAGTGGCGAACATGCTTGCTCATATGCTTCAATGTCTGCAGAAAAGGGTAAATTTCTTTCAGTACTTGAAGCAAAAAAAGAAAGATAAAAATCTGTAGAGAAACTTAGGAAAGATCCCACACAGTTGCCAACCAAGCTTTGAGCTTACAACCTTGTCTCCTGCAAATGTTCAATTTTTCCAATTTTCATATTGGACATATTCGATTATCTTAGCTCGTTGGATGGTGAAAGTTATTCAAATTCTAGTGAGATTGCACCTCTTTCTATCTGCTAAGCATAAAAGACTAAACCTCTTAACTAGAAGTTCAATTTCTTCTTTGCATGTTCAGGAGACTCTTTCTCCAGTCGGGGAGATAATACAAAGCTCGACAAGGTTTATAAAAAACAGGATTTCATTTTATTTCTGATGAAGTAATTCAGGTGTGGGTGGATTGCCAAGATTTGATTTATTCTCACGTTGGGCTTCTACAACAGGGGTCTCCTATGCCACCGTGACCTTAAAAAAGTCTTTACCTTTACCTGTACCTTTATTTGGAAGGCAGTACAAGGCAGTAGACCTGTTCTGACTATTGTTGTTATTTCCATACAGACGTGGGTATACCCAAGAAAGTTATAAAACAATTGGATTACTAATTTCAGTAAACTGAAAATGCACTAAAATGGGCTGTCCTGAACACACCTATAACTGAAAGATAGGAAAGACAAAATGTGAATACTAGTTTCACTATACTGAAAATGTGTTATAATGGGCTACCCTTACATGTTTCTATGATGAACCATAGGGAAGATCAAATACTAGCAGGCATGATGGTTGACACCGATGTAATGTAATATTTAGTTAAGCTGGAAATTCAATCATGTGGTTTCATTGATCATTTCTTTCGTTGGGGCAGAAAGTATCACAAGCAAACCACACTGGAATCATCAAATCAATCCCTACTTCAAGAACATTGATGAGCTTCTAAATTGCAGTTTTTAGGGATGCTTATAATATTTTCAAATAAAAAGGCCAAACATGCAATCAGCTTCAGTTATATTATACTTTTGAGGAGAACACGACACATTGTGAAGGCCCATGGCAACTATGTATGGGAAAGAACAACTGAAATATTCAAATCACCCTCCTTCAAGAACATTGATTAGCTCCTTAGTTGCAATTTTTTGGGATGCCAATAAAATTTTGAAAAAAAAAGGTCTAAACATGCAATCAACTTCACTTATATAACACATTGCAAGGACCCATAGCAACCACATATGAAAATGAACAAAAAATGATGGATCAAAAAATGAGAAAAGTTTCAGCATGCAAAAATTTGAGAAACACAAAACAATAAATCATAGATCTTTGTCAAAATATACAAGATCTGGAAAAGAGAAGAACAGAGGACAGAGACAAAAGAGAACAAATGAATGCCGTCGTTGGAGATCAGTGAACATAAGAATTCTGACAATTAGAGAGCAGAAATGGAAGAAACAAATTTAGGTAAATAGTTTCAGGCCCAGTCAACATTGACCTGGGCGAGCTATAAAAAACTGTTTTAAAGGATGGGCTCTTTAAAAAAAATTAAAGGATGGCTTTTTCCCCAGGGACCTCTTATTGCTACTAGGAAAAGGCCCAAATATGCAAATCTAAAATAAAAAAGATAGATCTCTATATAGAAATCATGTAATACTCTTCAATCCAGATATCAACGTTGATGGTCATGAAATTGGGTATTCAGATTTTAATATTTAATGACATAAATTTTTAAAAACTAAACAGTGCCTTAGTGGCCAGATTACATACCACTCCTTTGAGATCCAAAATGGTCAGTGACTGATCAATAGTTCTTCCAGATTTCTTGGAACAGGCAGGAAATTTCCAGTCAATAAGAATTTCCCATTCTTTAATATGATACAAGAGCATTCGATCAAATGTGGTGATTTTCAATAACTCTTCCACTTGCAGCTGACCCAGTCTTTCTATATACACGGGCCGACCCAGCTTGTCCGTTTTATGATGGAAGTGAGGATACAGCTCCTTCGTTAACTTCCTTTCAGGAAATTGGAAAGTCTGCAAAACTAAACCTATTTTAAAATTCCATAAAGTTTAGAAATACATAACACTGAAAGACATATTGGTTAATCATACTCCGACAAAGTCCCAACAACTCATAAATTTAAAACTTTGGCAGGGAATTTATGACATGGAGAGTACCTTAAGTATCTTTTTGTTGTGTACACACATATATCAGCGGATCTAAATTTTATTTACATTTAAAACTTTACACTTAGCAAAATGTAACAATTTACAGAGAAATTCATAAACATAACCATTAGAGACACAAAAACATAAACAGGTACATAATTTTCTCTGTTACACACACACACAAAAAAAAAAACATTCAATATTTCCTGTCCTATACATGTTTGTAAAATACTAAGGTTGTGCAGCCATCCGCCACTTTTGGCTTTCAGTGCATGTTTGTTTGATTGCATAGTTCCTGATGTAACCAACTGACAGCAGCATTAATCGTACAGCCTTCTCAGGCTGACACTTCCCTGTTCTTGGATAGGGGAATTAGATGTCAGGCCTAAAATCTAGCTGACATAGTTAATGTGGAACTCTAAAAATTAGAAAAAATAGTAGTTGCAATTAGTATTAGACTTTCTGCACGTGTTTTTCTAATATAGTATGTGTTAAAAGAAGAAAGGGAAGAGTCTAGAAGCAGCTGGACAAACAGAAAAAAAACAGAACTCAGTTTCTCTTTTATTTTTGATGCAGTAGCTGTAACTGTGGGTGGTGTCTTATTTTATGCCATCTTCAGATTTGCTGTAACTGCTTAACATATGTAATTTATTGTTGATGTTTCTCTTGACTCAATTTACATGATTAAATGAGTTCTTCTGCTATGAATTTTGACGTTGACTCTTCAATTAGTTGTCTTCTATGTTGTGCAGAGTAGATTTTATATACTGTTTGCAAGTCTGTCCCAGCATTTGGAAGAAAGTTATCAAAATGTAGCCCCCCAGTATTTTGCTCCAGCAAGGGTATTCAGAGATTTGACAGTTGATTGTTGCTCAAAGTGAGTGCAGTTGTTTGTGTATTTTGTTGCAGCTAAGTGTAGTTTGAAAGGTAGTTGTGTACAGCTAAACTTGGGATAATCTCCCAACAGTTGTATAGGAGAGGGTTTGTTTAAGTGGCTGTATCAGATTTGTATCAGAGCAACCATGCCCAGAGGGGGATCCAACTAAATTGGGGAGGAAGATGCAGAAGCAACGCTGGGCAAAGGAGGAATGTTGGAGATGAAATACTCAGAAGATTAGAGGCTCTTCAAGCCAAATTAAGGTATAAGGACTCCGAAGAGGAACCTAAAGTTCAGAGGGCTCAAGTTGGAGCCATAGATCCAATGGAGAGACTAATTGACGTTGTGTCGAAGCAAAAGATGAAGGTGAAGGTAGAAGTTTCTGATTTTAAGGGTGAGTTGGATCCTGAGCTTTTTATAGATTGGGTATAAGAGCTGGAATGGTATTTTGATAAGGAAAACATTGATGAAGATGACCCTAGGAGGGTAAAATTTGTAGTAGTAAAGATGAAATCACATGCTGCCTTGTGGTGGGAAAATCTACAGCAGTCCAACAGAAGGCTAGGAAAGGAAAAAATTAGGGTACGGCCTGAGATGTTAAAGCATATGAGGGAAAAAATTCTACCATCAGATCACCAACAGATATTATTTAGACAAATCCATAACTTGAGGCAAAAAGAGATGACAGTCCAGGAGTAGACAGACCAGTTTTGAAATTACAAATTTGGACAGACTTACGAGAAGATGAGGAGACAGCAACTGCCAAGTATTTTACTGGGCTACAGTTTCAGCTAAAAGATGAGCTAACTCTGGCAAAAGTATACACCATGGACGAATCGTATCAATATGCCTTGAATGCTGAGGAGAAAATAAATAGAGGAAAAAGCAAGTTTATAAGCAAAGGGCTGGCGGTACACCATTTAGAGGAAAGGCAAGCACCTCTAAACCTACAAGGAGCGGAGAGTTTGAGAAAGGGTAAAGGAAGGCCTAAATTTAGGGATAATGGTTGGTTGAGAGGTAGAGGACGGGGTAGAGTGCAACCAGCATTTGGTCGCTGGAGGCCAATACAATCCTATAAAGCTCATATTTGCCTTGAAAGTTCCAAACCCACAAATAGAGCCATGATGACACAAGAGGAACCCCAAACTGAAGAAGTTGAAGCTGAAATGAGAGAAAATCTAATGCTACAAAGAACCTTGATAGTGGAGAGCAAGGAAACAACTGAAGAGGATTGGAGAAGGAAGAATGTCTTCAGGACTAAACACAAATGCCAAGGGAAGGTATGTAAAGTTATCATTGATAGTGGCACTTCAGATAATCTAGTAAGTATGGAAATGGTTCAAAAATTGCAATTAACATGCCCTCCCAAATCCAATCCTTACAAAATTTCATGGTTAAAGGACCATAGTGTGATGGTTGATAAATCATGTGTAGTTACATTTAACATTGGACCATATGAGGATAATGTGATATCGTATGGATGCTTGCCATTTGTTACTTGGTAGGCCTGGCAATATGATAAAAATGTCACCCATGACGGTAAGGAAAATACATATGCTGTGCAGCACAGTGGAAGGAGACATATTTTGAAGCCTTTGAAGGAAGGAAGACATTGTGAGATAACTTCCCTATCCCTCCTCACTATGGGCTGGAAAAAGTTCTTAAAAAAGGGTAAAGGTGGGAGTTTTCTTTCTTTTGGAGTTGTACCCATTCGAGGAAAAAGTGTTTGAAAAGCGAGAATTCCAAACCAAAATTCAAGAGTTGTTGGCCAAGTATTTAGATGTGACACCAGCAGAATTACCAGTAGGTTTACCTCCTTCAAGAGGTGTTACTTATCTAATTAACTTTGTTGGTGTGAATTTACCTAAACAAGCTGCTTATCATTTGACTCCTTTTGAGAACAAGGAATTGAGATGACAAATTTCAGGATTGTTAGAGAAAGGATTCATAAGGGAAAGTATGAGTCTATGTGTTGTACCAGCACTTCTTTCACCTAAGAAAGATGAAAAATGGAGGTTGTGTGTGGATTCTAGGGCTACTAACAAAATTACTGTTAAATACAGGTACCCACTACCTAGGGTAGATGACATATTAAATTGTTTGGCCGGGTCTAAGGTCTTTTCAAAGATTGATCTTTGAAGTGGATGCCATCAAATCCGAATTCGTGAAGGGGATGAGTGGAAGACAACTTTCAAAACCAAAGATGGCCTGTATGAGTGGTTGGTGATGTCGCTTGGGCTATCAAATGCTCCAGCTACCTTCATACGAACTATGAACCAGTTATTTAGATAATACATTGGAAAATTTATAATTGTCTATTTTGATGATGTTTTGGTATTTAGTAAGAATGTGGAAGAGCATCTACTATGTTTGAGGGGTATTTGACATACTTAGAGAGGAGAGATTGTTTGTTAATCTTGAGAAAAGTGAGTTTTGCCGAAACAAGCTTGTGTTCCTTGGCAATACAATTTTAGCTGAAGGTCTAAGCATGGACCTAGAAAAGGTAAAAGTCGTACTTGATTGGTCTACCCCACAAAGCATAACAAAAGTGAGAAGTTTCCATAGATTAGTGAACTTCTATTAGAGGTTCATTAGAAATTTCAAAGTATAAGTGCACCCATGACAGATTGTACAAGGAGAAAGGTGTTTACTTGGGCAAAGACAGCTGAGAAGAGCTTTGAATTGCTCAAGAAAAGGGTAATTGAAGCCCCAATCCTCATTTTACCAAAATTTGAGAAGATATTTACTGTAGAGTGTGACTCATTAGCAATAGCCATTGGGGAAGTACTAAGTCAAGAGGTAAGCCAATTGCCTTTATAAGTGAGAAACTGAATGATGGAAAAAGAAAGTATAGCACTTATTATAAGGAGTTGTATGTTATAGTGCAAGCATTGAGGTTTTGGAGGCATTGTCTCTTGCATAGAGAATTTATTTTGATGACTGACAATCAAGCATTGAAGTACATAAACTCAGAATTAAAGTTGTCCCATAACCACGCAGAATGGGTATCACTTCTACAAAGTTATATATTTGTAGTGCGACACAACAGTGGAAAATCTAATGTGGTTGTCGATGCATTGAGTAGGAGATGCCATTTGCTTGTTTCCATGAGCAATGAGAATGTTGGACTTGAAGAAGTGAAGGATGAATATGTCGCACATCCTTATTTCAGCAGCATTTATGTGGCCTCAAAAATCAAGTTGGGGTACCGGCAAAGGGTGTTTTGAGGATTATCTTTTAGTTGATGGATTTTTATTTAAAAGACAACTATGTATTCCAATAGGATCCAGAAGAGAGAATTTGATTAGGGAAATGCATGCAAATGGCGTAGGGGGACACTTAAGAAGGGATAAGACCTTTAACTTGGCAAGTGAAAAATTCATTTGGCCACATTTGAGGCAACATGTGAATATATATGTCTCTTCTTATAGAATTTTCCAAGTGGCTAAGGGAGGGCAGCAAAATACAGGCTTATACAAGCCTTTACCCTTGGAGTGACATTTCAATGGATTTTGTTTTGGGGCTTCCATGCACCCCAAAGAGGTACTGACTCTATCTTTGTGGTTGTAGATCGATTATTCAAGATGGCTCACTTCATTCCATGTAAGAAGACTAGTGATGCAAGTAGAATTGTTGATTTGTTCTTTAAGGAAGTGGTATGCTTGCATGGAGTACTCAAGACAATCACAAGTGACCAAGATACAAAATTTCTCAGCCATTTTTGGAGAACATTGTGAAAGAAGCTTGATAGCAGGTTGCAATATAGTTCAGCCTATCGCCCAAAAACAAATGGGCAAACCAAGGTAGTTAATAGGAGCTTGGGAAATTTGCTAAGGTGCCTAGTCGGAGACAACCTAAAACAATGGGATTTAGTCATAGCCCAGGCAAAATATGCTTACAATTCTAGCATTAACAGGTCCAGGTAAGTCTCCTTTTCAGATTGTTTATGGTGGAAATCCCAAAGGGTTAATAGATTGACCTGAAGGAGCATGTGTTAGCTATGATGTAGAGAGTTTTGTGGAGAATATTAGAAACATACAGCAGGTCAAATGGAAATTAGAGACCATGAATGAGGAATATAAAGTAAGGGCAGATTTGCATAGGAGGGAACACGTATTTTAGAAGGGAGAACAAGTTATGGTAAACTTGAGCAAAGAGAGGTGTCCTAAAAGCTCGTATCACAAATTGAAACCTAGAAACTTTGGCCCTTACAAAATCTTAAAAACGATTTAGACATGAGTCCCATTTTTAATGTGGCTGACCTATACCTACATGAATCAAGTTTAAATGATGACCCAAAGGCTTGGAATGTCAAGGAGTGGACCAAACATTTGCCTAAGAAAAAGAGGGGGGCAGATTGAGACAGATCTAGACACCAAAATTTCTGCCACAAGATCCCAAGCATACAAATTGTATCAGGTTAAATGGCAGGGCCTACTAGATTCATACAATTCATGGATTATTGAAGCTGAACTGTTGAAATTTAGCAAACTAGGCTTTTCCAGTGGCTCTGAACCAAGAGGTTCAGAATTCTCTGAGCCAAGGGAAGATGATGTAACCGACAGCAGCATTAATTGTACAACGTTCTCAGGCTGACACTTCTTTGTTCTTGAATATTGGAATTAGATGTCAGGCCTAAAGTCTCGCTGACATGGTTAATGTTAGGAATTCTAAATTAAAAGAAAGTAGTAGTTGCAATTAATATTGTACTTTTGGTAGGACTACATGTTTTTTTAATATAGTAAGTGTGAAAAGAAGAAAGGGAAGAATCTAGAAGGAGCTGGAAAAACAAAAAAAAAAATCACAACTCAGAGTTTCTCATTTTTTGGTGTGGTGGCTGGAAGTGTGGGTGGTGTCTTATTCTAAGCCATCTTCACACTTGCTGCAACTGCTCAAAATTAACACATAATATGTATAAGAAAACAAAATAAATTAGATAACCACAAAACATACTAATAATTCAATGCCAAATATCATAATATTCAATGGTTGAACTTAAATTAGTCTTATAATAAGTTAATATATTTATACTTGATAAGTTAGTATATTTATACTTGTACTAATATTTTATAAGTTTATTATGCATATGGTGGGCCTCTCTCTATTATTTATAATTTGTAATTTATTAATGTTTTCAATTATTTTGTAATTTATAATTTATAGATATATTAAACTTATATTAATGTTTTTAATATATTGAATAGTTATGCTGGGGATATCTTAATAAATCTCAAAATATTAATGCCAGATAATAAGTCAAAGAGGCACGCCCACGAGATCAAATACGTTTAACAAGAGTTTAATGCCGACGACACAGAAAATGTAATGGCGGGCACCGATTTGGGCAGCAAGTTTGACCGATAAATAAGGGCAGCACGGCTTCTTTCAACCTAACCCAGCTTCCTTCCACCTAACGCAATTTAAATCACCCACAAGTTTAGCAGACAGCTTATAAAACGAAATCACAGTTGCTTTAATCTCGAGCTTATAAAACGAAAACATAGGTCCTTCAATAATACTACAGATACCTGCAAATGGCAAAACGAATTAAATCGCGAATTTGAACCCCTTTCTTTGTGATTTTTTATTAAACAAAATTGAAAAAAAATTAAAAAAATATATACTTTTTTACTGCAGGATTCGGGGCCGATATGAGCAGGTACGTCCTGCACCATGCAGGTACACCGGGATACGTATCCGATACATATCACGCAGGGGGGGGGCGTATCCGGTAAAGTAGATTGCCTTTTATGTTGTGTAGAGTAGATTTTATATACCGTTTGCGGGTCTGTCCCAGCATTTGGAAAAAAGTTATCAAAGAGTAGCTTCCCAGTACAAGGGCATTTAGAGATTTAACAGTCGATTGTTGCTGAAGGTGAGTGCAGTCGTTTATGCATTTTGTTGCAGCTAAGTGGAGTTTGGAAGGTAGCTGTGTACAGCTGAACTTGGGATAATCTCCGAACAGTTGTATAGGAGAGACTTTGTTGAAGTGACTGCATCAGTTCATTTAGTAGATGCATATGTATATGCACAGGCAAAAATGTTTGCATATATCATTCCCAGGGTCGCAGCTCTCTCCAAATGGCTGCAGTAAAACAAGCTCAACTGTACTAACTTGTGAAAAATTAGATTTCTTTGGACACATATAGGTAGGTATAGAATTTATTCAAAATTATTAAACACTTTCACAATATGAGGATGATATCTCATCACAGACATATGCATGTATATGTACTCAAAAAAATGAGCACCGCACGTCTACATATTTTTCAAAATAAATTAAAGGCAACTCTACCATATAATCTGCTTCACCATTTTGGTAAAGGATATTTTGGGGATCGTAAAACTTAAAACCAATTATTTATTCTTTTTATATTTTAAGGGTCGACAGCTTGTAGGGCTGAAGTTCCAGATGGACCTGTTTCCCAGTCACCAGCTGAGAACTATTACAGAAACTAGCCATATCCTAATTATTGGCATATTTACATTTTATTCAATTAAGTTAAATCTATAGAAGAAACTGGCCAAGATCCTATTTTTGGGCATACATACGCAAACCAAATGGGCAAATCTACCTTTTGTTCAATTAAGTTAAACTACCACAAAAACAGCCCATAATCCTAATCATGGGCATATATACACGAACCAAATGCACAAATCTACTTTTTGTTCAATTAAAGTTGAAAACGGCAACTCTAACCCATAAGCTACCCCATCAATCTTGTAAAGGATTTCTGTTTTGAGGGTGGATTCCTTGCAAGGCTGAAGTTGGCGATACGCCCAGTGACCAGCTGATAACTATCAAAGAAACCGTCCATGATATCTAAACGTGGACATATACATGCACATACTCGCAAACAAATGGACAAATTTACAATGTTAAAACTAAAAGGGACCATAGAATTTGCTGAAGTCAGAACCAGACTCAATCACCATCTGAGAACTGTCGCGGAAACTAGTTTTAATATCTAAACATTGGCATATACATGTTCATATATACAGAAAAAATGAGCAGATCTATACTTTGTTCAATTGGGCATGGTACTGTAACAGCAGGGCCATTAACAAATATAACACACATATTTCTGTAAGAGGACAGGCACATGAATAAGTGCCAATACAAACACAGAGACAGATCTAGAAAATGCTCGATCGACTAATGAGTTTCAGAAATCATAGCCACTGATAGAGAAATATTGGAACACATGTATGCATCTCTAGTCTGACTCCTACATTGTGCATACACAGAAACATGTATGTAGATCTCTATTTTGTCCAATTTCATTAATTTTCACAAATGGATAGGATCTATATGTCTTCAAATTCAGTAATTTTTACAAAATGTCTCATTTGAAGGGAAGCAAAAATTTAGGGAGGAGGTTTATATGGATAGATCTGTAATTTGTCAAATTCAATAATTGTCACATATGGGTAGACTGATATTTCTTCGCAACAATTAATTTACATAAATGATATGCCATTCAAAGGACAAAAAAAAACAATATGCGGATGAGTTCACCAAAAAATTGGGGAGGAGGCTCATATGGATAGATCTGTAATTTGTCAAATTCACTGATTTCACATATGGGTAGACTGATATTTCTTCACAATAATTAATTTAAATAAATGATGTGCCATTCAAAGGAAAAAGAAAAACAATCAGGGGATGAGTTCACCTCTTTTATGGTATCAGCACCAATCTCTTTACGCCATTCCAGCATTGCCTCATACATGGTCTTGGCCTTCCCAACATCAAAAGACCGAGCCTTCAGAAACCTCAGTAGATCATGGTCATTGTCTCTGCTTCTTAGAATCCCTGACTCCCTCAATATCCCTGTCAGTTTTGTCAAGGCCTCATCTTGGGCTGGGGTCCTATCCTGTGCAGTTACACCCATATTGAATTCTTCCTCCTCACTGTCTTCCTGTGGTTTCACACTACTCTCACCCCTGCAGTGCCCCAGATCCAACACAGGCCTTGAAAATGCAGAAGTAAACTTCCCAACTAAATGAGCTTCCTTCCACTTGGTATACATTATGAAATGAAAGAAACCTAAAACCAATCAATACCCTTTAAGATTTAGAGATAAAAGGCCTGTTACTATTAGAAAACAAGCTGCATATCTCCTCTCAGGAATCTGAGTGTTACACTGAGTTAAAGCGCTGTTCCCCTGCCAAAAACCTGGTTTAAGGTCTTGCTCTCCTGGTTCAAGCACATGGCTGAGGATTTATTTCCTCTCTGTTACAGGCCCTTGAAATTCCTAAAACCGGCAATTGAAGAGGGGAGAAAATGGCTGATGTAAAAGCGAAAAAACGGAAGTACAAATCAGAGAAGGGGACAGGAGGAATAGATAGCTAAAATAAACAGAAGAGACCACGGCCAGGAATCTAAATTTTGGAATAAATTATATGGCTAATGCTGGCAGAGAAACGTATAAATTATCAGATAAATTATATTGCACTTTTCCCCTTGAAAACAAAGAAATTTGGGTTGAGAATTGAAGCAAAAGAAAGAAAACTTATACGCGTAGCGTAGAATATATGCCCAACAGCAGCAGAAATTCACTCACCAGTCGGCATGGGGAATACGAATAACGTTTTTAAGTTTTAATTAATAAGTAATTTCGGTGGGCTAGCCGTTGGCAGGAAAATCGTCGTGATTTTGCATATTAAATTTACGCGGTCATGTAATTATTATTGAGGGTTTTTAAAAGTCTGTTTTTGTGGCTGTAATTATTAGGGGGTATTTAAATTAGGGGGCGTTGGACAAGTGTTTTGTGCTCCTCCAACTAGGGTGAATTGTTTAATTTGTTAGGAAGGAATATGCTCTGTAATATGTATATGTTGTTGGCCTACCCAAAGCTTTTAGGAGTTAGAGCCCACCAAGATGGACCCCATTTCAAGAGGGACCGTGGGGATACCCACCAATAATAAGGATATGCCCGTTTATTATGCTTTATAAATATTTTATTTTAAGAATAATTATTTATTTATTTGAAAGTAACCATGTAATTTATTTATCACCCCCTTTTTGTTTTTGGATCGCCTTCGTAATTTATTATGGTCATTAAATATCACACAGTTATTCTCTTTAAAATAAAATATATATATATATATATATATCAAATGGTTCATATATATTTGTTTTTTTAATAATAAATTATGAAAACTTTAGATCTTTATTTTATTGTTCTCATATAATAAATTCTGAAAACGTTAGATCTTTAGTATATTTTATTTTTATTTAATTAAAATAAATTATATTAATGTTTTATTATATTTTTTATAAAATAAATAGATGTTATATAATTATTTTTTATAAAACAAATAAATGATGTATGATTATACAAGTGTAATATTAGATAATATCATATTATTAAAGATGTATAATATTAACAATTTTAATTTTGACGAGTGTTAAGTATGAAAAATTGTTATTTTAAGAGAACATTACGAAGAGATATATTTAGTTTGTAATTTTTATTGAAATCAAAAAAAATAATATGTGATTGTAAATGTTCAAGACTAGGAACAAAATCAAACATTGTTTATGGACAAATATGTTGTAAGTGGGCAACAACATAGTGGATTTCAAATTTGTTGGTCGTGAACTTATCCTAGTTGATTGTGTCTAATGATTAATAAGACAATGCAAACAGAAGCAGAATCTAGACAGTGGCATTAGAGATAAAACTATAGCATATTTTTAGACATGATCATTATAAGTGCACAACAACACAGTGCATTCAAGTACGTTGACTACGGACTTGTCCCAGTTGATTGTAACAAATTCGATCATTGCATTACTTGTGTCTGTCTAAATTAAGGTTGATGCATTTTCAGATCTTGAATGTTGTGAAAAGTACCTTCAAAGACAAAACCCTAGTTTCTTGCATACAAACTAAATTTATGCACAGGGGGGAGGGTGTCAGGTGAAAGGGATCAAGTTGGACTGGCTTTAGTCAATTTCTATTGAGTGACCAAGTGCTATACTACATTGTCAATACTCTGAAGAGGGCTCAAACTTAAATGTCGTTCTCTCACTTATGTGCATGTGTGAAATTGTGAATGCAAGTCTAGATACTCTCTTCCATTTTTAACCCTTGGCAAAAGCATGAAATTGAGAATTAAACCTTTGCAAATCTTGAATCTAGCTTCAACGAATCTATAAATAGAACATGAAAATCTTTAAATAAAATTTGAGAGTGAGGAGTATTGTCCTTAATGCCTTAGAGGAGCCTTGTATTTATAGATGTTTTGATTTAGAATTTGTGACATATTGGCATGTAAAAACTGACCTAAAACAAGACCCAACAGACAAAAATAAGAATTAAATGAAATGTGACTTAAAAGAAATTCTAAAAACTATGTTTGGACAAGTCCACGCTTCATAGACAGGGTCACATGTAAGCCCTGTCTAGATGCCGTGGACTTGTCCAAAAGGATAAAGGACCAAAATTGGAGATTTCCATGAAAAAATTGTAAGATGAATAACCCATATACACTTTTATATGTGTGTTGTATTAAGTCAACTATGGAAAATTCTCATGTTGTGCCCGATGGAGAGAGAATGCTTTCAATCTTATTCATTTCCTAGCCATGAAAATAAATAGTTTCTTGAATGGTAAATGGAGAGTAAATATGTTGTTGGGGTTCGCTATACCCACGACCATATTGATTGGAGTAACTAAGTTAGTTTTGATCCTATATCTCGAGATAAGAAATTGGAGAAAGTGTGCCCCCTTGTTTAGGTACTTTGGAGAGAGTAGTTGCTTATATTTAATTTTTGATGAATTGAGAGTGATCAAGTCTCAATTTTTTAAATTTAACCAATCAAGCCCATGAGTTAAAAATTTGCCTTATTCTAACTCCTAAAATAAAGTAGTACCTAATGTATTGATCCAAAGAATATGGAACCACGATTGGTTTGTTAGAAGTGATGCCAATGTTATTGGGTGTCATTAGACTCAAATGTACATCACTTGTAACAGAAGATGGAACCACCTAATGCATTCACTATAATTAATGCCAAGACCATTAAGCATCATTGAACCTAACCACAACATATCAAATCACACCACTACATATGGATCTAGATTTTATTTTCATGATTGAAAGAGAATAAAGAGTACTCATGCCCCCATCATGACTACATTTCTCATAGATTTGAATTGAAGTGAATATGTGCTTTTGAAATTTGAAATTTAACTTGAAAGTTTTGAACTTTTTAAAATTTGCCACCTTGATCTTTGAAACATGTGTATGAACAAACATCACATCTCTTGAATTTTTGAAATTTACCAAAATGAAATAGAATGTTGTATATATATACGCTCAATTTTAATTGTATTTGCAACCTATAACTTTGATCTTTGAACTATTTTGCATATACCTATGCCTATTCATTCAAGTGTGTGTGTGTATATATATATATATATGTGTGTGTGTGTGTGTGTGTGTGTGTGTGTGTGTGTGTTTATGTCCTTGAAAATTTAGTGCATATGTATATCTTATGCCCCAAGAATCTAAATCAGTGTGTCAATATTTGTTGTGTTTGCTTTCTAAATTACTTTGAATCTATGAAAACTTGTACTTTATTTTAGAATCAGGGTTTGCATTATTTAAATCTTTATATTTTGTCTTTGATTTAATTGGATTGCACATGTATGTCATGTGCCCCAATATTCATGTTAATGTGTATTATATAGAATGGTCAATATAGTATGTGACCATTCTGAATTTTACATAATGTGTTGAGATATATTATGTGATAAGCCCAATGTATACCCCCCTTTTGATGTGAGGGATGAGAGTATTGATTGTATCATATCAAAAGAATAAGATGTATGTTGTTGCACTACACTTGAGCAACTTTTAGCTTGTTTTATTAAATATTGGTTGGTTTTTTTATTATTTTGGGATATTATGAACTTGATCATTTACAATACATTTATTGTACTATGATGAACCTTGTATAACAAAGATTGATCTAAAAGATTTTACACAATTATAATCTAGAAGAAATTCTTACCACATTTTTATGATAATGATTTATGAAGGCAATAGTTAGAGTGAATGTATTTGGAGATAACAAAGAATAGGCAAGGAACTTTGTGTATAGGTAAGTAAGCATTAAATTTTTTAATTTTGAACAGATTGACTAATGTGATGGGAATTGTACCATGTGGAAGAATACATTGCATGTGTTTGAATGCAACTTACAAGGATTGATTTTGATATGTATCACTTGAAATATGTCATGCACAACTTTGAGAAGAATTAGATATAAAGGTTTTAAATTTTTGAAAAAGAAAAAGTCAACCCATATAAATAGGTTGGTTGAAAAAGAAAGTGTAATTCATTTGCATATTGATATTTTGTAGTTTATGAGATAAGAGCTAGAGAAGAGACACAGAGGAGAGTGTTTAGATTGACATGATTCGAGCATGTAGGACCAACTTATAATCTAAGGACACGCCACCCTTCATAAGCCAAAATACTTAATTTTGACATGTAAAGTTTTAAATTTATTCATTTTTATGTATCTTTGCATGCAATTTCATGCATGGCAAATCATGTCCACTTGACACCTATCCTATCCAAACCTTGTTGAAGTTGTCTTGGTCGAGCGTAGACTTGTCTGTAGACCTCTCTAGTTTGCACTAGACTTGTCCACTTGACCATAGTTTTGTCTAAGTAAAATTTCATATTTTAATAGTTGTGATTTTTGAAGTTCATTAATCAAATTTGTGCGTGGAATTGCTAATTTTGATTTTTTGAACTTGTGATTATAGGTGGATATGCACACCAAAGAGTTCAATCGTGGCCATATGATGGAGACTGTATGTGCTTTTTTGTTAACTAATGATGAGAGAATTATACTAAATACAACTAGTCTTGGGCATGTTGGGTGGTTGATAATGATGTATGATATGCATGTTAGGTATTTTAAGATCTTATACAATGATTTAACTCACATAGATAATGGTGAGGATGAATGCATAGAAATAATTATAAAGCCAAACACATAGACTAATTTAAAAACACACAATATATTTCATATTACATATTCATTCAAGTAATTTATTCAATAGACAAAACTACAATGTATAGGAGAGTGGTCTCCTTTATACAAGGATTCAACACTGATCCATGTCCCTCATATCTCTCAACCTCTCCCAAAAATCTCTCAACTTCTCCTTAAGACTCTCTTCCATGAGATATCTTATGAGATTTTTATTTACCAATCACATATTAATATTATACATAATGTTCATACTAAAATTTCATAATATTCCCCCCCTTAGTATGAACATGGGGAGAAACATCATCCTCTATCTAAGCAGCATACACGTGTCTTGACCTTATTTTGGGCTACTTCCTTGCACTTTGATTGTGGGAACAAATCAACCAAGAAATGGGAACACTATCAACCAATCATGGGAACGTCATCCAAGGTGGGAACATGTATCAATCAATTGGGAACATACCAACCATACAAAGAGAACTATATCAACCAAATCTGAGAACATCAACTGAACTAATCAAGAAGTAGTGGGAACACACCTACCAACTACTTTTATCAAGAACATCTCTTACTTTGGTACTAATGGTTTGGATCTCTTGTACTATCTTACTCTTAGGGGATTACATTTATAAATTGTCACTTATTTCATGAACATGAATACAATTATGTTCTTATTTCACACTATAGAAAACAAGCTGAAAAAAAAGAAAATAAAGTGCCACTACTAAAAAATGGTACCCTACCATTAGTGGCTAATGAGAGGTACAATTGTTCTCCATCCTCCTTTTCCTCCAGCCTCCAGTAGGTAAAGTTGCTCACTCAACAAATGTGTTGATGAAGCTCATTCTTTGCATGTTGTTGACAAGACCCCCCATAATTTGGGTGTATGATTTATAAATTATATGTCGGGGTTGCCCGAAATTGCATCCATTATAAGGACAAAATTTTGACTTTGACAATTTCAACACACTCTTAAAAATCACTCTTTTGATATTTTTATAATGACTTATTGATATGAACTTGACTAAACTCGTAATCACACAAAACTCTAATTACTACAGGCTTATGACTAAGCAAGCACTTTTACACTAAATATCTTTAAATAAGACACTTGAAAAACTATTACTTATATTGATCAAATTTTTTATCAATCTAACTATTAAGGACACTTTTGAGTTTTTGTATATAAAAGTAGACTTTTGACTTATTATTAAATAATAAGGGACTATAAAAACTCATTAACACCTATCGACTTAAAGATTGAATCTATAGACATATGTTAAAATACCAAACAAAATTAAAACTTAAAACTTATGAAGTAAGACTTTATACTTATCTTCTTCCACTATGTAAATTGCAAGAAGATCTATGACATTTATATCCTCAATATAATAAAATAAACATACAAGATGAAATCTTACTAGTGAAGGTTCACACTGGGAGATGAGTAGGTCCACTTGGATCAAGAGCTCGACATTAGAAAATGTGAATAATTTGCACATAGATTCATATACATGTTATAATTTACACCAAGAATATTTTGACACGTAGCATGAGATGAAGCAAATAGTAAGCTTGTTAATACTGTAGGGATCGATCTATGACCAGGTCTTCAACATATAATCTACCAACTATGATGAGTGCTTCACAAATCACCACCTTCAAATATGGATCTAAGATAAGACCAAACAAAAAAATCTGGATAGGCATCCCCATTGTTTGACATGAACTCAAGGAGCTTGGTGAATTGGTAGATTCGTGCTTGGAGTCTTTGCAATAGTGCTTCTAGACAAGTGCACGATGTGTGATTAGGATGCAAAGTTGTTGGAGTTATGTATTCTGAAAAGATAAAGATAAAAAATATTGCATCAATTCAAAAAACCATGTGCATGGAGAACATAAATACAATTACCAATTGATTCACGTGAATAATGAACATATGTAAACATCACTTAGGTATGAATGTCTTAGCACGTGGACATGGGTGAATGACAAAATTGAAGATAGAAACTTGCACAAGCTGAATGAAATTGTAAGAGGAAGAATAAATACCTCTGGCTCATCGAAGTACTTCATAGTAGTTCATATGCTTCTCTAAAAATTGCTAAAATATTATAAATACTAAACTCTCATTCTCACAGCTAAGAAAGATTCTCATAGGTGGGGAAACATAGCTTGCAGTAGATCTGCCCCTTCACAAATTAATAGGCCATTACTATTCCTTCTCTAATGCCAATGTTAGGTAATTGAAGAGCTTATATAATGATTTAACTCACATAGATAATGGCAAGGATGAATCCATAGAAATAATCATAAATTTGAACACATAGACTAATTTAAAAACACATAATATATTTACTATTACTTATTCATTCGAGAAATTTATTCAATAGACAAAACTACAATATATAGGAGAGTGGTCTCCTTTATACAAGGAGTCAACACTGATCCCCATCCCTCATATCTCTTAACCTCTCCCAAAAATCTCTCATCTTCTCCTTAAGACTCTCTTCCATGAGATATCTTATGAGAGTTTTATTTACAAATCACATAAATTTATATTGTAAATAATGTTCATACTAAAATTTCCTAATAATGCATATGATGACTACCTTGGTTGAGTGATGGGACTCAAATACTTGTACTTTCTAGCTCCTGATAAGGGATCTGATAATTACTTTAGATGGTGTGTGAAAGATTATGTGGGTATTTATTACTGGGAGATGAGTGACCATATAGGGTGTTGGTGGGCCAACCCAAATTTCACAGGCTCATTTTTACATGAATGCATGCGCTGAAGGTGCTTGTTATGGCCCCAATGATATTATGATTTTATCTTCAAAGATTGTGTTGGCAAATGTTCTACATTTGCATAAATTTGTTTGTGCTCTATTGGCTTCATTTGTTATAGTTGATGGTAATGTTATATCTATTTCATACCAGATGCACCAATTTGTTTATGACATTGAGGAACATGGCATGAGATACTCTTGGGGTCACACCATGTTGGTCTACTTGTATATATGGACTTACACAATTTTATCTAAGAGGTGTTTGGAGGAGGGTTAGGCTTAGTCACTCTTTTAAATTGTTGGGCCGATGAGAATATCATAATGATTCATCCTTTATGGATGCCTCATGGTGGATGGGCTAATCCATATATTTATGCTAATGTGTGAGTATAATCCATATTATACGAGGTGGGATGATGGAGTGTTGTTAGATACTAGATTAACTATCTATTGTAGATATTGTGTAGTGGCCTTATAATAACTATGGAGGGTGGATAGAAGATAGGGTTGAGCTTAGGTGTATTTGAGTGAGATTTTCATTTCATAACTAGTGGCCTAATGTTTTATGAAAAATTCTATCTTGAACATGTCACGAGATAATTTGGAATCCCATGGGATGTGTCCCCATAGCATATATGCAGAGATGATATGTGAGGGTTCCATTGTATGCCACGAGATAGTTTGGCATCCAATGTTGAGTACCATAAATTTATCTCCCATCCCATTGGTAGATGTAGATCTGAAGATACAATACCAGATACATATAATTTTGGTTTCACACTAGCATACACATGATGTTGGTCAACCCATATATGGCTTAATTTATTTCTAGTTGTAGCAAAGGATCCCCCTGAGGCACAGGGTGGAGTGAATGTAGGTGGTGTGGTAACATTTGGTCCTCACATGCCTCTTGGAGGTATGTACTTGTATTATTTAGTGTTTATGCATAGTTTGATTCATTATGGTAACTTTGCTATTGATATTGCATATCATTTATTTTATAGGGGATGAGTATTGGATGATCATTATAGAAACATCCATCTAGGTTCTCACATGACACATGTCTGGTGAGGTGGTCCCTAGTGGTATATTTAAACATGAAACTAAGATTGCAGGTGAGCATGCTTCCCTTTTTTATCATGCAACTATAGGTAGGATAGACTATGTTGAAAGAACAACATAACATGATGACACGATAGTCAAGAGGGATGTGGTTATCATTGAGAGTGACCAGTTGAGGGTAGAGAGTACTAGGTAACAAAAACCCCCTCTTACTCCATCAACATATCTAAGATAGAATGTGTTTTAGGAGTATGCATAGTTATAGTGTGATCATGTTGCAATATATGCATGAGTGGTTGTGTATGAGTATTGTGAGCGAAGGAGCCTATCTCACTCGAGATCATGACTAACTACTAATGGAGAGTCATCATCTCATGGTCCACTATTAGTAGAGGGAGGTGGAGAGGCACATGGAGATGATCCCATTATAGATAAATATTGTATCATGTAAAACATTTTGATTATATATATATATATATATATATATATATATATATATATATATATATATATTTGATGTATTTGTTATTAGACTTATGTGGAATTATATATAGTGCATGTTTTTGAATATATATACATGTTCATATATATATATATATATAATTTGATGTATTTGTTATTAGACTTATGTGGAATTATATATAGTGCATGTTTTTGAATATATATACATGTTCATATATATATATATATATATATATATATATATATATATTGTAATATCCCCACTGGGATTGACTTAGAATAACGTGATTTTTTATCAACATATTCTTTCATTAGATTTCACCATGAGAATTTAATTAGTGATCCAAATAAAACAATCTATGTATATTAACTGTAAAATAATCATATAACATTTATTTGTCACTGATCACTATCATCAGATGAAATAAAACATAATTAAATATAGAATGTAATTACATATTTCCAATCATGACTGGTACAAACATGCAACCACTGCTATCAATGTACAATGAGTAAATAAGTACATATCATCAGAAATAATGTCTCAATAATAATAAATACAATACAAGATACAAGATACAAGGCTCCATGGAGCATGAGTTTCCTGAACTCTAATATCTATGGCAATCTTAAGTGTAGTCTCTAAATAAGTACTATTGTGGAAAGACAGAACATCATCCAAGCACTTTTCTACACCAATCACAAACCATCGATCCCCTATATAATCTCTCATCAGGGAATGGCTCTCCCTTCACAGATGAGTAGATAATGATGGTGTCAGAATCTAGAGAGATAAGCTAGTATCCATGTGTTGTAAGATTTCTAATACATGATATGTACCATAAAGCAAATTTATTTTAACATGATATCACATAAACATGTAAATCATACATATGAAATGACAATGTCTAACTAACATTAATTTGGCCAAAGTTTTCAATAGTTATTGATCTCTAGGATCAATCAAATTTATACACACCACTTGATCATATTACCCTCATCTGGCATTGGTGATGCTAGTACGCTAGTGAATTTCGTATCACTACTTACTTAGTTCCAGTAATGTGAGATTTGGTTACTATAAATATAACCAACAGATTCATACAAATTACTTCCTACTAGTAGGCATAAAACATGCTAAACACAAGAATAATCAAAATGCATACATTTAGTCCATCAAATGTATGAATGAATCTCTCCTATATTATTTGTCACATAAATAATAAGCATAACAAGTACAATTTATACCATCTAGGTATAATATATATTTAGACTGCATATTTCTAATTCTCATAATAATTTTCAAATATAATGCACTCTATGCCAAACAATAATATCAGGGTCTATTGTTCATATGTACAACTCCTCCATTACAAATGACTAGTCATGATAAAGAAAGTCATAAATCTCACAAAAACATAATCTTACATTTAAACAACTTATTACATTTTTAGGAGACTATATTCATATAGCTATAGTTTTCTAGGATGTAACTTGATAGCCACATCAACAAGTGATCTACTATTGAATTATACTTAAGATTACTTAGAACGGAAAAGAGAATGACCTATACATTAGCAATTCATTTAAAATCTATGTAACATGAATCCTATAATATGGAAGATTTAATTCACTATGTTATTGGATAAGTTGATAATCCTCTAACATTTTACTTAGAGTCAAATAGTAACACCAACAGATTTGTCACCATGTAATCCAATAAAGAGTAATATCGGATTAAGTTATAATATACAAAAATGGACCAATATTTAGACTAACTATTTAAATACATGATTGACATAATATTTATTCAACAAGTACATATCAAAACATATAAAGAGAAATATGATATGATTCTAAGCATATATATACAAGATAACTATATCATATGACACGAGTAAATATATTTATCACATTAATATATTCATGTTAGTGATTCATAAAGATATAAGTATATGACTTACATCTCTTAAGGATATTTCATACACTAGCTCTTAAGGATATGCATTTGTTTAAAGCTAGACAAATATGGTCTATTATCTAGCATTGGATAACTATATGGGTAAAGTCTTGTGAGTAAAAATTGTATTTACTCAACCAACATAGTAATCCAACATGACATGAATATGAGTAAATATATACATGAATATATGTCAGTGCGAGTAATACATTAGTGAGGGCAATCTTATTTACTTGATTCATGTTATGGTTATCTGGGATTCTCTTCTCCATGATGTAAGTTAATAATATTAAGACCTTGCAGTACATTTTTATATGATTTTATATATATATATATATATATATATATATATATATATATATATATATATATATATATATATGTATATATATATACATTGTGTTTTTTTAGATGTCCAAAAGCATGTAGTCTGTTCTTATTCATTTACACCACTATATATAATAAATATATATGTTGACAATACAATTCACTACACAATATAGTTCATTACATGAGCTTAGTTTTACTATTCTAAATATATGTTATCGACTTATTCACAATTCACACAAAAGGTTTATCTATCCAAGTCGCCTACATACATACACTCATAATTAATCCACACAAGTTTTTATAAGTCCCGATGTATATATTTTCTACATGTCAACTTTTTTTGGTTTTACTAGACAGTTACTTCTATCATAATTTTATATAATAAGGTGCCTAGTAGAGAGTCCCTTCTACTAACCAAATCGCTTTATACAAACTTTTATATGTTATCTAAATCATTTACACAAGTTCTATCTCCCAACTAAATATGGCATGGTATAAATTTATTGCTAAGTACATAGTTTCAGTGCAAAGATAATATTTCTTCCATATCACTGTGTGTTTTCACTTATATCCATTCAATTAATTGAAGAACATTAACTAGTTTATTACCAGATCCTTCTGCATATATATTGTTGTGTAATTTAAAATAATACTTACCTGTTAAAAACCTGTAAGCCATGACCTTCCACTCATCCTAAGTTGTACTCCCTACACCAATCTTCTGCCCGTATTTCATTCTCCTCTCCCCTCTTTCCTCTCCTACACCATGCCCCTTTTTTTCTTCTCTAATTCTATTTTTTATCCTTCCATGCCATCAACAACTTTCCTTTTTTAAATTATTGAATGACTTTTTTTTTAATTTTTTTAAAAGATCCCATTTTAAAGCTTCATCATTCTATCCTAAATCATTGTTTTCTTTTAATTCACCCCCAAATCATGTTTTAATTTATGTTTTATTCTAATTATAACACAAAATTGCTTTACACTACAATTGCTTTATTGGTTTTATTTCCTCATTATAAAAATGCACTACAATTGCTAATTGTAACACAATACAATGCAATTACTAATTATAACATAATTTCTTTATTTTTTATTAATTTAGTATAGGTAAACAATAAAAATATGATTAATATAAGTTGGTGACATTCTTTTACTCTGAAATGGTAAATCAATAACTATTATATCAAAACATAATGGTTATTATAATAACATAATCATCATTATTACTAAGTTCTATAGATTATTTGTGTCTTTTATCATCTATATATATAGTAAGGCATTAATCCATATAATGATATTCTCAAATATTATAAAGATGACTAGCTAAGGTTCTCAACATTACTAAGACATGATGGTTAGTTTATATACGATAGTACTCAGATATTATTCACACAAATTTATGTTCTCTAAGAAATATTAATAATCATGAATACAATAACATGACATAAATGCATAATAACATTATTCATATAAATCTACTTATAACAACCAAAATGCAATTACACATGATTAATTCCACATAATAATTAAAATAATCTATTATACAACTAACATAAATAATTATTTAAATGTAGACAACATAAAAAACATACTAACATTAACAATTCAAACTATGCATCTAATGAGTACCATCTCATGTGGTGTGTGCATGGGTTCTAGCTATTCCTCTATCATTCCTCAACACCTCTATCTATGTCATCCTCTTCGATGATGCTCTCCCTCCATCATGATCTGAGGGATGAATATCCCCTATGTCAAACTCATGACAAGAAAATAATTAGTCTATAACATCATGTAAAATATTATTGTAAAAACAAATCAACATGATCACAATGTAAATAATTATACAATATAACTAAATCATAGCAATGAAATCATGTAATTAAAACAACATAAAAATATTTCATAACAACATATGATTTACAACTTAATTGAATAATAATTAAATCAAATTACCAACCATAAAAATCTATGGATAATCAAGTAAATTTGCTTAGTGAGAAATCAGGATGTAACATCCTTCCTCCTTAAAGCTGGTCATCGTCCTGATGACACTTATTCAAACATAAGTTTAAAATTAAAAATATTATTCAATAAAAAAATAACATAGTATAAATCATCAAATTAAGAAAATAAATATGAAAATTATCTATAGAACTCATCATAGTCCTCCCAAGTAACACTATCTTCAGAGTATTAATCCCAAAAGACATTGCACTATAACATCTCTTTATAATAGAAATAAAGTTTGCAAGTGTCAATTACTCTAATTGGTTTTACCATAACCACCTCGAGATTTAGAACCTGCAAAATATTTTAATCCAACACATGTGAATGATCAATTATATTTTTAAAGATAACATACATGGAAGACAATATGAAGTAGATCTAGGGTTGGTGGAAATGCAAGTCTATATGATATATGATTGGCCCCTTCTAAAACCTCAAAGGGTCCCACATATCTTGGTGAAAGTTTCATTGACTTTCCAAATTTAATCGATCTCTTCTGTGGCTTGACCCACAAGAACACTTTATCACCTACCAAAAACTACCTATCTGTTCTCTTTATATCAACATAACTCTTCTACCTAACATTAGTCTTGACCAATATTTGCCTGATTAATCTAAATCAATCTTCTATTTCTGAAAGTATCTCAAGTCTAAAGACTACCTTGTCTTCCAACCTATCCCAACTGATTGGTGTCCTTCACCTTCTTCCATACAAAGCTTCAAATGTTGCCATCTTCAAAGCCGATTGGTCTGAGTTATTATAAGCAAACTCAACCAATAGAAGATAATATTTTCACTTATATTTTTGATCTATGCAATATATATGAAAAATTTCCTCTAACACTTGATTAACTTGCTCAGTTTAACCATCAATCTCTGGGTGATATGTAATGTTGAAGTTTAGTTGTGTACCTAAAGTTGAATTCAAAGTTACCCAAAATCTACAAGTCATCTTTAGATCATGATACAAAATGATCTTCTCTGAGAATCCATGTAATCGATACACCTCTTTTATAAACTTCTTTGCATGAATAGGTGCATCATCTATCAAATTATTTGGTATAAAATGAGCCACCTTGTTTAGTTTGTCAACTACTACCAAGATCATGTCATGCCTATTTCATGATAATGGTAAACCTTAGACAAAGTCCATACTAATCACCTATCACTTCCATTATGGTATGTCATGTGGATATAATAATCCATCTGAATGCACATGTTCAACTTTTATGCACTGACATTTTAGACAACATGATATAAAGTACATTACATCTTTTTTGATTCCCTTACAAAAATAAAGTGGTCTAAGTTATACCATAAGATTGGTTACTCCTAGATGTCCTAAATATAGGTCATTGTGCAATTATTTTAACATTATGCTCCTCATATTCTCTTGATCTATCACATACATCTTTCCATTGTATTGCAAAAGACCATCATTCTCTAATCTGAATCCTTTATACTTAAGATTTTGGGCATTCACATATAATGTTTTCTTGACCTATTTGTAAAATTCATCTCTTGGTGAAAATTTGACCACTCGATCCCTAAAAGTACTCTTGATAGTAGCCATGGCTTCTATGTACCTCCCACAACTCAGGGCATCAGTTACTCTATTTTTCTTTCCTTTGATATAGTTGATATCAAAGTCATAGTCAAATAAGAACTCTAATCAATGTCTCTAACGATTATTCAAATTAAGTTGGGTGAAGATGTACTTGAGTCTTAAGTTATTAGTCTTGAGCTCAAACAAATTTTCAAATAAATCATGCCTCCAAATTTGTAAGGCATGCATAATTGCTGCAAATTCTAGGTCATGAGGGACACAATTCACCTCATAAGAATTCATCTTCCTTGATTCATAGGCTACAACTACATTATCTTGCATAATGACTCCTCTTAATCCATCTCCATACACATTTTTGATCACTAAAAATTGACCATTAGGATTAGGAACTCTTAATACTAGTATTGAAGTAAGTCTTTTTTTTAATTCATGAAAAGCTACTTCACACTTATCTGACCAAATAAAACTTTGGTTTTTTCATTACAGAGAAGTAATCGGATTAACTATCTTAGAAAAATTTGAAATAAACTTCCATAACTCGCTAACCCCATCGAACTTCTTATCTCATGGACATTCTTTGGTGTTGGTCACTCCATAATGGCTCTTATTTTTGCTGGATCTATTGAAATACCATTCACAGAGATAATATGTCCTAGATATTGCACTTTATCTTGGAAAAATGCATATTTAGACAACTTTCCATACAACTTATGCTTCCATAATGTTACAAAACCATTCCCAGATGTTGAAGATGCTCCTCTTCATTCTTAGAGTATATAAAAATGTCATCAAGAAATACCAAAACAAAATGATCTAGATAATCTCTGAACACACTATTCATGAGATTCATGAATGTTTCTAGAATATTTGTCAACCCAAATGGTAACACTATAAACTCATAGTGCCTATATCAAGTTCTAAATGATGCTTTTGGAATATCCTCATCCCTTATCCTCAACTAATGGTATCTTACTCTAAGATCAATCTTAAAAAAGACTGTTTCCCCTTGCTTCTGATTGAAAATATCATATATATGAGGTAGTGGATACCTATTTTTGATTGTCACCTTATTCAACATTCTATAATTTATGCAAAGTCGAAGAGTACCATCCTTCTTCTTGATGAAGATAATTGGTGCACCCCATGATGACACACTTGGCCTAATCAATCCATTTAATAATAATTCCTAGATTTTATCTTTCAATTCAATCAAATCAATGATTGTCATCATGTATGGTGTCTTAGGTTGTGGTTCTAATCTAGGTACACTATCGACAGAGAAATCAAACTCATATTTAGGAGGTAATCCTAGTAATTCCTCAAAAAACACATCATAAAAATTCTTAAGGAATGAATAATCTTCAAGGTATGGTTCCTGAGATTCATCCATTTCATTTATCTGGACAATGAATGCTTGACATCCTTTTCCTTGAGCCTTCTTGAGTTGTATAGCAAAAATCTACCTAAGCCTTAACTCCCTTTTCTTGCTTTGAATTTGTGTCTAATTTCCAAAATCATCTAGACACTCAACCTTATTTAGATAGTAGTCAACTTTAGATTTGTGATTCACAATCTAGTTGACCCCTAGGATCACATCATTTAACCCTAGTAGTGTTATATAAATATCCACTAATTTTGTGAATTCAAACAATCTAATCTCTTCTTTAACTAAACACTTGTCAACTTTGACTTTTGAATCAGTCTCATATTGTACCAACCATGCATTCATAATTACTCTAGCTCTTCTAGATAAATTATTAAGCATTTTAGGAGCTATAAAACATTAAGTAGCCCCTGCATCTATCAAAATAAAAATTTAATGTTCAAATAAAATACCTAACGGTTCTATGGGTGAAGCTTAGATTTCAGCTGGTCGATTATCAACTACCGCATGAATGCGTTGCTAAAAATTTCTTTGTTGAGGAATAAAAACTTTTTTCTTCATTTTATCTTGGGTACATTCATGAGCATAATGGTCACCTCCACAAATGAAAAAACCTCCAGGTGGTGCTTTGCTATCATACTATTAGTTTTCATTGAAATCATTGCCCAGTTTTTTATTTCTTGAACCATTGTTGAATCTAGCATTCTATTTTTTAAGTTGACTCTTGGAGTCTCCACCCCTTTGTTTATAGTTATTATTTTTGAAAGTTGGTTTGGAACTTCCAAACTTTTTCTTAAACTTGTCCCTAGCCTAAGCAAGAGATTTCAACCTCTAATCTTATTTGACTGCCTTCTTAAATATTTGGTCCATGGTATATGGCCCATGGATGTCCACCTCTCTACCAATTTGTGGTTTCAATTCCATGATAAAATTTATAATTATGAACCTCTCATCTGCTTGATACTAAGGTACATACTTTAGAAGTTTAGTGAATTTCTCTCAATACTCATTCACCAATATGTCTCTTTGTTTTAGATTCTAGAAATCTATAAGCTTCTGGTCAAAGTATAACTATGAAAGCCACCATGATCTAAATAATGTCACAAATTTCTCTCATGTAGTGGTGGTTGAGTTAACATTCATTTTCAACTTTTTGTTGGCCCACCACATAGTTGCTTCATTAATCAACTGGTAAGCTCCCTAATAAGCTTTAGTAACCTTAGAGTAGTTTTGAATCTCAAAATACTTCTCCATCTCAGTCAACCATGTTTTAGCTCCATCACCCAAAATGGTTCCATCAAACTTAGGTGGATTCACCTTTTTCATATCTCTAGCCAATTCTATAGCTACTTGTGCTTTCACATGTTGAAGGATTTCTTGCTTAGCGGGATGCTCTTCATGTACATCCATATGTACTTCCTTTTTATGGGAATGAACTTCCTACTCCAGAGCTAAAATTTAATCCCTAGTTTCATTCATGACTATGAGAATCTCATCCAACTTTGGATCTTGCTCAGCATTAAATTGATTAGGATCAAATAGAGGGTTATTGTTATTGACATTTGGCGGACCCTCTCCAAATACTCAAGCTTTAACCATTATCCTTTCTGGTAAATAAAAATATACAAAAATAATAGTGAACTCATTAGGTCCTAGAGTTTGATCCATAACTTTTATACCACATGTAATATTTCCACTGAGATTGACTTAGAATAACATAATTTGTTATAAACATATTCTTTCATTATATTTTACCATGCTAATATAATTAGTGATCCATAAAAAATACTCTAAGTATGTTAATTATAAAATAAGCATGTAACATTTATTTGTCATTGATCACTATCATAAGATGAAACAAAACATAACTTAATATAGAATGTAACTAAATATTTATAGCCATGGTTGGTACAAACATGTAACCACTACCATCAATGTATAATGAGTAAATAATTACATATCATCAAAAATCATGTCTCAATAATAATAAATATAATACAAGATACAAGGCTCTACAAAGCATGAGTTTTTTAAACTCCAATATCTATGGCAATCTTAAGTGTAGTCTCTAAATAAGTACTACTGTGGGGAGGGAGAGCATCATTCGAGAAAATTTTCACACCAACCATAGACCATCGATCCATTACACAAACCCCCATCAGGGAATGACCCTCCCATGAGTAGATAATGATGATGTAGAAATCTAAAGAGACAAGCTTGTACTCGTGTGCTGTAAAATTTATAATATATGATGTATACCATAAATAAAATTCATTCTATATGATATCAAACAAACATGCAAATCATACATATGAAATTATAATGTCTAACTAAAATTACTTTGGCCAAAGTTTTCAATAGTTATTGATCTCTAAGATCAATCACATTTATACACACCACTTGATCAGATTACCCTCATCTGACATTGGTGATGCTAGTAAGTTAGTGTAGTCTATCTCACTACTTACTTAGTACCAGCAATGCGAGATTTGGTTAATATAAATATAATCAACAAATTCATATAGATTACTTCCTACTAGCAGGTATAAAATATGCTAAACATAAGAATAATTAAAATACATATATTTAATCCATCAAACATATGAATGAATCTCTCTTATATTATTTGTCACATAAATAATAAGTATAACATGTACAATTTATACTGTTTGGGTATAATATATATTTAGACTACATATTTCTAATTCCTGTAAGTAGTTTTAAATATAATGCACTCTATGACAAATGATAATATCAGGGTCTATTGTTCATATATACAACTAATCCATTACAAATAACCAATCATGATAAAGAAAGTCATAAATCTCATGAAAACATAATCTTTCATTTAAACAACTTGTTACATTTCTCAGATATTATATCTGTATATTTATAATTTCCTAGGATGCAACTTAATAGCCACAACAACAAATGATCTACTATTGACTTATCCTTAAGATTACTTAGAATGAAGAAGATAATGACTTCTATGTTAGTGATTCATGTAAAATCTATGTAACATAAATCCTATAATATGGAATATTTAATTCACTACGTTAGTGGATAATTTGATAAGCCTCTAACATTTTACTTATGGTCAAATAGTGCCACGAATAGATCCATCACCATGTAATTCGATAAAGAGTAATATCAGATTAAGCTATATAATATACAAAAATGGACCAATATTTATACTAACCATTTAAATATGTGATCGACACAATATTTATTCACCAAATACATATCACAACATATAGAGAGAAATTGAATATGATTCTAAGCATATACATACAAGATAACTATAGTATATGACATGAGTAAATATAGTCATTGCATTAATATATTCATGTTAGTGATTCATAAAGATATAAGTATCTGACTTACAGATCTTAAGGATATTTGATACTCTAGCTCTTAAGGATATGCATTTATTTAAAGCTAGATAAATATGGTCTATTATCAACTATTGAATGACTATGTGGGTAAATTCTTGTGAGTCAAAAATGTATTTACTCAACTGACATAGTAATCCAACATGATATGCATATGAGTAAATATATACATGAATATACATCAGTGAGAGTAATATGTCAGTGAGGGCAATCTTATTTACTTATTTCATGTTATAATTATTGAGGATTATCTTCTCTGTGATGCAAGTTAATAATATTAAGACCTTGCACTATGTTTTTAAATGTTTATATATATATATATATATCACTCTCTTTTTTTTTAGATGTCCAAAAGCACACAGTCCATTCTTATTCATCTATGCCACTATATATAATAAATACATATGCTAACAATATAGTTCACTACACAAGATTAGTTTTACCATTTTAAACATATGTTATCAACTTCTTCACAATTCACATAGAAGGTTTATCTATCCAATTTGCCTACATAAATACACTCATAATTAATCCACACAAGTTTTTATAAGTCCTGATATATATATTTTATGCATGTCGACTTGTTTTGGTTTTACCAGACAATTACTTCTGCCACAATTTTATATAACAAGGCACCTAGCAGAGAGTCCTTTCTACTAACCAAATCACTTTATACAGACTTTTATATGTTATCTAAATAATTTACACAAGTTTTGTCTCCTAGCTAAATATGGTAGGGTATAAAATTATTGATAAGTACAGAGTTTTGGTGCAAAGATATTAATTCTTCCATATGGCTATGTGTTTGCACCTATATCCATTTAATTAATTGGAGAACATTAATAGGTTTATTACCATATACTTCTGCATATATATTATTATGGAATTTAAAGAAAGACTTACCTATTAAAAACCCATAAAGTACAACCTTCCACTCATCCTAAGCTGTGCTCCCTATGCCAACCTTCTGCCTGTATGTTGTTCTCCTCTCCCATCTTTCCTCTCCTACGCCGTGCCTCTTTCTTCTTCCCCAATTCCCTTTTTTATCCTTCCATGCCACTGCCAACTTTCATTTCTTTTTTTATTGAATGAATTTTCTTTTTTTTAAAGCTCCCATTTTAAAGGTTCATCATTCTCTCCTAAATCATTGTTTTCTTCTAATTCGCGCCCAAATCATGTTTTAATCTATGTTTTATTCTACTTATAACACAATTTATATACAATACAATTTATTTATTGGTTTTATTTTCTAATTATAAAAATCCAATACAGTTGCTAATTATAATACAATACAATGCAATTGCTAATTATAACATAATTAATTTATTTGTTACTAACTTAGTATAGGTAAACAATAAAAATATGACTAATGTAAATTGGTAACATTATTTTACTCCAAAATGGTAAATAAATAACTATTATATTGAAACACAATGGTTATTATAATAATGTAATCATTATTATTAATACGTTCTATAGATTATCTATATATTTTGTCATTTACATATATACAGTAAGGCATTAAGCCATATAATGATATTCTTGAATATCATAAAGATAACTAGCTAATGTTCTCAACATACTAAGCCATGATGATTAGTCTATGTATAGTAGTACTCAGATACTATTCATATAAATTTATGTTTTCAAAAAAATATTAATAATCATGAATACAATAACATGACATAAACACACAGTAACATTATTCATCTAAATATACTTTTAACAACCACAACATAATCATACAAGATTAATTCCATATAAGTATTAAATTGAGATAACATACATAAATAATTATCTAAATGCAGACAACATCAAAAACATATTAACACTAACAATTCAAACTATGCATATAATGAGTTTCATCTAACATGGTTTGTGTATGGATCTAGTTATTCTTGTGTCATCCTCCAACACCTCTATCTACATCATCCTCTCTGATGATGCTCTCCTTCTATCATGCTCTAAGGGATGAATCGCCCTTGCATCAAACTCATGACAAGAAGGTAGTTAGTCCGTAACATTGTGATAAATATCATAAAATACTGTTGTAATAAAAAATCAACATGATCACAATGTAAAGAATATACAATACAACTAACTCATAACAATGAAATCATGTAATTGAAATAACATACAACTATCCCATAACATCATATGATTTATAACTTAATTGAATATTAATCAAATCAAATTACCAACCATAAAAATCCATGAATAATTAGGTAAATTTTCTTAGTGAAAAATTAGGATTTAACAATATAGATTGATAATAAGGATTGTATGGGTCCCTCACCCTTCACTAAAAAAATAAAGAGAATAAAAAAAGGTTGAAATAAAAATAAGGAACGAAGAGCCTAGGGTAACTGGAAAACTTTAAAGAAACTAAAAGACCTAACTTCTAAATTAATACTCCAACTTTCAATCTCAAAAAAAAAAAAAAAAAAAAAAAATCATCCCCCAAGGGTGTTCTTAGTTATGGGCAGCAAGTGTCTACCTTTTTCTATTGTAAAAAATGGCCTTCATTGTCTATTGTGGCATTCAAAGCATCCATTTATTATCTTTTTTTCTTTCATTCTTCTTCTTCTCCATATTGAGGTAGAGGTACCACAAAGATTTCCTTTAAGAGATAGTAATAATATTTCTAAAATCTAAGTCTTCATTATGTTCTAAGGCAATGTACTCCAATTCTTACTCTGAATCATAATTTTGATTTTCCATAAACCCTGAAACTTATAAATCCTCTTTACTACTCAATACCATATTTATCAAAGCCTCATGCCTTAGACAAAGACCATCAACACTGCTAAGAGGAATAGAGTTTTTCTCAAAGGCATCCACTGGTGTGGTGAATCTTAAGCTTTTCTTGCTCCAAAGTCTTCATATCTAATGGACCTACCTCCTAAAAAAACATTCCCTTTGCTTCCTTATAAAAATTAGTTGTAGACCCATCGACCTCCACCATATCCAAAGCTTCTCTAAGTGAACATGTTCTTGTTCTATTCTCTTTGGTATAGAGATAAAATTATGAAGGTAGAGATTTTTCTTTTGGAACCCATTTATGAAAATTAACCAAAGGTGACCTTGTTGTTGTGGGAAAGGAACACTCTAAAATTATGTGTCTGATTCTATTACACCAAAAACACTTGAATGGAAATCCTTCCATATCCACATGCTACAGCCACTTCCCAAGTTTAAAATAAATTCAAATTGAGATAATTAGTGGTCATGAAGTATCAAGGATAATGAAAAAACCTAACAAATTTGGTTTGATAACCATCGGTACCTAGATCAATTCTTACAAAGAGGTTTATCTATTCTACCAACAATTCAATAGAAGAAAGATTTGTTAAAATTAGAAGAAGATAATAAAACCTAATGAAAATAGGAACCCTAAAAAATATATAGTAAAGGGGTCAAAAAATGCTTCCAAGGGAAAAAAATTAACCCCAAATTTCTATGAAACTAAGGGCCAGTTGACCAAACAAAGTTTTGATCATCACTAGAGATAAATTTAAACAAGAAAAAACCATTCTAGAGTCCAATAAAAATAGGGTGGACCACACCTTCAAATTGGAATCCATCCAACTAGAAACCTTAGACAAATAATATCTTTTAACTAGGAAAAAATAAACAAGGGAACAACTCTCCATTATTTTTACAAACTAATCCAAATCATCTTCTGGAAGACATAATTTAGCTAACATTTTATCCATTTGGAGAGGGATATATCCCAAGAAAACCTTTGACTCAGGGTTCTAATTTGAATGATCCTATTACTAGTTACACTTGATCTAATATTTACACTCCCTTTTAATTCCATGCCAACCTCTAAACCCTCATTCCCTATCTTACTTGAATCTGTGTCAAAGGAAGAAGGTTGAATCTAGTGCAATTTAATAAGGGAGGAGGTGGGGTTATTTATATGAATGTTATATTTGTAATATTCTCCAAAAGAATGGAAAGGATTATAAGCATTGATGCATGAAGAAAAAATGAGGTTATCAACAACCCCTAATTCAAAGGTCTAAGGAGGAGATGGGGAGTGAAACCCTTAAAACCCTAGATCACACTCAACCCTCATTACCATAGGAAAGATTTGATTTTACTGGGTGGAGCCCTTGTTAACCTTTTTATTTCAATTTCTACATGAGTCATTGATCTCAACCATGCCATCAAAGTCCAACAAGGATTTATCTATGGAATTGGCCACCAATTGGTTCCCTTTATCCTCCTTACCTCCTATGCTTAATCAATCCATGGGGAAGTTGTTGGTAGATCCATAATCCTTCCTCCTCTATATGAAATCTACCTATGATTTCATCACTTCTATTATGCCTTTGTCAATTTTATGTAACCATAACCCTCAATATGACAAATTTTTAATCCTACATATTCTTGAATATTTATTTTATAGGATAATTGAATTCATGTGATTTCACTAGTACTTAGTAGATTAATATATTTTATTATGTTTTAATAAGTAAAATTTGTTAATGACCATTTAATTTTTGATGTATATGCATACTTGATTTAATTTCAAACTATATAACAAGCTGACCATCTTGATTGGAATAGAAATTGTTTACCACACTGATTGTGATTTATCATTGCCTTGTGATGTTATAATTGTGACTCTATTTTATAGATATTTTCATATATATTGGTTACTTGTATTTTATCTATTATAATCATTGAAGTATGCATTATCTATTTATATATTTGATACAAATTTTGATTTCTTTGATTTGGTATCCATGTTTGTGCAATTTGAAATGTATTTTTATCATGTATTTTTGTGGTGTTCCTATAGGATTTAATAATTTTGAGCATTAAGAAACCACCTTTGAAAGTAAAATATAGACTATAATTATCCTCTTTCACTATTGCATTCAAATTTTGTAACCAAGGCTGTCCCAAAATTGAATTGCCCTGTGGAATGGCATGCTGTACAAGCAATAATGTACTCAGTTTCTTGAGCCCAAAATGATTGGTAAAATAATGTATTATTATGGAACCTTGTGTGTGATATAAATATCAATCATTATATCCCACACTTTGTATAATTTTCATTGTATATGTATTATTTTTTTGCATGTTGTCAACAAAAAAATCTTCTTAATGTGTGCTATTGACAAGTGTTTGAATGACCATGGGTTCTTTTTTAGATATTGATACTTTTGTAAGAGAGGATTAATAAATTGATTTGTTATCTTTTATCCAATTTTGTAAATGTGATAATCTTTTTATTTGCTAGTTGTGATATATTTTCATGCAATACATAGAAATCATTATCCTTGTGTTTGTTTAACCATGAGAGGTGCAAAATGGTATATCTTTTATGTACTCCTAGCGATGAGGAGGATGATATTAATTGGGAGGAAGGGTAATTATCTTTTTATCTAATAATGCATGTAGAATATCATGTGGTTCTCTAAATCTGACAAAAAGAAGTGATGGTTTCTTATTGAAAGTAGATGTAGTTAATTTTGGCAATGCTTTTTAGACAAGTGTTTTTCCTTAATTTAATACCTTAACTTGTTCTCCATTAGGTAGAGATAATTATAATTGGATTCTTATTTTAGATGTGGAATATAAATTGAACTATTTATTGATAACTTCTTGCTTGGGTAAAGATGATCCTAACTCATTAATCTTTGGTACTACAATATTTAAGCTACATGTATATTGAAACACATCCATGTATAATTTATCAAAAGAGATGTTTAGTTTAAGCATGGATATTTATTTGAGTAGAGATAAGAGAGCCCTACTGAAGTTAAATTAATTTTCCAACTCCAAGGGTTGACAAGTTAGAGATTGAAAATTATTATTGAATCATAATATATACTCTTACCAATAATCTCATCATGACCTTATTGAAAAATTTGTAGATGTTACAATGTTAACTCAGGTACCACGTTTTTGTGATAATATGATAAGAATGAATTTTATAAATTTTTAAATTTTGGTAAGGATATACTAGGTAATCTATGAAACCAATATGAAGCATATCTTATTAGGCTTATATGGAGAGATTTTATTATAATACTCCCATCACTACCCCATTATTTTAAATAAAGCATATATTGAGTTAAATGAGTGCAAGGGTCTCCAAAACCATCAAAAAAGGGTAGTGTAGTCATAATTAAATCCTTTGGATATGGATGCTCATATAAAAATTATGTAAGGGGTTATCCTAAGATAACATTATCTATGATATTCACACAACATGATCTAGTTTGTAAGGTTAGATGAAGAACTTGCTTTCAGAGGTCTCTAATAACATGCATCATGGATATAATATGACTAATATAAATGGTAGTAGTTTGTAAAGGCTCACTCATAAGATGTAATTGATCATATATTTTAAACATTAGTATGAGAGGATTATGACAAATGTCATTAGATAGTGTAAGATTGACTTATAAGACAAAATTAGTATAAGCTTAGGAATCTTTGCTTATCTTATAACATTGAATTTTTATGGTATTAGAAACATCATATTTCTCTTTATTTGGTTTTGATGACTTATAAGAGGATAAAGAGTCATCATAATGATTTATATCATGAAATATGCATTCAATGGGTAAAGGATGACTATTTTTACAATGCTTTCATAATAATTCATTATCACTAGTTTGTAGATCTAAAACAATAATGTCACTTTGCGTTTATAATTCATATTCATTTGCATATTTTAACATTTCAAGAGAGGTATATAAAGCTATAGCATTTTTTATTATTTCCAAGGGAAGAGAGATATTATAACCATCTTATATATAATTGTTCATATCTAGAAGAAAATGTGGGATGTCATGTGTATTTACATCATCTACATTTTCTAAAGAGAGAGAGGGACTGACACACTCATTTGTATCATTTGATATTTTTATGAAAGGTCCATGATTTTGTATATAATATTGATTAATGTAATGTAATGTAGTAATAAATCATAAAGGTAAACAAGGTATACTAACTATTAATTTTTCGTAGTTTGATCCTTGTGTGAGTTTAATAATAGAAAAGATATTCATTATTAGTATGCTCATTTTGTTCTAATTTATATAAAAAATAATACAAGGTGTAGATGATATTTTGTGATTAGGTATCACCTCAATATTATACACTTGGAAAACTCATGACCCCAACTATTCCTCTTAGTTATATACATGCCTTGCTTCTACAAGCCTCACATCTGCTCTATTTTGTCTCCCTTGGCCTATCTCTTCATCCAACCAACCTTATATTTATGACACATACATACCATCTTTCCCATAATGCTTAAAATATACTAATATTACATATCTACAAGTTTTGAGCTTGTGCCACTCTCCTTTTCCTTACATAGTAACATCTAGGTCATATAGTAGTGTTGATGTTACTGTCTTGGTCCAACGTAAGTGTCCAATTCCCTAAAGTCATCCAAATTTCAAATGAAACATATTAAAATGGTTGACCTAAGTGATTTAATGTGAGTTATCTCCTGATAAGATTGACATAAATATAATATCAACCCTCATTCATTCATCACCTATGAAACCTAGAAATCAGACTAAAAAGAGCACTCATGAAGCATTCAAGTTACCAAAAACTTTCCCATTCTACCATATTTTGATATCATTCAAAATAAAAACCAAATATAGGTTTGAATTACTAAAGGAGTATTCCTAAGGTCATATTTTCCAAGTTATAAGCTAGGTCACTATTGTACTTGCTTTACACATTTCATGATTCACACACAAGCCAAAACATAGGGGATAAATACATGAGTTTGAGGCCCTCTTCTAGAGTATTGGATATGTAGACAATGCCCTTTGATAGTGGGGTCATTTTATGCTAGCTTGATATTATGTGCCCACTAACCCATTTTTTCCCAAGGTCACATTGAAGATACAAAGCCAAGGTTTTACCATTTTATTAAGAGTGATAGTCCATAACCTAGATTTGAATGCACCAGAGTGAAAGCAAAGCCAAAACCAAAAGCATCTAGGTTATAAAATTTTGTTTAATAACTATTCCATATAGGAAACTAGTTTAGAGATCAAACACTAGCATCAAATCAATTATCCTAGGCTACCACAACTATCTAAAGAGCTAGAGGCACCAAATCTAGAATCTCACGACTGATCCAAAACTATCTTCCTACCTACTTCCCACCTATACTATATCCAACACTTTATTATCATCATAAATAACTAATTACTTTATTTTATGTCATTTACATATCTAGCATAGTTTTATTTTCCATTAATTGCCTATCTTAATTTAACAAATTCATCATATGGTACATCTAATTTTAACACATTAATTAGCATACTATAAATATGATATTCACCCTTGTGCCTTATAATTTTTATATCCTTAACAATTTTTTACCCATGTACGATAGCCTCTTATCCAAATTAGGGTTAAAAATTTGGTGAACATAATATTTAAACATCATTATTGCATAATCATTCTCTTGTAGATGTTTATTTCCTACCTTGTCCTAATCTTCATGTTCTTTCTCTCTTTTATCATGGATGACATTAATTTATTTGATGATTATGAATATTAAACCATTAAAAAATATCTCCAATCAAGGATCAAAATCCATTACTCTTGTACTCCTCCAAGTGTTAAGGTAAATAATATAAAAGCCTTGAATGGTGGTAGTTACTATCCATCTAATCAGGGCCATGCTCCCATCCTTTTAAGAAATGATATGATCCAACCCAAGAAGGATAAAAAGCATATCCCCTTGCATTATATACCAAAATTGATCCCATATGGAGATAAGGTACTTCTATTTGATCTTGACAATTTTCATCAACTCCATAAGGAAATCATGGATGATTTACAAATCTTTATTAAAGGGAATGTTACTTCAAGTTTATCAATTTAAACCCCTCATATTCCTACATTTAAAAACAATATTCCCATTATTATGTGTGATAATACTTCTTGGCCTTCATTTGATATTTATTTTTTTAAAATGGTTAACTAATAAATTATGGCATATTTACCAAATCATATTAAGCCATCAAGAAAAAAGAAACATCCTACATTTCCAGAGTAAGATAATATTAATGTTACAAATAAAAAACATGTATAAGTGTTAATAAAGGTGTCTCAACAAAAGGAGATTCCTACCACACCAAAAGAGGTGCCTTTACCAATGCTCCTCAAGCTCCACTTGCTATATATTTACAAAAAGTGCACCTATCAAGTTCTAATTCCATTCCAAGCTCTTCAAATAATACACCAAGGGTACCAAAATTCAAATATCCATTACTATTGACAAAATATACCAAATGTAAGGATGTTGAACTCACACTTATTATCCATGAGCATGATGATATTCATACGCCTAGATTCAAATGAAGTGGTGGTGTAGAACCAATGATAACACCCATGTCAAACACCAACATTCCCATGGATCATATTATGTCTATGATAAAAAATATTGGGGATCTTCAAAAATAGGTTTATATAATGAAAATTCAAGTGGATTTCCATAATGCTAATGTAAATGTTATCTCATTCAATAATCAACCTCTTAAATAATGTATAATTAAATATCCTATCCACCAAGTTTTGAGCTACCACATTTCTATCTTTTTGTAACACATAAAGACCCATTCAACCACATGATTAATTATGTACATTCTTTTGGTCCATGGGCACAAGATGACAAGTTATTACCAAATTTTTTCTATATGAGCATTATAAATGAGGCTCAAAATTAGTTATATATACTACCAAAGGGTTCCTTAAGCACTCTATTATAATTAGAAGATGCAATCTTTATGGCTTTCAATATCCATAAGGTGTCAAAACTTACACTAGAACATTTACACCATTTCAAACAATGTGATGATGAGTCCCTTCAAGATTATACTTTTAGATTCAAAATGACATCACATGAGCTAGGATTTATACCCTTAGATTTGGAACTACAATTTATATTTAGTAGAGGCCTTCTTTCCGCCTTAAAGGAAATAAAATTGCATAAACAATATAATTCTTTCACTCATTTACATATAGATGTACATAGCTATGCCACATTCATAATCACTCATCCAATGAATCTTAACATTTATCCTTCCAAGTACCAAAATTTTAGCCCTCAAATAAAAGGAGACCAATTGTCTAAAGAACATTATGAACAAAAATGTGGCATTCCTTATCTCTATATGACCAATTTACAAATGTTACTTAACATGGGACTGATCTAAGGTCCAAGTCCCACATAAAAATCTCAAAATGAACAAAACAACAAGTGTCCATGCTAAAAAGATTTAACAATTAAATTATACATGGGTGGCACTTATTTTTGGCATAACCATGTTTATTCTACATAGGCAAAAACTACTTGTAATGTAAGATGTTTGAAACAAATGGGATTTAATTTAAAAAACTTAAAAAATAAAGGAGGTTGGAAAGACTCCTTAGGAAACATAAAAATACAAATTTCATTTGGTCCTAAATTAATTCAAACATGGGGTTGGGTTATGCCTACCACATATCCATATGCATTTACACTTGGCACTCTTTGGTTATACCAAATAGAAGAAAAAATTAAACAAATTCAACAAGGAATTTACTTTCCTCATGAAGGAAAAGTAATACATATTTCCAATGATATCATTAAATCTTCTTATACACACACAAAATGTGATAAGGAACATGTTATGTCCCTTTTCAACCTAACCAATCATGTGCAAACAATGAAAAATATCCAACTTGAGGTTGCAAGGTTCACAATGGGGGGAGACATATATGATCATCTATTGTATGGAATCATAGGATGATATTTAATCATCATCAAAAATACCAAAAAAATCAAAGATATAAAAAAACTTTTGGCACCTACATGTTCTATTGACTCCTTGGCATCTATGTGTTAGTTCCATATTGAGGACTAGCATATCATTTACTCCTACATACACAAATATATACATGATACACTTATGGGCATTTTGCCTTCCATCTACTCACATCATATGGACATTGTGGGCATCCATATTCTATGATATTGATACACACATGTTATATGATTCGATGATCTCTCTACACTATCATGTTTGAGCTTACATATGTACTTACACATGCCTATTATCCATGATTATACATTATACAAGGTATTTGATATGGTATGTACTTGAAATTTTTTGATAACACATTCGATCCATCAGCCACTATGACATGTTTATGATAGTTTCTTATGATTTTCCTTTACATACTTCTTTGAGTGTTTTTCCTTACTATTGCCTTATTTTTTCAAGCATTTGCATATGCTTTATTGTATGTGGACCTTGTGCCTAAGTTTGATTTATTGGACATTTGAATTTGGCATTGAATTATTGGACATTTGAATATGTCATTACATGCTTTTGTGGATATTTGACTAAGTCATGTCCATTTGATTTTGTAGCATTTGAACATGCCCCTTGTTTGCAGTCTCCTTAGACCATTGCCTTTTAACTTGATTTTGAGTGCTCTTGTGTGTGTGCTTGTTTGATTATTGAGATTTTACTATTACTATCTAGATATTATCATGTTATTTATCATACATATTAGGCCTACATGTGCTTACAATGTTTTTATGTGCTTCAATGATACATTTACCTATACATGTTTCCTTCTATATGCTACATGGTTACATTCATAGATTTACAATTGTCTTACCTTTTTGAGGTGAGCTAACTACCAAGTACTATTTTTACCTCACCTAAAAAAGGGGACATATTAGTAGAGGCATGTCATGGTGATATGGCCTTGACATTTTCAAAGTTATAAATTTTAGTGGGGGCATGATTTGGAAGCATGTTCTCCACATTCACACAATATATGGTACTTACACCAGTTTGTAGTTTCAGTGGGGGCATATCATGATGACATGGATTCTGTCAGGATCTTGCTCCAACAATAGAGCACATATGATTACTTCTTGTATTAGCAACTAAACACGGAATTTAACCAAAATTAATAAGTAACTAGAAATATGAAACAACACAGGAATATGAGAGATAATACACAATTGTATTAATAATCACTCAGAAGAATATACAATAAGGAAGATGCCACTTCTTCCTCCACCTCAAAGGTTCGCCACACCTCAAGACCTTCTTCCCTCTCTCTCTTGGTCACAATAATCAACTCCAATATAGAATTGATGTTCACCTCTCCAACCAGTCAGTAACACGCTACCAGTACACCAAGTACACAACCGTACTCCAAGTAGATCTCCTGCTCTCTGCTGCTACCTGCAAATCACTAGACCTTACTCACCAATGTAGATATCTCTACACCCTTGAAGAACCCTTGTCCTTTCCTCACCAAGTCCTTATGATTCTTCAACTAGTACCCTGGTGGATCAACTCCTAGACCTTGCAGACCTTGCAACTCTCCTTGATCATACACTCTCAGCACCCCTATGGAACTAGGAGGAGCTAATCTAGCTCTCTCTAAAAGCTCTATGGCTTTCTAACACACTTTTACAATACAACCCATGAGTCCATATATAGATCTCATGCTTACAATAATTAGACTATCATAATTACAATAATTAGACACGCAACTCAAGACTAAGACTAGCCTTTGACATGCAAACAAATAGTCCAAAAATAGACTCTCCGGGATCAACATGCAAACTGCATGTTCTCGCACAGGCTGTCGACGTCGGCTCCTCCATGATCGATGTCGGTCGACTGGTAACCGATGCTAATTGGTTCTTCACTGCTATCTGATCGACGTCAGTTGATCAGACTGATGCCAATTTCCATACAACTGACTCTGCAACTCTACATCCTCCGTAACTTCTCCTGTTTGCATCCTAGTGAAGCTTTTAGATCCACAACCTAACAATCTCCCACTTGGAGATAAATAGCTGCACCTATACCTATACCTGTACACCATCTAAATTATTCCCTGGCTTATATCCCTCTTCAAGATCATCCTAAAGACCAACCACCACACAACCTGTGATGCTATACCTGTCATTCAAGTAACCTGCCATATCCAAACCTACATATCCATGTAGTAAAGACCTTGACCTTGCATAACAAGAATCCCTACTACTGATCCCACTGAACTACCCTCCAGTACTCCTTCCCCAAATTGGCTCCATACTTTCTGACAACTCCCACTGCTTGGGAAAATTTAGGCCTACACTAGACCTCATGTGATTTCGAACCCTGTTTCAAGCTAAGCTTGAACTGTCCAACCCTTGGTGTGCTTTCTGATTCTACATCCTGCATCATGAACCCTGCCAACACTGTCTTCACATCAGCTCCCACTGGAGATAAAATCTCCATGACTCTTATGCCAAAGAATTTTGCTGCTCCAAATTATTCATGACACACCTCTGAACTAACCTTACCTTTAGCTCAGCAAAACCTTGTATGTACAAACCTACTAGCAAATCACCCACATACAGTAACAGAATAATGTTGTAATCATTATCCACCTGGTAAGATAAACACAATAGTTACACTGACGTTGACTAAAGCCATGCTTAGTCATCTACCTGTCAAACCTGTACCACTGTCCTGCAGCTTCCTCAAGACCATATACCTTGGCCTTTCGTCTCACGTATCCATCCACTCTCTTCTTTAACTTGGGAATCCATTCCATCTCTCAGTGCTTTCTTTCGATTGACAACTCTACCAATGAACACCTATTTGGTTCTTCTCCAAGGACTCACACTCCTCATCCATGCCAAGCTCCCACTGTATCTGGATTCTACCTGCATTGCTTCTTCACATCTTCCTGGTTCTTGACCATCAATAAGCAATATAAATAAGGTGAACAATGAATATGAGGTTCACTTACCCTTTCTGACCTTGACATGAGCGTTTGAGACTTGTTGACAGCTTGCTGTCTGCCCAATATCTGTTCTAATGACTGATCTCAGCCATCTCATAGTCTCCTCTCGATCGATGTTGGTTCCCTGCACTGACCCTGACTAATGACATCATTTCCCTGGCTGACGCCGATATCCTTTTTGCCAACGTCAATTCCTTTATGACCGACGTCGGTCTTCCTTCTACTGACGTTAGTTACTATTTGACCGATGTCGGTACCTGTGTTTGCCTATGAGTGATAAATTTTTACCCGCGAGCTCTCTGTGGATCAAAACCCTGTTCAAATCAACATAGCCCTACTCAGAATAATTCAGTTCCCTCACCTGATCTCTGTCCGTCATCTCCTCCATGAACACCAAGGCTTTCCAGTTCTTTAGCTTGTCAAAGACATCTGACTTTTGCTTCAAAACCTACATTCTCCTTCTACATATGTGACTAAGCCTATGAAGCCACATCTCTGCAACAGAAGGTGAATCAACAATATAAGTAGATAGATAAAGGATACCTACTTTCTTACCACCATCTAATTTAAGTGTATCCACTATGAGAGTTACAGTGTATCTCTCATCACCCAAATTTCTTGAAGAAATTAGACTCATCTCCAAGACTGGTACCTGCATGACTTCCTTCAACCACTGTGTGTCATCCGTCTGCAATTTTAGCTTCACTTCCCCTTCATCAATAATCTGACAAGGCTCTCCAACCCATAAATAAATCTCTCCAAAGTCTCCAAAGATATGCCCATGAAAAGATGCTCTATTTTGGGCTGCATGAAAAGAGGCAAAAGAATCTGTAAACCAAGATTCCACTTTATCCAAAACATCCTGTGCAACATCCCCTGCAACATCTGCTCCTCCTTGCTGATCTGCTACCAACCAACAATCTTTATTTACCTGCTCTTTCTTTCCATCAATCAGACCATTCGTGCTATTCATTTTCTCCATTCGTAGCTTACTTTCTTCTGCCATTGCTATACTCCCACTCAATCTAAAACCCCTGCGAGTGACCTGTAATCAAAAACACTACCAGATCTGAAACCACCTATTAGTCAACCCAACCAAAAGCTCTGATACCACTTGTCAGGATCTTGCTCCAAGAATAGAGCACATATGATTACTTCTTGTATTAGCAACTAAACATGAAATTTAACTAGAATCAATAAGTAACTAGAAATATGAAAGAACACAGGAATATGAGAGACAATACACAATTGTATTAATAATCACTCAGAAGAATATACAATAAGGAAGATGCCACTTCTTCCTCCACCTCAAAGGTTCACCACACCTCAAGACCTTCTTCCCTCTCTCTCTTGGTCACAACAATCAACTCCAATACATAATTGATGTTCACCTCTCCAACCAGTCAGTAACACGCTGCCAGTACACCAAGTACACAACCGTACTCCAAGTAGATCTCTTGCTCTCTGCTGCTACCTGCAAATCACTAGACCTTACTCACCAATGTAGATATCTCTACACCCTTGAAGAACCTTTGTCCTTGCCTCACCAAGTCCTTATGATTCTTCAACCAGTACCTCGATGGATCAGATCCTAGACCTTGTAGACCCTGCAACTCTCCCTGATCATACACTCTTAGCACCCCTGTGGAATTAGGAGGAGCTAATCTAGCTCTCTCTAAAAGCTCTATGGCTTTCTAGCACACTTTTACAATACAACCCATGAGTCCATATATAGATCTCATGCTTACAATAATTAGACTATCATAATTACAATAATTAGACACGCAACTCAAGACTAAGAATAGCCTTTGACATGCAAACAAATAGTCCAAAAATAGACTCTCTGGAATCAACATGCAAACTGCTTGTTCACACAGGCTGCCGACATCGGCTCCTCCATGACCGATGTCGGCCGACTGGTAATTGATGCCAATTGGTTCTTCACTGCTATCTGACCGATGTCGGTTGATCAGACCGATGCCAGTTTCCCTGCAACTAACTCTGCAACTCTGCATCCTCCGTAACTTCTCCTGTTTGCATCCTGGTGAAGCTTTTAGCTCCACAACCTAACAGATTCCACACATTCACAAATTTTATATTTAGTGGGAACATGCTTGAGAATCATGTTATCCACGTTCATTTAGTATGGTACTTATAATTCATAGATTTAGTGGGGGCATACTTTGAAAGCATGTTCTCCACACCTACTCAGTTTTCAACATCTCTAATTTACAGTGGGGGCATGTTTTGGAAACATGTCCTCCACATTAGTGCTTAAATGAATTTTATATTTCTCCATATTTAGTGGGGGCATACTTTGGAAGCATGTCCTCCACACTTACATATTTTTTTGAATTGGCTAAAACACAATTATATAATTCTAGTACATATTTTTGGTAGAATTCTATACATGGTGCCATTTTTACACATATTTTTAATATGAGACAAATATAAGGTGCATATGATATGAAACACATCTTTTGTAAAAATAACTTGTTAAGAGGCAAGACAATTACATGAACACACATGTGTACTCTTAAAACTTGCTCTTTCTATTTCAATATATTTCAAGTACTTTTGACCTAGATAATATGCATTGGTTATACACTTTAACATGATCTTGGTTTTAGGATAATCACTAATAAAGCAATCAAACCCAGTTCTAATAAAGCACTCACATTTAACTCAAACAAAGATAAGGTGTGTATATACCCCCAAGTACTTATTCCTTTCCTTTAAATTAGAAATTTCATTACTAGATTAAGTGGGGGGGGAGAATGTAGATGATATTTTATAATTAGGTAGCACCTGAATCTTGTACACTTGACAAAATCATGACCCTAGATGTTCTTCTTAGTTCTACACATGCCTTGCTTTTGCAAGCTTCAAATTTGCTTTATCTTGTGCCTCTTGGTCTATCTATTAGTTTGACCAACCTTATATATTACACATATATCCCATATTACCCATGATCTTTAAAATTTAATTATCTTACACTTCTACATGTTTTAACCGTGTGCCTACTTTCCTTCTCCCTTTATAGTGACATCTAGGTTAGATAGTAACATTGATGTTACTATCTTAAACTGATGCAAGTTTATAGTGCCCTAAAGTCATCTAATTTGAAAATGAAATGGATTATAATGGTTATCCTAAGTTATTTAATGTAATTTATCTCCTGATAGGATTGGTATAAACACAATATCAACTCTTATTCATTCACCACCTAAAAACCTAATAATTAGACCAAAAAGAACACTCAAGAAGCACTCAAGTTACCAAAATATTTCTTATTCTAACCTATTCTAATATTAGTCAGAGTAACATCCAAAATATAGGTTTTAAGTTCTAAAGGATTAGTCATAAGGTCAGATTTTTCAAGTTACAAGATAGGTCACTATTGTAATTGATTTACACATTGCATGATTCACACACAAGCCAACATAGGGGATAACTACATGAGTTTGATGCCTTCTTCTGGAGTATTATATATGTAGTTAGCTCCCTTTGACAATGGGGTCATTTTAGGTTAGCTTGAAACCATGTGCCCACTAATCCATTTTTCCCCAAGGTCACATTGAAGATGCCAAGCTAGCGTTTTTCCATTTCACTAGGAGTGATGGTCCATGACCCAGATCTGAATGCACTAGAGCAAAGTAGAATCCAAACCCAAAGCATCTAGGTGGTCAAATCTTGTTTTAACACATATTATATATAAGGAACTAGTGTCGAGATCAAGCACTAGTGTTGATGTAACTATCCTGGGCTAATGTAACTATCTAAAGAACTAGATGCATTAGATCTAAAATCTAACAACTGATCTAGAAATGTCTTCTTACCTACTTCTCACTTGTATCAGATCCAACACTATATTAGCATCAGAGATAACTAAGTTCTTTATTTTATGTCATTTACATATATATCATAGCTATACTTTCCATTAATAACTTATCTCAGTTTAATAAATTCAACATATGGTACATCTGAGTTTAGCACATTAATTAGCCTATTGTAAATCTGATATTCACCCTTGTGCCCTATCATTTCTATATCCTTAACCATTTTATGCCCATTTAGGATAACCTCTTGTCTAAATTAGGGTTAAACACAAGGGAGAATATATTAGATTGATTTTTTATATTCTAAATTATTATGCTCATTTTCTTCTTCATTATATTTTACATTAGGATACGAATCATCTAGATTTTCATAATCATAGTCATATCTATCACAATAATTTTTATTCATTAATGTAAGAATCATAAAAAATGGTACAAGTGTGATAATTAATCCATTCATTATTGTAAGTGTAGGGTGTTGCATTTCTAGAGTAGAGTAAATCTAAAGGATGAACACCATTGGGCATTTAATATTTAGAAGTTATTTTAAATTTGTTAACCCACAACATAGTAAATATGATATATCTCAAGTTGAATTCTATCAAAAAATTAATTTTAGACACATAAGTTAACATTTTTTGTTAAAGTGATGTACTTATGACAACTCCTTATACATAATTAGGTCATACCTTATCCCATAGTCCTTAACTACCATTATTTCATTTTTATGTGGACTACCCTTTTCTCTAATAAAATAATGATCTCAAAATATTTATATTCCACATTAAAAACAATATAAACTCACTTTTAGATTGATCCACACTTATAATTTAGCTATATATGCTCTCTAAACAAGGCTACTCCATTTGGACTATCCTGCTCCCTAGTTCTTTCCAATTCTAAGAGCCATATCCTCCTACCAAATAATGGTTCTTTACTCAAATTCAAACTCATGTGATGGGTCAACCCACATGTTTAACAATCCCTTTATGAATGAATTCTTAATTTATTACTAAAAAGCCACATCTTTCAAGCCATTTTTCACTAAGAGGTTTATATGATTCAAAATCATTAGAATATCTAACTACACATTAAGAGAAAAGCACCTATTTTTTCTAATACATAGTCCACATAATCCTAGTAGCCCTGAGCTAAGTATGCATACACCTGTAAGGTCATAGGTCATCATTGAATCACTAAATCACACCAAGATTTCACTAAATTTTATAATTTTTCACCAACCTTTCACACACACCACTGTAGCATAGGAGAATTACATGAAGTTTAATCCCTCTTCAAAGTATTGGTATGTATGACAGACTCAATGTAGGGGTGTTGAGGTATATCACAACTTCAATCACTAACCCATTTTTCATTTTATCTATTTATCATTCATGTTTGATTGAGAAGAGAAGGCACATAATGATTTCCATGCTAGATCGAGATCTCCTACATAATCAAAAATAAAATGTAGGAAAGATGAAATTTCCATTGTAGTCATAAAGAGAGAACCTTCATAAGATGTTGGTTCACCTTAAAGACACCAATGGAATCCACTCTTATCCAATTCTAGTAGCTTTGTCCCAAATCTTAGTGAAACACTATTTCATATTCACTTCATCATCATACAATCACCAATCGATTTTTTAGTTGCATTTACAATCCTGTATTCTTGTTTCTAAATAAGTTGTTTCATTCCAATATTTTCCATTTTTAGCATCTTTCTAAATTTAGGAAGTTAAAAATTAATTTTTACCATTTATTTCATATCTTTAGTATTATGATTTTACGCAGAAGTATGTCAAATTAGGATCCAACATCTCCTATTTCAAAATTTTGATAAAATATATTAGTGAACCCTACTATTGATTGAATGTTTTAAAACCCAAACCATAAATGTTGTTAGGGTTTCTATATTTCTTTTTTTTTGTTTCCAATTGTTATATTAGGGTTTTTTTACTTGGTAAATTCTTTAATAGTTATAATCTTCCAAGTTTTTATTTCATGTTTTATTCAAATTAATAAAGTCATTTCTACCTATCTTAGATGGAATGATACAATAAATTGTCCTCAAGTTGAATATTTTCATATTTTAGTTGATAATACCATAATTTTAGAACCAATTAATGAATTTGATGACATCGATAAAATATAATTATAAGGATTTATTTAAAAAAATAAAGACATGTAAGATGTATTTATAAACATTGGTAGAGAGGAAATTAAGAAGGTATTTGAAGGCCAATCCTCTAAAAATTCCAATCCTATGGGTTTTTTGCCTTTATTGGAATCATTAGATACCACTTTTGTACCAATATTTACTATGGGGGTAACCTAATGGATTCAATAAATTAATATGATGATTCCTACTCCATCATTGGGAACACATAAATTTGGTTAGCACACACTCTTTTTCTCTTGATGTATAATTATTATGAAGAGATTCAATATTTACAAACTAAGGTGTTATATTTAGAGCAAGGAACTTAGAAATCTAATCAAGTTCTTGATTCTCACACTTTAATACAAACTCAATTGGAAAGTATAATATCCTCTACCAATAGGTTTCATGGCACCTAAGCTTACACTATATGATGGAAAACACGATCCAAAACAACATTTGAGGGCATTCCACGTAGTATGTTTGGACTATGAGTCTAATCATAGGTTATTAACCAATTTATTTCTAATAATTCTAACAGAATATGATTTAGAATGGTTCATTGAATTAACACATCAATCATTCCAAGCATTCAATCCCTTAGCTGATGTGTTTCTAACACATTTCTCAATCAATATCAATGAGAAGATTTCATTTGTTCATATTGCACAAATCAAACATAAATATAATGAGCCTATCATAAAATATGTATTAAGGTACAAGATAATAATATATAAGATGAAAATCACATGGAAGACAAGTAATTAAAAGATATTTCGAAGCAGTTCTTCCTTCCATCCTGATATGAATCCATCATGTTTAAGAAATTTCTCTCATTCACATATATATGTCATACAATTAAAGAATGACAAGAAAAATTATTGGTAATGGATAACCTTAAGTATGTTGGAAATCCATACTCCAATACAAAAAATTCAATTAAACCACCATATAAGGTGAGGCCAAATGATAATAAGAATGATCAAAAGTTAATAGTACTTGCAGTTTTAGAACCAACTCCATGCATTATGTTATCATCTATTTCTAGGAGATAGTTTACCAATATATCATAAGCTCCATATAAGGTCCTCAAACCCCTATTTTAATTCAATATCATATATTTACCTCCCATTAAAGAGGTTGATTTAAGTAAGCATATTACAAAAGGATTTAACTAAAATGCCTTTTGTGATTTTTATAGAGCACTAGGGCAGATTACTAACAGGTGCACCAATTTATGGCAAAATATTCATGATTTTATAGATGCAAACATCATTGATGTGGGAACTCCTATAAAAAATTCATAAGCAAAATTAAGTGAAAGAAAATAAATGAAAATATTCAGTGATTCTTTTACTATGCATATAAATATTGAGATAATAGATACATTGGGAGTGTATTATCTTATCATTATCCAAGAGAGTCAATTCATCCTTTAAATGTCATCATTGGTACCTATCATACTTTGGTGATATATAGGATAATAATCACATTCTAAAAGCATTAAATATTAGATGATGACTTAGATTTACAATCTTTGTTCATTAGATCTCACATTGATTACCAACCTATCAGAGCACCATCGTTGATAATGGTTCAAGTGTGAATATGTGCACAATCACACTTCTTTGTCTACTTGGATATACTAATGAGGATTTTCTTCCTATGACACCAATCATAAAAATATTTAATTTTCACATTTAGAGCTCTATTGGTGAGATTACTTACCATTATAAGTTTTTCTAACACATGTGGCCACCAAGTTTATGGTAGTACCAAGTGCAGTGGTATTTGATATGTTATTGGGGTGCCCTTGGATTCAATATATCCATGAAATTCCTTCCATAGTTCACAATTGTCTAAAGTATATCTATGATAATGAAATAAACACAATCATGGGCATACCATATGAATACCCCATACAACAAAAACATATGGTTCCTATACAAAAGATTTTAGTTGAGCCACATAAAATGGTTCAACATACTCAGAAAGTTCACAATTAATTATCTACCCTCCCAAGGAGGCCTATTATTGAAAGGCCAAGTTTCAATAGAGATTTTTAACAAATTTTAGAGAGCATAGTTATATTATTATATATCCCATATTGATATTATAGGGCATTAAGGGTGATTCACATAGATCACTAACACAAAGAACTCATACACTCCATGATGGGTTCTAAAAATTGATAGAGTTCATCATGCTCAAAAACATGCATAGTATGCTACACATAATTATAATGATAGTGGCTCTTATGGTATAGAGAGAAGTCAATATTCAAACTCTCAATTCAACTTAGTTCAGTCATAGTAGTATGACACTTTCCATCCATGAAAAGTCACCCTTCCTATCCTATATATTTGACATATTGATTGTAAGTCTCATTTGGAACTCATTGGTTAGTATATTTATTAGTTTATATATATGAAAAATAATACAAAATAGTCAAATATTCTATAAAAATAAAAAATCAAGACCTATGTATGTTTTGTGTAGTTTATTTGCATTAGCTAATTTATGCTCAATATACTCAACATTTCTCTATATATCAAATTCAAGTAAAAAATGTTTCACGAGTGTACATGAGTGAATGTTAAACATATAGGTTGTGTAAGACCCCCATTTTCATAGTGTTTCTTTTTAAATAGTTTGTGTTGTGCACATGTCCTTTTGAGATGTGTTTTATATATTATTGAGACACTAGATGATATTGGTACCTTATATTTGAGATAGATATTATATATATTATGTGACAATATTTATTAATTACACAAGAATAATATATGTTTAGATTAGATGATTATTCTATTAATTATGATGTCACTTATGATAATTTGATTGTCCATTATGATGCATATTATTTCCATACTAATAGAACTATTGTTACTAAGCATATATTTGATTATACAAATGTTTAGATGATTGTCATGAGTTTATTACCATTGAGATGTGACTCCTTGGATATGATATATTCATTTTGTGTTGATTGAAATAACTTGTAATATTTACATTTTATAGATTTGACTATCTAGGGTAGGCAATGTTATGTGCACAATGTTGTGCAAATGACAGAGGATGCCAACAAAGGAATTAGGATTATGTCATGCATGAGCACATCATTGGTAGAGTGGTAGAATGTTTAATTGACCCTTTTTTGATCCAAAAATATTAGGCTTTGTTTATTTATTCTAGCTTCGATATTGAAGTTTCTCCCAACAAGTTAGCGTGCTAGCCCTATCACATGAGAGTTAAGTCCCACATGCTCACCTAAAGTGCACAACAAAAGACCAATTCTCCAAGGATTTGTAGCACAATAGTGTAAGTTTGTTCAAATTCCATTATGAAACTCAAGGCATTATTTAATAACACATATATATTACTACTATCCTTCTCATCTTGGATGTAACTATCACTAATACAAGGATCACCATTATTATCTAACAATTGACTTAGAAAAGAAAAAGATACTAACAACAAGAAAAAGAACTAAACCATGTCCATCTCCAACACTTAGTGTATTTCATCATTCATAACATAATTTGGCAAAAATTTATATTTCCCATTATATGCTTAGTGATTTACAAGGCAAGGCTCAAATATCTATTCTCTAAAGACCATCATCACAAATGATTACAATAGGGGTATTTATACATGTATCTTCTAGACCAAGTGTTACTTATCATTAATGTTATGAACATATGGCACATGGACTCTCAATAGACTGAGAATCATAACACTTTACATTAAGTTTTTCCTGAAGACCCAAGGCCCTATTTACCTAGATCCTTGCTCTATGCTATCTATTGGCCATCGTGTGTTTGTTCCTAGTAGATTAGTACAAATCTTATGATCAATAAGGTTGAAGTGTACCATTTGAATTATTATTCTAACTGATCCTATATCCGTCATACTCCACTTCCTATGCACTACACTTCCCATGCACTCCCTGAGTCTTTTACTTTCATCCTGAGTGCTCTATTCTCAAGTCCCTCATGACTTGTATTATTTTGACTAGGTCCTCTCATTATAGGTCTCTTATGCCATTATCCTTATAAACCTAATAAATTCCATGCCATGACACTTCTACACCTATCAACTACATGCTATTGTCCTCTCGTTCCATGATCCTTTTACATCATGTTGGACTTGCATTAAAATGGAAAATGATCCTTTTGTGCCATGCACCAAAATAGAACAACACTTAGTCAAAATTTAGGGGCCAACATCACCCCACACTATTCCCTTAGTCCATCCTAGACTAAGTTGTACTAGCATCTTCCAAAAATTTGGGCCCCTTCTGCTCAAATTGCTTCTTTAGACTATCCCAATGGGATAAGGCATCAAGGAATTTGGAAGTTATTTCTTCAATGGCCTATTTTGATTTCTTCAAATACTTAGGTTGAGTTAGAGTCTTGATATTTTTCACCTATTCATCCAGAGCTACACTAGCTTTCTTCTAGACATCTTTTAGTGTGAAGAACTCCTTATCAACCTATCCTTGAAGGGTGGAAAAACTTATATCTATTTATTGATGATGGTTATTAATGGAATATTACATAATTTTGACATATTTAAATAATTTTTTACACTCAGTATGGTCTTTTATTAGAAGGGAAACATCATTCACTTGCTACCTCAAGACCTCCTCATCGTGGAGTCAGGCCTCTAATACTTTATTTGGGCATGTTAGGCATGCAAAAATGTCATCCAAAATGGGGATAACTTCCTCAACTCTCTTTAAGGTGATCTTGAAAATGTATACTACCATAGTAAACTATTCAATCATTTCTCTCCCCTCATCTCTTGGCCTGGGGTGCTCCTTGTGTTTCTTGAGCAATAGTTCAACCAAGATCTCTAATTTCCCAATAAAATCCCCATCTAGTGGTACAACATCTACAAGTGATAGTTTTTCCTTAAAATTGTTTTACAAAGGGTTAAAAACTTTAATTTTACCTCCATATCCTCTTGGATATTTTGTTTCAAAGAGGCCACTTCCTTGGTGAGTGCTTGCTTCTCTACAAGTGTTTTATTGTACATGTCTACTACCCGAACATGTTTTCACTCCACTATGCATACATAAAAATCCAATTAAATGTTTTGACACATCATCTTCATGGATAGTTTCTAAAATGTGACACTTTTCATTAGTGGGGTGATCCTTTATGGATGAAACCTCTTAAGGTCTAGTAGTCCTAGAGCATCTAGGCCAGAAAAGATGCTATCAAATGGTACGTCAAATTCAAGATCCTTACTATACATTTATAAAAGGAAGAACACTTACTTATTGGTGTCTAAAGTCACATACTTTGGGTGGAAGTGATACCAAAGATAGAGGTCCTTGTCTTCTACACTAAACTGGTAATGTTTGTGTGTAGTGGTTGGCTCCCTCTATTCCTACTCTTCAGATTCAACTGGCCCCTTTTCCTTGCTCAGGTCTCATTTGAGCTCAACCTCTTGATGGATTCCTATGGCCATATTAATCACTCCCACTCCATCAATATCAAGTTGTTAATCATCAAATGGGGCCTCTTATTATGGGGATGGAGTCTTTTTAGAGTCCATTCCTGAGCTATGAATCTACATTTGAGGGGCCTCCTAATAGGGTGCTCTCCTTAGAAGCTGTTGGGTAGATCTTGTTGTAGTTCTTAGAGATGGAGGGGGTAAAGGTGGAAGTGGAGGTGGATAAGGTGGTGGAGTGGGCTAAGGATATAAAGGGTTTAGGGTAGTTGAGTGGGGAGGATTGGAATGAGTAGGGGATGGAGAGGCAAGAGGAGATAAAGTGTGAGGAGGGGATGGAGATGGATGAGGTGGTGAAGGTGAAGGGTGAGGTGGATGTGGCATGGAAGGGTGAGAAGTAATGGGTCTGAAGGGTTACACCTCTACTATTCTTTGTCATTTTGGTTAGGCCTGCTACCTACTTAAATTGGCACTCAATTGTGGCTACTTCCTCCATAATTGTGGTGCCTGGGGGAGCCTCTCTTTAGGGTCTCTATCTTGAGGGTATTGGTAGGGGCATAACATATAGAACAATTTATGGACGTATTCCATAATCAAGATATCCTTAACCTTGATGTTGGTTAAGTCAATTTCTATCCTCTCCATAAAGGCCTTCTTACTTGGATATACATACATTTTACAGAGGGTGTGGTGCTTTACATTTATCCATTCTACCTACAATCTAATTGATTATGCATGATATATCTAGTTGATAGAATCAATGAAGTATCATGTAGAGAAGGCATATGGAAATTTGAGCCATGCTAAAATCTCTCTTGATGGATTCATGCAAATGCATGGTAGGGAGTAATATTGCTTTACAACAAATTGTGCTAGATCTACAACTAAAGGGGAAAAATCCTTTGGGATGCACCATTCATTCCCAAATTCTACCTTCATCCCATCAAACTAATACCTCATCTTAATATTTTATGAGGGGGTAATGTGATAAGGACAAATGAATGTTTTGAAGCACTCGATGGGGACCTATGAGTGGGAAGGTACACCCACTTCAATAAGCATGAGCTATAATCTGGCACCCCAATCTCATCAAAGACCAATAATAAAAGGATTTCTCCCCAAGGAAACCTATACTTAGGTATCTTGTGGGAATTGTTTACATCCTCAATTATTTTATGGACAAAGTATAGTGCCCAATTATACTTTAGTCCCTGAGAGACTTGGTGGGCATGTATATGTGGGAAATGTCTACCTCCTTATAGCAATCAATCCCTTTGATATTCTTGGAAATGATCTACACTATGACTCTTTGGGTGGGATCCTCCCAATTCTTGATATGCATTACATGCTTTTGATTTTGGAACATACGCATCATGGTAGTCTTTTAAATCTCCTTCATATCAGCTAAGTCATCCAACACATTTATCCCTATGCACTGTAGTCTCATGACTTTGTTGATCATTTTTGGGCTGATATTCATGTTGCATCTAGTGAAGTAGATGTAGTCTTCATGGACATGTGGTAGGAGGAACTATATTAAAGTATGGAAATTCAAAAAGTTAGAAGAGGCCTACTTGGTCCAGCTAGTTTTTAATGGATAAGTCATAGACCACTTAATTTGCTCTTGACTTGATAGTCATTTTGTAGCTCTACTTTATTCCCTAGTTGGTAGTGGTTATAATAGAAAATGGTCACAGTCGATAGCTTGGAGACCCAATTCTCTGTGTGTAAGATTGACTTTGGGTATTGTATCTCCTCTATTAATAAAGATGGAGGGGGAGATGTTGGGGTGTTCTGTGTTAATGATGTCTATGCCTACTTCCCTTTCTTCACCATATTTTCCCTTTCTTCTTATGTGTGCTCTCTCACCTCTCTTTTCATGTGATATTCTTATTCTATTATTTATTTTTGGTTCTCTAAAGCCTCTTCTCTAATAGGGAACTAGTCTTCACTCACCTCTTCCTCCTTTGGTATGGTTGGTAGCTTCTCAAGTCTTTTGGCCTTTTTCGTAGGCTACATTACCCTTCATGGCACTCAAAGGTTAATGTATGGCCTTTACACATTCCCAAAATAATACGTGATGGAAAACCAACTTACTTTGGCTCTCGAGCTTCACACTTCATTAGTGGCAGACCTATAACCTACAACTTCAAATATTTCCACTCCTATCCACCAAACTAGACTTAACAACCTACCTTCTCACCTGAGTATCAACATTCATGAATTTACCAACTTCATAAACATTTTTTTGCAATAATTTTGATTTTGTTGTGGTCTCTAGTTCTCTACTTTATCACTTGCTCTTAGCACTTCAAAGATTAATGCAAGGTAAAGTGCAAAATGACATTATCAATCTTATTTATAGGCTCTTCAGGGGGTTTACCTTCATTAATTCCTTCCCTTTCCCCATCACTTTTAGTCATTAATTCAAGTATTTTAAGAACTTTCATATTTCAAACCTTATATTAAACATTTAATGCCTTAATGGTTTTGTCCCATCATCCTATTCATATGCTTCTTTCCATAACTTAACCTTGTTGCATTAATGGCTAATCCTTTCTCATGCCTTTCTTAGAAGTGGAAGATAATTGTGTTCTACCTTTTTGGTATAATGGAAGACAATTTTTACTCAAAATGGAGGGAAACTCTCAAAGTGATTTTAAAGTGAGTTAAATACTTCATGCACCTTTGATCACTTGCGCACCTTCGATGAATTTCATGCCTTTTATACTTACACACCCACATATATTATGTGCCCTATTTAAATTGCATACTTATCATTATTACATTAACATGTATGATTCCTTACCCCACACTAAAAGGGTTTGTGGTCCTCCATGAAAACACATTATGTACAAATATTCAAGATTTCATTAAATAAGAGACACGTGCTATAAAGGCAACACTTTTTATTGAAATTAGTAAATCCTAACCTAATGGTATTAAGCTTTATTGATTGAAAAATTTTAGTTAAATTGAATCAAAATATGACCAAATCTAACTTCCATTGTAGTGCCTTGGGAGGGACCATCCATTCATTTTAATCGATAAGGTCTAGTAGGTTGAATGCTATGAACTATGAATGATCCATCCCAATGGATGCAAAGTTTCCCAAGGTGGTGCAAAAACTTGGAGTCATATAACAACACCTTAATTCCTAGAGAAAAGACTTTGTTCTTTAGATGGTGATCATGCCATGCTTTCTATTTATACTTCTTGACATCATGACTCCAATGGGTGAGAAATCGAGTCTCATCTAGTTTCATAAAATCATCTAGTTGGGATTTCAAAGAGGATTCATCATCCAATTTTCCCATATGTGCTATACAAAGAGATGGAACCAAGAACTCCACTAGGATAATTGCTTCTTTTTCATACACTAAGTTGAATGGTGTGATTTTATTAAGATGTTTGTATATAGTTTGATAGGCCCAAAGTACTGTAGATACTCTATCATCCCAATTAGTTCAACCAACATTATAGAATTTTATTAATGTGGTACCTAGGATCTTATTGAAAGATTTAGCAGTTCCATTGGCCTACAGGTGGTATGGTGTCATATTATAGTGCATGATCATGAACTTAGTGAATAAGATGCAAATCATCTCATTCAAAAAGTGGGTTACATAATCATTGGTAAAGCTTAGGGGACATCCAAACTATGTTATAATGTTTTTCTAGATGAATCACATGGTAGTTATTATAATACAGTCTTTTGTTGACACTATTTTAGCCCAACATGAGATGTAGTTATCTACTATAATGATGTATCAAAAGCCTATTCATCATCTTGATGGAGTGATAGGTCCCACAAAATCAATAGCCCACTTTCAAATGGTTCTTGAGAAGGAATAGGTTATAATGGCATAATGTCTCTCTTATTGGGTTTTCCTATGCACTAGAAGATATCACATTGCCTAACATATACCTTTACATATTTAAATAATGTTGGCCACTAGAGTTTGATGATCAACACCTTGAGCATGGTAGCCTCTTCAACATAGTGTCCTTTAACAATACCTTCATGGACTTCTCATAACACCTCAGGGCATTCATGTTTCATTACACAATGATGATCATCATGATCCACTCCTATGATGAGTTTATAAGGTCAAGTTACTTTTTCTCCTATGAAGTGAGAGAATCAAGTGTGCATAAGAAATGACAATATCTTCTAGTTCTTTAGGTACCTAGACAACTAAAGAGCTATGGCATAAATCATCTCCTATGACATGTGGGGGTTCTTCTATCTTAATTCAAGATAAGTTTAGGTCCATGTCTTTCCCAGCACTACTAAGATATCTTAGACATTGCCTAACATATATAATGTTAGCCAAAAGATTTACATATTTAAATAATGTTGGCCACCAGAGTTGAGTTCCCAAAATGAGCAAACACCTTGAGCATGGTAGCCTCTTTAACATAGTTTCCTTTAACAATACCTTCATGGCACTTCACATGCAACACACTTTTTTAGAAGCATTCATGTTTCATGTAGTTTCACAATGATGAATCGGTCTGTTTACCGACGTCGGTGGTTTTCATCGGTCTCATCTCCTTTCTCCCGCCCATGATCCATTTTATCAAAGATTCATCCTATGATGAGTTCTCCCTATAAGGTGTGGTGTCTTCATCAGCTGTAAGTTAGGTCTAAAGTTTCTCCTAAGCAGTGAAGTGAGAGAATCACAGAGGGAAATAAATGAAAAATCTTGAGAATAGCACTCTGATGTCTATTGGTGCCATCTGTGGACTCCTATGTCGAGATCAAGAAGTCATTGATCTTCAGAATCCAGAAAATGATACAATATCTTCTAGTTCTTTAGATGCTACCTAGGTTACAACTAAAGAGCATTGGATACATCAGGAAGATCATCTTCTATGACATGCTGGAAGGGTTCACTTCTATCTTAATTTCTGTTTTAGCAAAATGCATGCAATTTTGTAATTTGTAATTACGAATAAAATAGGAAAATCTAAAAGTCAAAGATGAGTCATCTTTGAGATATTTTATATATTTTATTATTTTCTTTGAGGATTTTCTCCCTATATATAGTGGAGACCTCATTTGTAAAGCATCTTGGAAAAATTGAGAGCAAACACTACTATTGAAGCAACTACTAGTGCTCAGATTCTTTTTGTTGAATGAATAGAAGAAGTGATTTCAATCTGTGTCAAGGAAATAGTTTCTTATGTACTCTTTCCTTCCTCTTGTTTATATATAAGCAAAGTGAATGTGTTGATATTATCTAATTTAGAGGGTTGACTAAGATATTTATCTTTTGTAGTTTCAGGTGAAGACTTTGTGCTTCACTAATGGTTGTACTTGTTCCATGTGAAGAAGCTATTTGTGTTTGCGTGAGCGTTCTTGTGACTTTGTTACTTCAGGTAATCTCTTGCTCTTCATTTGATACCATTCCTGAAAGGAGTGTTGTTAACTTTAGATCAGAGATTTTCCTCTTTTGTCTTTCATACATTACTTCTGAAAAAAGAGAAGTAGATGCTGTTATACCACCCCCATGTGTTATTTTCTGCTTAATTATATATATACTTATAGCACGCAAATACTGATAGGGAACCTCCCCTTGATAGAGGAGAGATTTACCTCGTCTAGATCTGGTAAACCCATACTATTCATAGTGTAAATCTCCCTTATGCTGTGGTATAATTCCTTTTAGTTGGTGTCAACTTCTTACTAGAAATTAAATAGGGTGATCTAAGTGTCCTTCACTTGGTTATGTAAGTATCACACCAACTACCATGCTAGATGCATCAACATGGACATACAAAGGATTTGTCCAATCAGGGAATTGCAAGATATGAGTAGTAACTAACTTTTCCTTGAGTGTTTCAAAAGATGATTTGTAAGAATTAGTCCATATAAACTATTCATTGTGATTTAAAAGTTATTCTAGGGGTGAAACAATCTTGGCATAACCTTGGATGAAATTTTTGTAATAGCTTGTGTTTCCTAGGAAGGTGTGCACTTCACACTGAGTCTTGGGCATTGAAAAATGGAGAATCACTGAGACTTTTGTTGGGTCCACCATAATTCCTTCCTTACAAATAATATGCCCTATAAGTACACCAAAAAGTGTTATGAATAGGCACTTCAAATTTAAGGAAATTTGTAACAACTGATAGTAATTAAGCATGAGTCTTAGATTAGTATAATGGTCCTTAACCAAACCATATACTATCTAGTGATCTAAGTAGACTTAGAACAATTTATGATTGAAATATTTAAAATCCTCAACTATAATCTATGAGAATACTACTGGGGAAATTTTCAACCCAAAAGGCATGATGATATAGGCAAAAGATCCCCATTCTATAGCAAAAGTTGTTTTAGAATGGTCTACCTTAGTTATTTAGACTTTGTGGTACTCTGAGAATCCATCTATAAAAGAATACACTTCACAACAAATAACACCTTTTAGGATCTCCTCCATGAAAGGCATTGGAAAGTGATCAGTCACACAAGATGCATTGAGCACTTTGTAGTCCACATAAATATGTATATGCCCATCCTTTTTGATACTGATTACCATAGGGATGACCCAATCAGATTTGATTATAGGAGTGATTACTCTAGCATGGAGCATACTATCAATTTCTTCCGTCATGTGTGCCTAGAGATTCAAATTCATTCTATATGGTCATTTATTTACTGGTCAAGCACTATTGACTAGATTGATGTGCATTTTCCTTAAAGATGGGTGGAATCCCTTCATGTCATTGTAGTTACAAAAAAACACATCTTGGTACTCTTTCAATAACTAAAAAATTTGTAAGATCTCTATTTCAATCCAATAGTTCCTAACTGTAGCCATCTTTTGTTCTTGTTCTATGCCAATGTTGCATTATACAATTTGAATAGGTCCATAAAAGGGATTATTTGATTAGAGACTTGTATCCTAAATAATTCATGTACCATTTCTTGGAAGGAAATCTAAATGGTTAGTCAAGGGGTTGAGTGAATTAGATCCTTCACCTTCATCTACTTTGAAGATAAGTTTTTGCTTTCCCAAGTAGATCTCTTCACATCCTTCTTCATTAGGAACTAGAGTGGGCATAGAAAATGGAGGTGTTAAAGGCTCATTAAACAAGTGTAAAGGTTTCTCAATTTCTTGATGGATGTTCTATAGGTGGTCTTCTAGGGGACTCAAGTCTCTAATGACTACTTCATGCATGGCTTAAAGGGTGAGGTGCAAGTCTATCCTTGGTGAAGAGTAGGATAGTGCCAACATCATGTTATCATTTAAGAATTGATATAACCTGGTACCAATGTGCCTTTATTCATTAATATACCATGCCTATGCTCAAGTTCATAGAGTCCCATAGAATACATGAACTTAGAGGTACTCTGGTAAGTATGTGTCCTTAGCTCACCATATTGTCTCACAAGCCTCAATGTGAGGTTTAGGTACTTTCACACCACTATAACTAAGTATTTTCCTTACCTTATTATCATGATGAAATATGTGGTGTAAAGTAGATCATACTTGATCCTAGTTTAATAGGCATTCTTTATGAGTACACCACCATCTTATGGTGGTGCCATCAAAAAGTTGATTTAATGACCTCATCTGATCATCCTTAGTGTTGTATAATTCTTCAAGGTATTGGATGAAGTCACATACCTCCATTTATCCTTGGAACTATGGGGCTTCATCAATTATTTCTAGTGGTGGTCCTATCCATGGCCCATGTATTGGTAAACCCATGAGGTGAACAAACTTATGACATTTATGGAGTTGATGGAAGAGGTGATTTTGGCTATTGATGGTGGTATATAGTCTCCTAGTGAGGTCATAATCACCATGAGACTAATAATTACATGCATTGCTTGTAGTATCAAAAATTGATTGGGTATTTATCCAACATAGAATACCATCTAGGGTTGGATCATGTTATTTATTATTTTGGGCTATGCCATTATACAAGTGGTTGATGTCTTCATCAGCATTAATAGGCTAAATATAAGGAGGTCCTTATGCTTGGTCTAAAGGTATTAATATACATTGATTGATGTTCTCAAAACTAATGTACTAGTTTTTAAATCTCAAGTCTGCATGGTTCTCATAGCACTAAGGCCTTCCCAATAGAGCTGGATAGTCATCAACTTTAACTAATTCCAAAACCTCAAAATTTGCTTTGAAAGAAACCCCAAGTATGTCAATTATGGCATTCTTGAGGACTCAAATAGGATGTGCTAGAGTCTTATTTGCCATAAATAAGACATGAGGAGAAAGCTACAAGGCTAGACTAGAAATTTTTTCCAAGCATCTTTAGTGAGGACATTGACTTCTACTCTGGTATCTACTAAGATGTCCCAAATTACACATCCATTGATGGTAGAATTAAATAATATTTATCCATCATCTAGGGGAGTAGAGGAACTAGGATTTTCTTGACGTCAAGCATGATTTAAATAATGATCTTCACTTTGGTGACTGTGAGAGTGGACTTCATTTGGTAAGTGAGACTGACTTTTAAGCCAAGTTCTTAGTTAGGGAATAATGTCCTCATCTAGTATATGTTTGAATAGTTCTTGGAAATTGTCCCACACCACTAATCAAGATTCAACTTCCATTTGCATTGTAGCTTGACGTGTCACATCCTTGTCTTTGAGGTATTGAATCTTTCCTTAGAGTTTTTGTACAAGTGCCATTGTATCCTAAAGGACATCCTTTTATTGCTAAGCATAAGGGTACTTTATATCTCATGGTTCTTCCTAATGTACCTTCTCAATTGGGTTGGCTGTGGATTGAGTTTGTCCCCCACTATGAGTGGTGATATTTACTTATTGCACTATTGGGATGATTGTGCATGCATGTCCTTATGGTTTGTCTATTTGAATCATCCTTTTCATTATGCTCCTTAGTGATGGCTACATATAAATTAGGATACTCTTCTAGCTGATGGTCCTTTTTGTAAAATGCACATGTCAAGTACTCTAGGAAATCCCTTTGATAGTGGTTTAGAAAACCACATTTATAATAGGTTCTTAGTGGAAACTAACCACCACCTCATCCTCATATTTTCCCTCACCCATGGTAGACACCATTGTCTTGGGTATTAGCAACTGAGGTTTGGCATGTGTTGCATACTCAGGATTTATGAATATCACTGATCAATTGATAGTCATTGGTATCATGGGTGTAGACATCATAAATATTAAAATACTTAGAAACCTTAGTGTTCATAGCTCATTGTAAAGGAAGACAAGAATATACATCATGTTCTTCATGGTCGATCTCATAGTTTTTTTTGAGTACTACATAGATGTTCTTGCATGGGTATTTATTCCTCATATGCCCTTTAGTTTCATAGTCAGTACACTAGACACCATTATGTGTATCATGTGCATTATTTTCTATCAAATTTTCAATTTGTGATGCCATAAACTCTATCTACACCTACATAAAAGGACTAATCTTGGTATCCATTATTTCAATTGATTTAGTGTGGAGGGAAGCTTCTAGAGCCTCACACACACTAGTGAAGGTTCTTTGTGATAGAGTCCATCAAAAAGGTAACAATAATCCTCCCATAAACCATTGTGCATGATGAGTAATGTTTATTTCAAATGATAATTTAGAGAATAAGGTTTTGATTCATGAATCATACTCATGTATGCTCTCTGTAAGTCATTTCTTTATGTCCTTCAACATCACTATACATTACTGCTCAAACTCAAGAATATCAAATTCTTGTAGAAAGTCTACTTTGAGCTGATCATAGTCAACCACTACTTATTAAGGGTCAAACTTCTGATACCACTTATGTGTGCACTATAAAAGTGTATTTTCAAATTGTATAGCCTTATGTTTAAAAGACATGATGCTACATGTTCTCCAAATCAATTCACACTTATGGACATGCTCAACTACATTCTCTACCCCTCGATATTAAAGTAAGTATAATGTCATCTCATAGTAGACCATAGTGGGTTGTGGTTGAGTGGGTGGTTTCTGGGAAGATCCAAATCTTGTTCCATGAGGAGGGGGTTCACTTCTACGTGTGCCTCCTCTTAATCCTCCTCCAGTGCCTCTAAAAGCAACACTCATGGAAAGAGGCATGGTAGAGGGTTGGTTTCCCAAGTTTGGGCCTGTATTTTAACCTTAAGGACCAGACCCACTAGGCATACCAAGCTGTGCCATATAACTCCCTTGTAGGGGGAAAGATAATGTAGAATATGAATTAATGTCTAATGTCATAGTTTCAATCTCCCTTATTGGTTCAATTTTTGAATTTATACTATTTGTATCTCAATTTTGTATATGTAATCTATCTAACTCAAAGGCATGAGCATGCACTATAGTGGGGGAGCTTGAATAATTTAGAATTGGTTCCTCAACTCTTGAAGTCTAGCTTGGTTCTCCTTGAAAGGATATAAGTGGTAATGAATTTGGTTCAAAAGTGATGGGTACCTCATGCATGTCCACCTCCTTATAGCTCTTCACAACACTACTCAAGGTTTCTTGATCTCTTCCCATGCTACTAACTCCCATGATCCTCTATCAAGATTCATCATTTTTCTATTTATATAATGCTCACTGACTTACTACCATGTTAAACCCATAATCTTTAATCAAACCCTAGTCTCCCCTTCCAAATGTGTAGGTCATGCACAAAAGAATTTAGCTCTCCATGGGTAGAGTTTCCAACCCAAGGTCAATAATTAATTTTTTAATTTTGAAGGCAAATAATGAGAGATAGTGTCCCCTCAGTTCTCATATAAATTAGAATTTTGATTCCTTAGGACATGAATAGGTGGTCACAATGTATTCCAAAATGTAGCTATTTCAAATGCCTCTCCACCAAAAGTTAATTGCTCACATCCAAGGAACTCCAAGTCATTATAAACTCCTCTACCATTCAAGAGTCCAAGGTTACCTTCTTCCAAGATTTTTAGACCATCCTTATTTTTTAATTTTGAAGGCAAACAATGAGAGATAGTGTCTCCTCAATTCTCATATAAATTACAATTTTGCTTCTTAAAGACATAAATAAGTGGTCACAATGTACTCTAAAATGTAGCTATTTCAAATGCCTCTCCACCACAAGTTAACTTCTCACATCCAATGAACTCCAAGTCATTCTAAAATCATCTACCATTAAAGAGTCTAAGGTTACCTTCTTCTAATATTTCTAGACCATCCTTGAGCATATGCTAATATCTAAGCATGAAAGAGACCTGGGACCTCAAAAAATAAAGTTTCATATAGAGAACTATAGAGATTTTTCTCTACCCACTATCGTGTAGAGATTACTAGTTTAAGATATGAAACCAAAAAGTTATCCTCAACACTAGTTACCTATTCTTAAATATTTTTTAACGTAATGCGATCAAACATTTTTTCATGATTTTGTTCCAATTGCTTTGAGTCCCAACAATGGAACCAAAATGTTGGGATTTTTTCATTTATTCTAACTCCAAAGATGAATTTTCTCCCAACAAGATAGCATGTTAGCCCTATCATGTGAGATTTAAGTCTCATGCAGTCACCTGAAGTATGTAGTAAAAGACTAGTTCTTGAAATCTTTGTAGAATATTAGTGTAGGTTTGTTCATATTATATTATGTAACTCAAAGAATTATTTAATAACATAGATTTCTACTACTATCCTTCTCATCCTAGATGTAACTATCACTAATACAAGGATCACCATCATTATCTAAGAATTTACTTAGAATAGAAAAAGATACTAACAACAAGACAAAGAACTAAACCACACCCATCTCTAACACTTAGTGTAATTCATCATTCTTAACAAAATTTGGTAAAAACTAATATTTCTCATTATATGCTTAGTGATTTAAAAAGCAAGGCTCAAATATTTATTCTATAAAAACCATCATCACAAATGATTACAATAGGGGTATTTATATATGTATCTCTTTGACCAAGTGTTACTTATCATTAATGTCATAAATAGATGGCACACAAACTCCCAATAGACTGAGATTCATGGCACTTTACATTAAGATCTTCCTAAGGAATTGAGGCCTTGTGCTCTTAGATCCTCACTCTATACTATATACTGGCTATCATGTGTTTTATTCCTAGTAAACTGGTATAAATCCTCCAATCAATAAGGTTGAAGTATCCCATTTGAATTGTTCTTATAACTACTCTAGATTCCCTTGCACTCTGCTTCCCATGTGATCCCCTAGTCTTCTACTTTTGTTTTGAGGCCTTGTTCTTGGGTCCCTTGTGACTTGTTTTCTTTTGACTGGGTCCTCTCACATTGGGTCTCCTATGCCATTGTCCTTTCATGCCCAATAAGTTCCATGTCATGACACTTCTATGCCTATCAACTATGTGCCATGGTCTTCCCATGCCATGGTCCTTCTGCACCATATTGGACTTGCAACAAAATGGATAATGATCCTTCTAAATTGTGTGCCAAAATGGAACAACACTTAGTCAAAATTTAGGGGCCAACAAAACCACTCCTTATATCATTTGTAGACCTAGTCACAAGTGTAGACTTCCTTAACCCTCCTAGAAATATTTGACCCCTTGGATACTTTTCATATCCCTTATTCTAAACTTAGGATTATTATTATCCTTGTATTTAATTCTTTAAGTGTTGTTGTAAGCCACTTAAGTGGCCTTATTTGACCCAAAATTTGAATATAATGGAAGAGCCAACTTTGGAGGGTGACAGAAAGTGGGTTTTAGATATTTTGTGTTGATTTCAAAGTCCTTGGATTGATATGGATGTTGGAGAATATTTCTAAGATCCAAATAATAATTTTGATGCAACCCATGTGCCCATTTATGGTAGAGGATAGTGGGTTTATTAATGAGGGATGGACTGACTTGCTTGCCACAAGGGCTTGCAAGTGAAGTTATGGATAAGAGAGACTTATTGACCTTGATCTAAGGGATGGGAATGGACACATGTCACATTACCATTAGGTTTTATATTAGAGAGTTTAGCCTATTTAAGGAAAGAATGCCTTCCTTGATAGGACTTTTTCTCATTTTGAAATCTAAAACATTATAAGTGGAGGAGAGAAAGACAAAGAAGAGGAGGAGCTTAGAGGTAGAGATTAGATAAGGAGGATAACTATTACCCAAGGATTGTAGGAAGTGTTCTTGAGTGGATACAAGAGGGGATCCAAGGTAGGCTTCCATGCCCATTCTATTTAAATTGTATTTATGAAAAAAATATCTTTATTCCTCAATCTGATTGTAGTTTTCAAGAGGTGTAAGGCCATTTGGCTTACCCTCATTCTTTTTTTGTATTGACATGGTTGTGTCAATCATCACCATGTGTTTATAATTCCTATTTGGGATTGGAGATGTAACATCCCTCTTAAAGTATTGGCTATTTTATATGCCTTTTTATTGACTTAAAATGGCAAATCTATGATGTAAAAATTTGTTTGAAATTGCATGCCTTATTATGTTTTTTTTTGTATAATGATAGAGGCTGGTGGAACAATAATTAATAAGCCTTTCTATGTGATATTTGGTAGGATAAACTATGTGTATGGTATCCCATGGACAATAGATAGTAAAATGAGAGGGATACATCCACATGTTCTTTTTCTCCTTTGGTATGTCTTTGAGTTAAAAAAGTGTTATTCAGTATGGTCAATTGTGTGTATGATATCCCATGACCAATATATGGTGGAAAAATATGGAGGCATCCCAAAATTATTCATGTCATTTAGTGGGACTTTGTTTTAGAAATGTGCTATTTGACATGGTCAATTGTGCATATGCTCTCCTATGGCCAAGAGATGGTAAAATAAGGAGGAATCCCCATGTTCTTCTTCTCTTTCGGTGGGTCTTCTATGTTGAAAAGGCATATATGGATGTGTTGTTATAATTTAGTGTTTGATATTACATTTTTATCCCTTGTATGCTTATGTGTGGTTGGAAGCCTCTCTTATATTATAAAACTTGTGATTATGCTTGATGTGTTTCCTAGTGATTGAACATTAATAAGCCTTAGCTATCATTCCAACCTTATTTTGTTATATTTTACAACATAAAAATGATGTGAATATGATCAGAGTTGGGAGAATTAGGCTTAGAGGTGCCTAGGGTAGCTTCTTGATGATGGAAAAAGGATGAGAGGAGAACTCCTTTTAATTGGCCGTACGATTGCTTGTGGAATTTATTTGAAGAATAACTTTTGCAAAGTCTTGTATAGATTTGTAAATAAATTATATTGGCTATTTGAGACTCATGTTATTACAATTATGTAGTTGTAAATATGTATTTAATGGAATTGAATTGTAAGTCATTGGAAAATAACATGATGTTTATTTATCTCTTGCTTTCCCTTCCTATCAATTAGATCAGACTATAAAAATAATGAAATAATATTTTGTGTTCAAAATCAAATTGTATATTCTGGTTGGACATATATTTATTTGTTTTTTTATAGTTATCTAAAAATAAAAGTGATCTCTTTCCAAAAGTCTCAAAATTCATTGATTTGTGTGAAGTCAAGGAAGGCTAGAAGTATTTGTGTAATTTTTAAGCACTTAAAATCATTCCAAAATTTTCATTTTTATACTACAATGTATGGTTAATCAAGGAATTAATACAATTGACAAAACAATTTTATGACTTAAGGGTGAATTTATATGAACTTTTTAAAGTTTTAGTAGTAAAACTCCTGATACCTCCTTTATAATCTGCCCCCACTTTGTCTAATTTATTCACATGTAAAATGGTGCTTGGGGGACTTTTAAAAGATTTAGATAAAAATTTAAGAAATTATGAGCCTGTATCAACTCATTTCATAATATTTTGCCTTATGGATAAACAAATATGAGTTTTTGAAAATTGATACTCTATAGGGAAGTTTGTTTATTTGACATTCCCTTTAGAAGGGCATTATCCCTATCTTGTAGGCTAAATGACTAAAATAAGCTAGCAGTCACTCATGTGACTATGTAGAGGGATTAATACCCTTAAGGTCTAGAATTAAGTGCTACATTTAGTGATTTAATATCATATGAATAAATGGCCAACCATTGGGGACAATGTGGCATCATTTTAAACCCCAACTGTGGTAATAAAAGTTCCATGATGATTAAAAATTATTAAATGGAAACAACTAAGCCACAATTAATATAATAAATATAAATATTTGTACTATAACATTGATAATTTTATTAAACATATGTCTTCCTAATGTTTAAGACCTGCAACTCATTTTAAAAAAAGAACTAGAATTATTTCTTTTTGTATACCTATTTTGTGCATTTGATTGTAGAGACATGAAAAATCGAAGGTAGGGTAACCCAAAAAGGGATCCCATTATTTTTTCATATTTTTATACATAAAATAATTTTTGAGACTTGGAAAAGCATAATTTTCTAGATTTGACCTCCTTATTCACAAATATACTTTAGACCTCTTTCAATCGAGCATTCTTATTTTTTTGAAGCCAATTGCAGAGATTAGAGGCCCAGAGGTGGGACAACCCAAGAGGGACCCCTCTCAAATTTTTCCCCCTTCCATATGGAATAAAATTTGGAACTTCAAACCTCAAGGTTTTAATTTATGCAAGTTTTATCCTGGGTATGCCTTTTTGGCATTGTTAGCTTATGCAGACTCTTAGAAGCATCAAATTGGGTTGACCTAAAAGGGGGCCCTACTATTTTTATGCCCTCCAATCTTTGAAAAAATAAAGACTTGAAACAAAGTTTTTATGAAAATTTCACCTTAAACCTTGTGGCCACCATTGATAGATGTGGTGGAGCTTGAAGTTCCCAAGACATTTTTGGAAACTACAATAGATTGAGACTTTAGATTAAAATATCAAAGATTCCATTAATGGTAGTCATCCAAGGTTGAGAAAGGAGAAGAGGGATGACTATGGAAAAAATCATCCTCCAACACCTCCTCATTCCTTTAAAAAATATGTTTTTTCAATCCAATGACTAAATTGAAGGCCTTATGGCCTCCATAAGGATATTTAGGGCATCCTTTCTTTAGCCAGATTTGATAGTCAAGGTTGATTTGATCCGATAGGTGAAATAGGTTGCCCCATTCTCAGGGGGCTTAAACTAGATATTTTAGGTACCTTTTTAGGTCCTATGGGGACTAAATGATATTTGTTTAATCACTTTCCTCTAATCTAATTCAACATGAAATTTGAATTTATTTACAACTTAAGTGTGAAATAAGCCATATGATTGGTTGAAATTGCTCAAGATTCTCCTTAAACACCATTATGAGTTAGGATATCTCATTTGAGCAAGTGGTTGATTAAACCCACCTATATTTGGTTGTGTGTCCATTTTAGTCTTTAGGGCCATGGGCCCCACTGCAACTACTTATAGAGTTTTAGGCTTGTGTGAGACCCTGCAAGCTAATTAGAACAAGTGAGACATGTATGGTTGCATAATGATTATGCATCCACTAATGCTTTACCTCCATCCCATTTAGGCATGTGGGTTATTTAGATGATTTTGTGTCTCATGCCATGAATATGGTGAGCCAATGGGAAGTGTATTTGTGAAGAATGTACATTGCACATTTATAAAAATAATGGGTTATTTTTATGTGTGTTTCTATCATGTTAGTTTTGGGCATGACATTTTGGTATCATAGCATGGTTTAAACACTAGGATCTTTGGGTATTATTTTTTGGCACCATTTATTATACAAAAAACCAATGTGTGTAATATTGGGTGTTACACTTCATTGAGGAGGTAAGAAAAGTACACATGAAGAGTTCTTTGGACTATGGACTCTTCATACAAGTAATAAACGCTTTGCTTCTTACTTGGTATTTGCACCTAAGAGACCCATGATAGGATTTTTGGACATCCATATATATAGTTAAACATATGAGGTTTGGTGAAGGCTTGGAATAAGTTTCCAACTAGGTGTCAGGAAATAAAATGGCTACAAGGGCCAAGTGACTTTTAGCAAGCGAGCAAGCTCTTGTGTGATATGTTGATGGGACTTTCCCATGAATATTTTCATACACATATTACTTTGGAATAATTTTTAGATGATTTATTTGATAAATTGATTTTGGTCCTTAAGACCACGAATATTGATATTAGCTTAACAAAAGAGTGTCTTGTACATCTAGGGTTGAGATGGGCCTTTCTAGGTTCAATGAATCCATTTCATGAAAACATTTTGTTTCCATTCAAGAAAAGTCTACTAGAGGGTTATTTTATATTATCTCAACTTGAGTGATGAGATTATAATGACTCGATATGCATTTAGTTAAGCCATCCCCCTTTCTTTTAGTTATTGAATCTTGCCTTGAGAGTAGTTCTAGGAAGTGTTTGGGTATAACCTATCCTTAAGTTAAAAGCCTTATCTTTGTGGACCTTAAAGGGGTATAAAGACTTAGGGACATACTTGGACCATGCAAGGGATTGAGATCCTTATGGAATTGCACATGGATTTAAAATTGAAACCTATTTGCATACATGTGAACATTGTTAGATTTAGTCCTCACCTTGGGTGATGGATCGGTGATATCACATGGATGGCCTTGATAGGAAGCCTTTTGTGGGTCACTTTATTTTCACCTATATTTGTGGTGAATGACCTTTATCTCATTTTGGTAAAGAGATTTAACTTGTTTTTATCCAAAAATTGGATATAATATTTGTTGAATGATGTTGGTTGGAGAGGAACATATAGGCCTTTGAGACCTCTTAGCACCAAGTAGGTGCGATTGGCTTAGTTAATTTGTTAACTATGTTAGATTGTTATTAGTTTTTATTGTGCACATTTAATTTATACCCAAGGTATATAAATCTAGTTTGGATGTTGATATATATATGTTGTGGTCAAACCCCATTGAGGTTTTGATCCCATTTCTTAAAGTATATGTTTAGAGAACACCGTTGTGTAGAACTAATAGTGGCTTAAAGATGACCTTGTTGATAAGGACCCTTGAGAGGAATTTTGGTTTTCCTCATTGATAAGAATGGTAGAATGTATATTATTTCTTATGGAGCATCTTGAATGGATTGATGTATCCATAATAGTTTTAGTTCCTTGATAATAGAGATATAAATTCCATAGAGAAGTTTTGATTTTATGGTGGTGGAACCTATTTGGGTGGGTTGTCATTGAGTTTTTGATATAATTGATGAAAGATAAGTATCTTTTGGAGATAGAGGTAGTAGTAACCCTAAGTGGGTGCACCTCCTCATTATTAAACATGTTCATGATAAGAATATGCATTTGATTTTGTAACTTGTATACTAGCTGACTAGAGCATATAGTTTAACATTGATTGTGATATTCAAACTTTTATTGGTGATGATCATTTGAGGTGACCCTTTTCCTTTTTTCTTTGGAAATTGCTTCCTTTTAATAGTACATGTTGTGAAAATGCATGCATAATCTGATGGTATGTGATACAATATTGGATTTTGGGGTTTGTAGTGTGTCATTTTCATAACCATACCAAACCCTTATTTGGATTATGAATTTTGGGCCATCTTAGAGTCTAGATTGAATTAGAGGTGTTACACATCTTTGATTATTGAGAATTTATTTGCATAAGAGGATGCATTCTATAGTGGTCACATTTTATTAATCATCTAGGATTTTAATTTATACATTGACTCCTTATATTATGTTTTGACCCCTTATTTTCAAGATTGTCATCGATTATTATGCGAGTTTCTTGAAATGTTTGTATGAGCATGTTTCAGATTTGAGCTAGGTGAGTTGAATTCTAGAGAACCGTAATAGACACAACACATGATTCCTAGAAGTTTGATGTTGTTTTGAGTGTGTGTCCTTAATGAATCACTTGTACTTATTAGAGTTTTTAATTGATTAGTTCAACCAAGATTTGTAAGTGCTTATTATATACTATGTTAGGTAGGTGAGTACCTAACATAGTTCATGAGTTCATAAACAAGAGGATCCTAGAACCTTATTAATCACCTTAGATCGATTAGCCTTGGTAATGGTTAGAAATTGGTAAGCAAAGTCACTAAGAGCCACTTTTGTTTTGTGTTATGGGTGTTGTGCAAGTATGTGATGCTTCTCACCTAAGCAAGTGTGCACATGTTAGATGAGTTGTATACCTTGTAGATGTCAGGGAGGGTATATTAAAATACCCCTAAGATATTAGAACCACCTTTGAGTGGTGGGAATACTCCTCATATGAGAGTGTAATAGGTTTTTTTAGTAACTTCATATATGTTATGAATTTAATTATGGATTGATATTCCATACACTTCCTTGGCTTGGGGGAGACATTTTGTTTTGTTAACACTTAATTAGAATTGAGATGAGTTGATACACTCTCATCATCTATTGGCATCATCATACGTCCACTGATTATATTCATATATTTCATGATGTTAAGTAATTGTTCCTTTGATCAAAGACTTATTTATTTAGTGTTGTTTAGACTACATTATTTGACCTTCATAGAATGATATCTCCTACATCATGTTGGCCAAAGAAGTTATATAGATGGAGCAACTTGATGCCTCCATGAGGTTTAATCCCTTTACTCATATTTGGGGAAATGTGTTATGATATTTACCACTTATAAGTTGATAAGCATGTGATGATTTTTAAAAATTAGAGTTGCAATGCATTCTTGATAGTGCATGAGGGTATCAAAGAGTAATGTTTCTAGTTGTGGACATGTTAGATCCCTATTCTCCATTTGTGGTCTTCTATAGCCACACTTTTCAATATTATTGTGTCTAAATTATGAATTTTTACCATGTGATATGGTGAACCTTGATTTATTTTGGTACTTGATTGGATTTATAATTTGTTTAGAATCATTTTTTTGGTTTTCCTTTCTATGGATTTTCATGTTGTTTAGACTTTTATTATTTTAAAACTTTATTTAATGTTGAAGCTCCTATTTTTCCAAATCTTCAGTTTTGGATTGGATTAGGCGGTCTAGCCATTTTCATCTTTATTATTATTTGGATTATATTAGGTTGATTAACATTGATTTTTGTTCTCCTTTGTGTATTGAGTTGGGCTACTTAACCAATTTGGTTTTACTACTTGATTGGATTATTAAATTCTCAACTTGTTTAAATGTGTTATTTTGATGATCATTTTTGGTCTACCTTTCATCTTGAGTAAGTATTAGATTAGTAGGATAGAAGTATCTTGTTAGATTTAGTGGATGAGATAATCTTATGACTTGTGTAACTTATTGAGTAAGTGAGGAGACATTGTATCAATTTTTCATTCTATAGAGGTTGTAAGGATGGCGTGATCCTTAAATTTTTTTGTTATGTTAAACATTAACATATTTTTCCTCCTTAATTTGAGAGTGATGGAGATCAATCATGTTGTGATATTGGATATTTTTGTGTACCACATTGCACTTTGTGTTTTGTTAGTAGAAATATGTGATCACTAACTTAGATATAATGTTGATCTACGTCAACATGATTCTTATAACATCCTTTAAACTAGAATTTCAATCCTCAGTGACTTCTAGTAGGAATTCTACATAAGGGGACGGGGATGTGAGATGCCTATTTTCATGATGCTTACTTTTAAATTGATTGTGCTATTCACACATCCTTTTGAGACATGATTTATGTATTGTCAAGACACAAGATGCTATTGATCCCTTATGTTTGAGACAAAAATTATATATATTATGTGATGTTATTGATTTCTTATGTAAGAAAAATATATGTTTATATTAGATGATTATTATATTTATTATCATGTCACTTTACTTACACTATTTTGGTTATCCATTATGATGTTTATTATTTTTATACTACTATAACTATTATTATTAAGCTTATATTTTATTATACATATGTTTACATGATTAGTATGAGTTTATTACCATTGAGATGTGATTCCTTAGATATGTCATGTGCATTTTATGTTGATTGAGATCACTTGTACTATTTACACTCTATATCTTCAACTATCTAGGGTAGAGAATTTTATGTGCACAATGTTGTCAAAGTGATAGGGGAGGTCGATGAAGGAACTAGGACTACTATAAGCATGAGTACATCATTGGTAGAGTGTTGGAATGTTTAATTGACCCTTCCATGATCAAAACTACTCCTTATATCATTTATAGACCTATTCAAAAGTGTAAACATCCTTAAGCCTCCTAACACTATTCAACCCATTGAATAATATTCACATCACTTGTTATAAAATTTAGGAGAAAGATTAACCTTGTATTTAATTCTTTAATTGTTTTTATAAGCCATTTAAGTGGTCCCCTTTAACCCAAAACTCAAATAAAATGGAAGAGCTAACTTTTGAGGGTGACATAAAGTGGGTTTTAGATACTTTGTGTTGATTTTAAAGTCCCTAGACCAATAGGGATTTTAGAGAGTTTTTATAGGATATAAAGAGGAATTTTGAGGCAATACATGTGACCATTTATGGCACATGATAGAGGTTTCATTAATGAGGGATGCACTTGCTTACCCATAGGGGCTTATAAAAGTTATGGATAGGAGATACTTGTTGACATTGATCCAAATGATGGGAAGGGACACATGTCACCTTCCAATTAGATTTTATAGGAGAGATTTTAACCTATTTAATTAAGGAAATCCTTCCTTGAAAGTATTTTTTCTCATTTTGAAATTTGAAAAAATTGGAAGTGGAGGAGAGAAAGAGAAAGAAGAGGAGGAGCTTAGAGGAAGAACTTAGAGAAGGAAAAGGATATATATCACCCAAGGATTTTAGGTGGTGTTATTGAGTGGACACAATAGGAGAGCCAAAGTAGGATTCCATGGCCCATTTTATTTAAATTTTATTTATGTTAAAATTATATTTCTTCCTTACTTTGATTGTAGTTTTTAGGGGGTGTAAGGACTTTGGCTTACCCACTTTCTTTGGTTGTATTTCCATGGTTGTGACAATATCCACCATGTGGTTTTTATTCCCATTTGGGATTATATATGTAACATACTCATAAAGTTTTATTTATTTTTATGTCCTTTTATTTTCTTAAAATGATAAAGCTTTGTTGCCAAAATTTGTTTGAAATTACTTACCTTGTGTTATTTTACGTAGTGATAAAGTTTGGTGGCATCTTAATTCCTAAGCCCTTCTTCATGGTATTTGGCATGGTAAATTATGATTATAATCTCCCATGGCCAAGTTATGATATAAAAATAAGGGGGAAAACCAATGTTTTTCTTCTCCTTTGGTGGGCCTTTATGTTGAAAACATGTTATTTGGCATGGTTGATTATGCATATGCTCTCCCTTATAAAAGATATGGTAGAAAATAAGGGAGGCATCCCAAAGTTATTATTATCATTTGGTGGGAATTTGTGATGTAAATGTATTATTTGGAATGTTCGACTGTGCGTATGCTCTCCTATGGCCAAGAAATGGTAGAATAAGAGGGAGACATCCCCATGTTCTTATTCTCCTTCAGTGGGCCCTCTATGTAATTTTTTTAATGGATTCCTTGTTATAATTTGGTGTGTTATATTGAATTTTATTTTTCCTTGTATGATTGTGTGAGGCTAGAAGCATTTCTTATGTAATCAAAATTGTGAGTCTCCTTGATGTGTTGCCTAGTGAGTGACCCTTAAAAATCCTTAATTATCATTATGACCTCATTTTATTAATTTTTACACCTTAAATATGATCTCAATATGCTCATATTTTGGAGGATTAGGCTTGGGGGTGCTTAGGATAGTTTCTTGATTATGTACAAATGATGGGAGGTGAGTCCTTCCTTTGGTTAGCCTTGTAACTATTTATTGAGTTCATTTGAAGACCAACTTGTGCAAACCCTTGTATAAATTTGTAAATAAATTATATTAGCTATTTGAGAGCCATCTTATTGTAATTATTTAGTTGTAAATATGTATTTAATGTAAGTAAATTGTAATAGTCATTGGTAAATAACATGATGTTTATCTATCTCTTGCCTACCCTTCCTATTGATTGGATTAGACTAAAAAAGTAATGAAATGATTATTTTGTGTTTAAAATAAAATTGAATATTATGGTTGGACATATATTTCTATATATTTTTACATTTATTTGAAAATAAAATTTATCTATTTCCAATTTTTTTGAAATTCATTGATTTGTGTGAAGCCAAGTAATGCTAAAAGTATTTGTGTAATTTTTATGCTCATTGAATCATTCCATTTTTCCCTTTTTTTTCATAAATTAGGGTTAATTGAGTAATTAATACAATTTAAAAAATAATTTTATGACTTATAAGTTAATTTATATGATTTTTGTAAAGTTTTAGTACTAAAACTCCTTTTACCTACTTTATAATCTTCTTATAAAATGATACTTGGGATGAATTTTAAATAAAAATTCAAGAAATTCTGAGCCTGTTACCACTTGTTTCATAATTTTTTATCTTATAAATCTTCCAATATGGATTTTTGGAAATTAATATTATGCATGGAAATTTATTTGTTTGATAGGTGATTTGGAAGGGCACTATCCCTATCTTATATGGCAGTTGGCTAAAATAAGATGATGGTCACTCATGTCATATGAATGGTAGGATAACTATTGGGGGCCACATGACATTAAAACCATGTGGGTTTAAACCAAAAAACAACAATCAAAGTTCTAAATGGATTTAAAAATGTTGACCATAAATGGCTAGGTGATATTTAATATAATAAATATAAATATTTACATTATGATATTGATATTTTTATTAAACCTATGTCTTCCTAAAGTTAAAACCTACAACTTATTTTTAAAAAATAGAACTATTTCTTTTTGGATACTTCTTTTGTGCAGTTGATTGCAGAGATGTGGAGAGCTGGAGGTGGGGTGACCCCAAAAGGGACCCCCCTTAGTTGTTTGTGCTCTTCCAAATTAAATATTTTTTGAGGCTTGTAAAAACATACTTTTCCAAATTTGACCCCCTTCTCCATAGAGATTATTTAGACCTATTTCAATCGAGTGTTCTTATTTTTGCAAAGATGATTATAGAGTATTAGAGGCCCAAATGTGGGGAAACACAAAAGGGAGCCCCCTCTTTTTTCATCCCCATTTTTATTGAATAAGTTTTTAAACCTTAAACCCTAGGGTTTTCACTTTGTGCAAGTTTTGTCTTAGGAAGGCCTTTTTGACCTTGTTGGCTTGTGTAGACTCTTGGAAGCCTCGAATTGAACTAAGCCAAAAAGAGGACCCCTACTTTTTTTATTCCCTCTACCATTTAAAACAAAACTTGAAGACTTGAAACTAAGTTTTTTCCAAAAATTTCACCTTAAATCTTGTGGTGACCATTAATAGCTATGGTGGAACTTGAAGCTCCTGAGACCTTTTTGGAAACTATGGGAGATTAAAACCTCCTAGAAGCTTTCTATCAAAATGCGTACTAACAAAAATAACTCATGCATATTTGTATCATGATATAATTTAAAAATAAAATAAATAGTTTATACCAAAATCTCAGAGACTTGATTAATGGTAGTTATTTAGGGCTGAGGAAGGAGATGAATTATGGCTATGAAAAAGTCATCCTCTAACACATATTCCCTCCTTTAAAAAAATCTAATTTTTCAATCTAATGAATGAATTGAAGACCTTATGGACTCCATAAATATATTTAGGGCATACATTCCTTTAACAAGATTTGATGGTCAAGGTTTCTTTGATCCATTGGTGGAAATATATTGCTCCATTCTCAAGGGGATCAAACGAGATATTTTAGGCACATTTTTAGGTCTTATGGGTACTAAATAATATTTTTTTAGGCATTTTAATCTAAGACAATTCAATAATAAATTTTATTTTATTTACAAAGTAAGTATGAACCAAGCCATGTGATTATCCAAAATCATTCAAGACTCTCCTTAAACACTGTTGTGAGGTAGGATGTCTAATTCGATAAAGTGGTTTCTCAAATCCACCTCTATTTAGTTATGTATCACTTTTAGTCATAGGGTCATGGGGCCAAATAGGACCACTTAGAGAGATGTAAGATTTTGTGAGAAATTGTGGGCCAATTAGAGTAAGTGGGACCAAAATGGTTATGTAGTGATCATGCATTCACTTGCACATTATCTAAATTTCATTTGGGTAGGAAAGTTGTTTATATGCTTGTGCATAACATGCCATGAATATGGTGAGCCAATGGGTTATGTAGTTTTTCAAAATTTGCATTGCATATTTATCAAAAAAATTGGCCTATTTTTGTGTGTGTTTCCATTATATCAGTTTTGGGCATGATAATTTGCCATTTGAAGATAATGTTGTAGGTCATTTAACTATCTTAGAATATGAAATTAAAAACATATAAAATCACTCTTTCCATATAGTAACACACTATGTTATTGTCTGATTATGACAAATTCATCCTAAGGAATATAGGGTAACAATTCTCAAATAATTTTTTTTCAAAGGTCTCCCACAACATGTTTATATCTCAACAAGTTTATTGGGGGCATACTTTTACAAAGGTTCTATCATTATTTGGTTAACCTTTATTCTTCATATCTTAATTCCTTACTGTTATCACTCAATTTTTCACCCTTGGAGAGGTAGTTCAAGCCTTATCAAATTTGAGTGGAACATGGGATTACCCCTTGACATATGGGTTGTTTATATTAGGGGTAAACCTCTAGAGAAGGGATAGCTCCCTTAATTTATCTATTGAGGCTCATCACCTGGACTATTAGCTTGTTGAAGTGAAAAGGGATAAAGAGAAAAAGAAATAAATATAATCTAATGAGGTGATACACCAAGTTAATATCCATAAGAATACCATGAACTTTCACTATGAAAGATGATTAAAAAAACTGACTTCAACATCTAAGGTTTCTCTAACGTAAGTATTTTAACATGGAGGTGATATGCAAATGAATTTATTAAGGTGAATGAATAAGAGGTTTGATTGTAGATTTTAGTACTCTTCCTCACACTTAAAGACATAAAAAGACATTAAATAAACTTAATGTGACATGTTAGAGAGAAAACTACTTGCATAAAACATGAAAGAGTAATGTAAACACAAGGATATATGATTATCACTTGTCATTCAACTATGCACTACTTCACACACTTCGATGAGAAGTTTAGAACTCAAAGCCAATTTGAAATATTTTATTAAAAGTAAAAAATAGTACTCAAACCAATAAGGCTTCACCAAAGTAGATGTAGACTTATAAAATTAGCCAAAAGTGGTTGCTTATTTAGAGAAGTATGGAGAGAGAGAGAGAGGGGTGTAGTATAAGAATATTGACAATATTGACAAGTGTCTATGAGAGTTAAAAAAATAAATGGAGTTATGAGATAGTCCAAATATACTTCAAAGTATATGTGTCTCACTCCTAAATAACCTCCAACCTTCCAAGTGGCATAGGGGTTATAAATTAGCTTGACACCTTGACTAGCTTCTTGAAAATTGCCCTTCTTCACATGAAAGGAGTGAAAAATGGAATTATCCATCAAAAATTCACCATGAAATCATATAAAAAAACTCATTGGACATATTCCATGACTTAATAATCTCCTCAGACCTGACATTTCATCATTCAAGTGCATAGGTATCTTGAAACTCTTCATTTCCCATGCCTAACTTGGTCCAAGTGGCCTAAAAATAAATTTAATATTATTAAAGTAATAATATATCCATTAAGGGTATTAAAATATGTTATTAGGCCTGAAAAAATCCATTTTGGTTCCTAGAAGAACTCCCAAGAACTCATTTTGCTCTGAAAGCCTTCACTAGGCCTAGTTTCCTTATAGCCCTAAAAATATGTAAACCTCATTATGTAGGGAGTTTAATGGATTAAAATAAGAAAAAATAATAATATTATAGGACCATTTATTTACTTACATGGGAGTTGTAAGTAAGTATAGGGCTCCATGTCAAATTTAATCTGCAAATTTTAAGTGGAAGTTCATATTTTCTACCTTTCTCTCTCCTTAATTAGGCCTCCTTATCTAGGACCCTATTTTCTTGATCCATGATTTTAACACACATGTGAAATTAAAAAAATAATGTGATTAAATTTTAATAGTATATAAATAACCTCCATGTAAATTTTGAGGTCCTAATACCCTATGGAAGTATGCAAACCAAGAAATCACCTTGTCACCTAGTCTCATTTTGAGCCTATTTGAGTCTGCCTTGGAAAATAGATATGGTTTGACCACATAAAGAATTTAATATGAATATTTTTTGGATTTTTATAGTTATTAAACATTGAAAAGTCCCCATAAAATTATTTCTAAGTTATTCCCTTCTCATAACACCTATAAAACACTAAAAAACATATAAAATAAGGCATTTATGACAGTCTGTACAAGTGACATCAACATCAAAGTATATGAATAGAACAAAGTTGGAGTAATAAACAAAACATAATAGGTTTAAGGAGTAAAACATATAATTTTATGTGAATTATAGGTCTTTTTGTTCTACTTGGTCACTATTAGGGTTTTAGGAGGGTTTAAGATCTGTTTAGGGTCTTAATGATTGTTCATAAAGAACAGATCACCAATTAACCTCCTTCCAATTATAAAACCTTCTTGTATAACCTCCTCATCTATTAAAAATGTATTCTATTCTCTTGAAAATTATGAGAGATGGTATGAGTATGTGAAGTTGTTCCTCAGGTAGCATCTTAGCTCTCTTTGAACTTGAAAGAGGTCAATTTTGAGTTTTGGGCCTAAAAAATCAATATTACTATTGGGAGAGGTTAATAAACCTATAAAAAAATTCTCTTAATAATTATATATGATTTTTTAGTGAATATTAACCCTCTACATGCATCTGGTGTACTAGTCAGGGGTCTTGGGGTTTAGGCTTGTCATCTCTTTGCTAGCCCCCAAGAGCATTTAGATTGAAAATCAAGGTTAGTTACCACTTAAAAATATAATAAAACATTAGATATGTATATTTAATACCTTAGGGGCCATCCATGGGGTTTGGAATACTTTTTTTATGTGTTTGAACTCAAATATACCCCTTAGTATCATGACTTCCCCTTGCCAATGGAGTGGGCAAGGTCTGAGACAAAATAGTGAGTACCTCCATTGCTTATATGGATTTGAAATAACCATGTATGAATTATAAAACTCATGAAAACCCTTTTCACCATATCAAAAGGTGTGACTATGCCTATAGATATCTCAAAAGACCAATCTCTCTCATGACTGGATGTAGGCTAATGACCGTGTGTAGAGGTTTGAAACCTAGTTTGGTCAATTCGTTTGTAAAAGTAACCTATATCCTTTAGTTTTAAACAACACTATATATATATATATTTTTTTAAATATACCTCAAACTTTTCCAACTATATTCACCTTTAATCTTTATCCATTGGGCTTGGTTATAGGTGGTTACTTGGTTGTGTGTGGAAACTTTGGACTCAGTTTTGATCGATCTTCTAACTTATTTAAACATGTTTTCCTTGGTTTCAAAATTATTGTATGACTATGGTGTATAATTAGATAGACCTTAGAGTTTTTTCAAACACATATATTCTTCTCTTAGGCTTAGAATCAACCTATCATTGTCTTGGAGCCTATAGGTGCCCTTTTAGGGTCATCTTGACTATATATAGGAGCTTTGAAGCTTAATTATCTCTCTTTCCATATGTTTGAAGGATTAAAATCAGTAGAAACCTATTCCACTATCTATAGGGTCTATTTACTACCTTAAGAGTGTTACCAAGTCACTTCTCACTTGCTCCCATGCATCATACATACACGTAGGTGGTCTTTTCGGGCTTGTCAACTTAGTTTCACCTATTTGACCTCCATATGACTTGTAAGGGACCATGTTATTCTTCAATGGACTATGAAAATATTTGAATTTATAATGAAATCAGGTCTCCATGTTTGATACTTTGATTTTATTGGTCTGAGTTTGACTTTGGTCCCAAATGAGGACCTATAGGCTTGGGGTCTATAGGTTTCATTTGCTTGTTTTAGGACTATAAAGAGCCCTTATTGAGTTTTTAAACCTCACCAACACTTTCAATTATTACACCCTTTTTTTCACTCCTTTAAGTGATCACATAGTCTATAACCAAGCATCAAGTCACCCTCAACTCACCTTACAGTCCATACAAATTGTATACATAGTCAAGTATCTTATGAGGTATTTATGTAGAGATTTGTAGCACCTAGTCAGTTTGTACCACTTTGAAGATGGTAATGAGGTAGCTAAGACCTTGTTAATATATGAAGAGATGTATCAAACCTTCTCCATGGCTCTGAGCATATTTTAAACACTTATATAATCTGAAGAACTACATATAAAGGAAACACTTATGGCTTCTCATTAGAGGGTGTAATTATACTGATAACTTCATCTTTATATAATTTTAATAGTTTAATATGGTCTCAAAGTCTTACACCATGACTTATCACTGGCATTTAATCCCATATTAACAATCAACCCTATAGTAGGACTATTCAAACCTTGACCATAGCCTTAAAGAAGAAACACTTGAAGAATATAGACAAAATACACATCTCAAACAAAAACACATGAAATCCATGAAACTTAGGGATATTAAATGAGTTAAGAATCATTAAAAACCTATGAGAATGACCATCATGAAGTCAAAATATAAAATTTTAGTATGATCCATTAAAATAACTTGTACATAAAGACATATTTCTTCCAAGTGAATGCACTTGATAGAGATTATTTGGTTGATGAAACCACCATGAAAGGGATAGATATGACCTCTAAAAACCACCCTCAAAATGATTCCTCTCCATAAATTTCTTAAGTGGAGAAATAGGTGATAGAACATACCCCTCTTAGATGGATAGGCCATAGTGACATGCTGCCACTCTTAACATTTATTCGCAAATAAGAAGTAATCAATATGTAAACCAATGCCACTAATTTTAGTCTCACTAAGGCCCATAAAAATGAATACTCTCTCTCTCTCTCTCTCTCTCTCTCTCTCTCTCTCTCTCCCCTATCCATACCATTCAATTCAAATTTACCTACTTGAGCTTGTGAAGGTAGTGATAGAGGAGAAAAGGTTTTTGAAGTGTTAGTTCAACTCAAAACTTCGTCCAAATATGGAAAATGATATGAGGGATCCCAATAGACATTTACAAACCATTTATAACTGAGATTTGATCTTGAAAAGTCCATACAAGTGATTGTAAAGTGTCCTTTTGCCAAGATTAAGCATTGAATTGTAGATGCTATCAGAATATCACTATAACTGAACATAATATGACCTTTTTTTGACACTAGGGATGTTGGGTATCTTCTTTAAATGTTTTATTCTTGTAATTGTACATCCAACTCTTCCACATGGGCCAAAAGGTGGCCAAATTTAAATTTTTTGCATATGAGAGTAAAATAAGAAGTTAGAGCATGATATTATGATATTAATGACACCTCAATAGCCTTTTTAAATGACCTTAGACCATAATAAACATTGTACCATGTTTGAAAATTTTAATACCTTCTACTTGACCCATAGCACCAAAAAAGTGGACATGAAACCAAACTTTGAACAATGCTAGACAATAACAAATATGACCATAGGGAACTCTTAAAGACCATTTAAGACCATGACAAGATTTTGAAGATCCTGTGAGGTTTTAACCTAGAGGGGTTAACTAATTTTTACTTAGGGCCAAAATTTGGTCAACATTATTGGTGATTCATAGGGGTAGCATGTCTGCAATGGTAATGGACCAGTAGCCTTGTCCTTCCACTAGGTAATGGAGTCACTTTTTTGCTACAATTTGAAATTGATATGCCTTCTAAAGACTTTAAACACACACTAAACACATAACAAGAAGAAAAAACACACTATGCTAAAGCACTTGGGAAAACACACACATAAAAGACTCAAAATAACACATCTAACCTACTATTTACCAACCTCAAAACATGTTTGAGGTGATGGAACACTTCCTCTTGCTTCAACAAGGATAAAAAAGAATATTTCTTGAGTCATAACTACAACATGATAATAAGTCACCATAGAATGGATGTTTATAAAAACAATTTCTTGTGAAGGTGGTCAAAAGACCTACCACTCATAATACCTCTACTTGCTGCAAGTGGATCACTTAAAACTTCATTGAATAGTCCTTCTAGCTCTCCTTTGGGTCTGCTTGATAGTGCATCCTACTTGATCTTCTTCATGATCATTTGTTGCTTGTCAATTTGATTATTAGGATTCATGGGAACCTTCTCAACTTTACCTTCATATAGACCATGATGTTCTCGATGTCTAGAGCCTTCATGCTTGCCTTCCTACTATCTAATCATTTTTATAAGTGACTCAATATCAAATTGAGGCCTAGGATGCTCCTCAATCACACAAACTTTTACCTTGGTTTGATTATACTCCTTCAAGTCTACAACCTACTTGATAGTCACTTGACACTCTTTGTTATGCTTAATAGGTCTAATAATGACCTTAATATCAAGTTCATATTCTTTAGGAAGAAGTGTTGGCTTACTTATCTATTCAAACTCTTGAACTATAACATGAAACTACTACCATAGATCATAATCTTCTTCATGGATATCACACTCATGGGCTTCTTCATTTTGGGTAGGTAGAATTGTACCATATTCCACATGACCATGCTTTATCACACTTGGTGGCTTACCATAATTATCTATGTGGAGAAGAGAGTTAACTTTTGTAGCTTATTGAAGAGGACTATCAAGACTTAGCTCAGAATGTTCATTAGCCTCATCATGAATGATGTATGTGCCAAGACTTATCTCTTCAATGAAATCTTAAGGATCATATTCATATGTCTTAACACCATATTCATTTAGGAAGATATAAAAAATACCTTAAATTTTGGAAGATTCTCCATCATTTATGACATGATCCTCTTGTTCATTGATAGTATAATTCAGATTGGAACTAGTTTTCACATATGGTTCAATGTGAAACTTGGCCAATGGCTGTGTCCTTATTGTGACCTTATCTCCATACCTTATTATAAAAGTCAAGAAATATCAATCATTAGAAACATACCCTCCAATCTTGGTAGTGAAATATCTTGATAGATAAATGACAAAGTGTGCTGGCAAATCTACCAAACTATGCCTTATAAAATTAAAAATCTTGGGTAGTCATGTAAGAAAAATTTCAAACATTTTATTATCCCTATTGACTTGGTTGGTGTCCCATAAAGTTTCAACACTCCCTTTATATAAGGTTCATACTTCAATCCCAACTTGTCTGTAACTAGTTTAGGCATAACTGAAGTGTTTGTCTTACTATCCACAATGCTATAATGGACTAGTTTGTCTCCCATAATGAGGGTAAGATATAAAGGTGGGGGATTTTCAGACTTGGTGGAAGGCTCAAAAATATGGGTATGTGCATTTGTGAGGGCTACACCAATATGCTTTGATGATTAGGGAGAGATAAAGAGTTAGGATAACTGCTTTTGAAGTAATTCCTTTTGATTGGGCATGTGAATTACCTCCCAAAAGGATAGGCTTATCTTTATATTCTTCAATGAGTCAATAATGTTTAAATAATAAAAAATATCCTTTACTTACATCCTAAGAGGAAATGAATTATTTTTAACTTGAGGCAATAAAGGTTGGACCACCCTTCCCAAGTTCTTATTTTGAGGAGGTGCAGGGCTTGTAGAGGCTATCACATTTGTTTTCATACCTTGTTTCCTTGAATGAGGGTTTTTTGAAGTTGTATTCACATCTTGAACATCTACCAAAGCTCTTCTTTTTGACCTTGTGTTGGATGCAACTAAGGTGATTTTATATAAGACAATTCTATCTTCCACTTAGAATTTTGCCAAGCTCACTCCTTGACTACCATAATATGCATTTGATTATACTTGCATGAATTTCTCATCTTTTATTGTGAAGGAATAGCCCCTCCTTATGATACCAAATCTTGTACTTTACCCTCATTAACATTAATGAACTAACCTTGAGGCTTTCATTCTTCTCCTTGAACTAGGTTGCTATAGATTGGAACCATGGCTCTTGAAGTGGAAGCAGAATTTGAATTGTAGGCATTAGGTAACCCATGGAAATTAGGCTAACCTTGTCCCCTCCCTTGACCATTATGTTTAGATGGAATATTTTTTTTATGGAGGGTAATAGTAGGGGTTTTTGTGAGCTCTAAACTATTGATTTGGTTACCTTAGTTGAGATTCTAAGGCCTTACAGTTGGATTGCCAATCAATGGCATCATTTGTTTTCTTTGGAGTAGATTTAGACTTGTTTCTTAGATTTAGAAATGGAACAAGACTTGTAGGATTCGTAGGCATGTTAAGAATTGATAATTTTGGAAGGAGCTTACTAGCTTGGATCAAACTATTCTTAGCTCTAATAACTACATCATAGGCATTAGGCAAGGTGTATCCTCTCATAAACTACAACATGACATCTACATTAGTCCAAATATCTCTAAGATAGGTTGGGAAAACAAAAATTACAAGGGGTATCATGAGAGGTGGAATCCTTTTCTATGTCCTTTCAAACCTTTCACTAAAATCATGCATGGATTCCTTAGACCCTCTTTGAGTAACATTCAATTAATTAATCAGTGATGTATGATTACTCTTATCCTTAAATCTTGTAGTCAACAACTCCCCAAACTCAACCCAAGTAGTGATGCATCCTCCCAACAAGGTTATATACCAATAAAGGTATTTTACCCTAAGAGACATGACAAGCAAGTTGATTTCTATGTTTGTCTTAGTGATATTATGAAAATATAGAAGTTAGATATGTCTTTAATATGCTCACTTGTCATGATAAGACTTTTTTCATTGAAAGAAGGAACACTCTTAGTGGCATTAGGAGGTATATCATCATAAGAAGCAAGGTTTGTGGGGTTTTTAGTGTTGAAGGTTTGGAAAGAATGTTTCATAGAAATGTTAACTTTAAACTCTTCTTCACTTTCTTGCTCTTCTTTACTTTCAAAATCTTCTTATTCTTTAGGCTCTTCATATATCAAGATAGGCTCAGGGTACTGAACTTAAAGAGATATTTTAGGATGAGGGAGTGGATTTTTAGGATGGTTACTTATACTAACAACTGACCTAGAAAAGACCATGAATCATGAATAAAATAAAAAATAAATTGGTCTGCAACAAGATGTTATACCTTTCGTTGAGTCACCAAACGCTGAGTAGAAACCACTTATGCAACTATGATATTGTCAAGCTTCACCTTGACATGATGTGTTTTATAAAATTGTCCAACCAAGCATGATATAACTATTTTCACTCATTTTTTCACCCCTAGAGATGTAATTCAATCCTTATCCAATTTGAGTGGAACATGGGATTACCCGTAGACATGTGGGTTGTCTATAGTAGGGGTAAACCTCTAGGTTGAAGGGTTAGTTCCCTTGATTTATCTAATGAAGATCATAACCTATACTAATAGATTTTTGAAGTGAAAAGGGATAGAGAGAACATGAAATAAATATAATCTAATGTGGTTTTTCACCAAGGTAATCTCCACAAGACTACCATGAACTTGCACTATGAAAGATGACTCAAAAAATTGACTTCAATATCTAAGGTTTCTCTAACATAAGTATTTTAACATGGAGGTGATATGAAAATGCATTTCTTAATGTGAATGATTAACAAGAATAATTATAGACGCTATCACTCTTCATCAAGCTTAAATACATAAAAAGACACTAACTACACTTTATGTGACCTGTTAGAGAGCAAACTACTTACATAAAACATGAAAGAGTAAGGTGAACACAAGGATAGATGATTATCACTTTTCATTCAACTATGAAAAAATTCACACACTTAGATGAGAATTTTATAAATAAAAACTAGTTTTAAATATTTTATTAAAAGGCAAAAATAATACTCAAACCAGTAGGGCTTTGCCATACTAGATGTGGATTCTACAAACTTAGTTAAAAGTAGTTGCTTATATAGAGAAGTGTGAAGAGAGAGAGAGAGGAATAGTAGAATAAGATTGAAAAGTGTATATGAGATTTTTAATAATAAATGGATTTATGTCTCACTCCTAAAGAAACTCCAACCTTCCAACTGGCATAGGGTTATAAATTGGCTTGACACCTTGACTAGCTTCTTAAAAACTGCCCTTCTTTACATGAAAGGAGTGATAAATAGACTTATCCATCATGAATTTCAAATTAAATTATATTATAAAATGAATTAGACATATTAAATTCATTAATAAACTCCTCTAACCTGACATTCCATCATTCATGTGCATTGGTGGCTTGAAACTCTTCATTTCCCACACCTAGCTTGGTCCAAGTGGCCTAAAAATCAAGTTCATATTCTTAAAGTCATAATATATAAATGAATGGTATTAAAATATGTTATTAGGCCTAAAATAAACCATTTGTTTCCTACAAAAACTCCCAAGAACTCATTTTGCTCCTCAAGCCTTCAATAGGCCTAGTTTCTTTGTAGCCCTAAAAAATTGTAAAACTCCTTGTGCAGGGAGTTTTAAAAATGATAATGAGAAAAAATGGAATATTATAGGACCCATTATGGCCTTAAAACTCTATGTTAAATTTCATCTTCAGATTCTAAGTGAAAGATTATCTTGTCTACCTTTCTTTCTCCTTAATTAGGCCTCCTTACCTAGGACCCTATTTTATTACTTTAGACTTCTGAAATAAATGTGAAGTCACCCAAAAGCATGTGATTAAATTTATATAGGATTAAAAAAACCTCCAGTTCAATTTTTAGGTCTTGAGACCTAGTGGAAGTATGAAAAACAAGAAATCACCTTGTCACCTAGTCTCATTTTGAGCCTATTTGAGATTACTTGGGAATTTGGGTCTAGTTTGACCACCTCCAAAATATATTGTGTAGATTATTGGAATTTTATAGTTATTATACATCCAAAATGTCCTCATATAATGATAGTTAAGTTTTCCCCTTCTCAAAATTATTATAAAATACCAAAAAACATGCAAAATAAGTCATTATGGCTATCTGTACAAGTGACATCAACATCAAAGTACATGTGTAGAATATCATTGGAGTCCTAAAAAATATCCAATAAGTTCAAGGAGAAAAATATGTAATTATATGTCTTTTTGTTATTCCTAGTCACTATCAGGGTTTTAGACTTGTTTGGGGTCTTAACGATTGTTCATAAAGAAAAGATCACCAATTGACATCCTTCCAATTGGAATTTTTTTTGACTGACCTTATCACCTATCCAAAAGGGCTCAAATTCCCATTCAAAGTGTGAGAGTATGTGAAGTTGCTCCTCAGTTAGCATGTTTATCTCTTTTTGAACTTGAGAGAGGTCAAATTTGAGTTTTGGGCCTAGAAAATCAATATTACTATTGGGATAGGTTAAAACACATATAAAATAATCCTATTAATGATTTTATATTCTTTTTTAGTGTCTATTAACCCTCTACATTCATCTGGTGTACTGGTCAGGGGTTTTGGGGTTTAGGTCTATCATCTCTTTGCTAGCCCTCAAGGGAATTTAGATTGAAAACTAAGGTTAGTTACCAATTTAAATTATAATAAGACCCAAAATATGTCTATGTACTACCTCAAGGTACCTCCATGGGGTTTGGGATACTTTTTTTATGATTTTAAGCTCAAATAGACCCCTTAGTCTCATGATTGCCCCTTGCCAATGGAGTGGGCAAGGTCCAAGACAAAATAATGAGTACTTCCATTGATTTTATGGATTTTAAATGACCATGTATTCCTTATTCCACTAATTACCACCCTCTATGACAAATCACAAGGTGTGACTATGCCTATATAACTCTCAAACCACCAATTTCTCTCATGATTGGATGTAGGCTAATGACTATGTATGGAGGTTTGAAACCTAGTTTGTTTAATTCATTTGTCAAAGTAACCTATCTAATTTGGTTTCAAACAACCCTATGATTTGTTTATCCTTCTTGAAATAGACCTCAAACTCTATCAAATCTATTCACCTTCAATCCTTATCCATTAGGCTTGGCTGTAGGTGGTTACTTGACTATGTGTGGAAACCTTGGACTCAGTTTTAATCAATCTTTTGGCTTGTTTCAACATGTTTCCCTTGGTTTCCAAATTATCTTATGAATATGGTGTCTATTGAGATATACATTATAATTTTTTCAAACACCTCTATTCTTATCTTAGTCTTAGAACCAACTTGTCATTGCCCTACAACCTATAGGTTCCCTTTTAGGGTCATCTTGATTGTATATAGGAGCTTTAAAGGTTAGTTCTCTCTCTTGCCATATGTTCTAAGGATTCAAATTAGTAGGAACCTATTACACTATCTGTAGGGTCTATTTTTTACCTTAAGAGTGTTTCCAAGTCACTTCTCACTTACTCCCATGCACCATATAGACCTGTAGGTGGTCTCTTAGGGCTTATCAACTTAGTTTCACCTATTTGACCTCTATCTAACTTGAAAGGGACTAGGTTACTCTTCAATGGATTATGACACTATTTCCATCTACAATGAAACTAGGTATTCATGTTTGAGACTTTTTTTTTATTGGTTTGAGGTTGACTTTGGTTGTAAATGAAGACCCACATGATTGGGGCATGTACGTTTCATTTCCTTGTTTTAGGACTACAAAGAGCCCCTATTTAGTTTTTTAACCTCATTAACCTTGTCAACTATTACACACTTCTTGTCACTCCTTCAAGGTCTCACATAATCTCTAACCAAACATCAAGTCACCCTCAACTCATCTTATAATCCGTATAGACTATATACACAGTCAAATATCTTATGAGGTCTGTGTGTAGAGACATGTAGCACATAGTTAGTTTGTACCACTTTGATAATGGTAATAAGGTAGTAAATACCAAATGAATATATGAAGAGATGTATCAAACCTTCTCCATGGCTCTGAGCATCTTCCAAATAGTTATATAATCTATACAACTATATATGAAGGAAACACTTATGACTTCTCATTGGAGGGTGTGCTTAGACTAATAAATTCATATTTTTATACTTCCAATAGTGTAATATGGTCTCATAGTCTTACACCATTATGTATCACTAGCATTTTACCCTATATTGATAATCAAACTTGCAGTAGGACTGTTCAAACCTTGACCATATACCCAAAGAGAAAACACTTAAAGAATATAAACAAAAGACAAATATAAGATAAAAACACATGAAATCCATGAAAATTAGGTATTTTACATGAGTTATGAAGCATTATAAACCTCTAATAATGACCATCATGAAGACAAAATAGAAACTTGCAAGATGATCCATTAAAATAGCTTGTACATCAAGACATCTTTCCTCCAAGTGAAGGTAACTCATGGTGATGATTTGGATGATTATACCACAATTAAATAGATATATATGACCTATAAAAACCATGCTCAAAACCATTCCTATCCATTGATTTTTGAAGTGGAGAAATAGGTGCTAAAATAGACCCCTCTCAGATGGATAGACTATAGTGACCTACTATCACTTTTAGCAATTGTTAATAAATAATAAGTAATCAATATAAAAAATAATGCCACTAATTTCACTCTAATTAGGACCCCTAATAATGGTAAAAGTTGTAGCTCCTAAATTTCTCTCTCCTGGCTGTACCATTTAGTTCAAATTTGCCTTCCTGAGCTTGTGAAGTTAGTGATAGAGAAAAAATGTGTCTAAAGTGTTATTTTGACTTAAATTTTTTAAAAAATCTATACAATTATTTTAGGGATTTGTAGAAACACTTTAAAACCATTTATAATTAAAATATGATCTTGCAAGGCCATACAAATGCTTGTAAAGTATCCCTTTGCCAAGATTAGGTGTTGACCTACAGATGATGTCAAAATATAACTATCCTTGAACATTATCTAACCTTTTTCTAACACCAAGGATGTTTGGAATCTTATTTAAATGTTTTCTTCTTGAAATGGTACATCTAACTCTTTCACATGGGCCAAAAGGGGGCCAAATTGATTTTTTTTTTGCATATGAGAGTCAAACAAAAAGTTAGAGCATGATATTATGATATTAATTACAATTACATAAATTTTTTAAATGACCTTAGACCATAATAAACCTTTGACCATGTTTGACAATTTTAAGACCTTGTACTTGACCCATATGACTAGACAAGTGGACATGAGACTAAACTTTGAACAATATGGAGATCTTAAAAACCATTTAAGACCCTTTAATACCATGATAAGATTTTGACAACCCTATGAGATTTAAAACTAGAGGGGTTGACTAATTTTTACAAGGGGTCAAAATTTGGTCAAAACTTACATTATATAAAATCTATCGATATTGCTCATTTACTTTCACATTAATACCTTATTGGATACCTAAGTTGTTAAAAATATTGATGTTAGAAGTTAATTAGGTTAATCAATTACATGTACTCTTACATGATATTCATGTTTAATTCTATGCTTCAAGTTTCTATGTGGTTACTATTTGGGTTGTAGACATTTGAACATGTTATTATGGGTGGCTATAAACCTTATTGTATGTTTCTATGCATGTGAGTGAAATTTGAATATGTCCCCTTATATGTGGCCCATTGGCCATATATTACATGCTTTGTGAGATTTGCGTGTACTCTATGTGTGCGTGTGTGTGTGTGTGTGTGTGTGTGTGTGTGTGTGTGTGTGTGTGTGTGTGTGTGTGTGTGTGTGTGTGTGTGTGTGTGTGTGTGTGTGTGTGTGTGTGTGTGTGTGTGTGTGTGTGTGTGTGTGTGTGTGTGTGTGTGTGTGTGTGTGATGGTCATGAAATTCATTTTCTCAATTTTTGATACCAAGATAGACATCATACATTTTCCCCATTACTGATGTTGTGATCAATATCACACATCCATCCCCAAGTTGTTCTAACGAGTTTAAATTATCTTTAGTATATGATCACTTATCTATGTGCCTAATTGCTAATACCTATCTTGGAAATATTAGTATGCATGATTGTTTCAACATGTATCTTATATCAATATCATGTTTATTTATCTATAATTATGTCACACTCTTCATGTTAATATTACTACTTATACTCACATATTTTTCATAACATATCTTGCATAAATTTTTATTTTAAGTTATTGCATAGTATTCATAATTCACCTCAAAAGAGGGGGCATACACAATGGATTGTCTTAAAGACTAAGCTTAAAAAATAAAATAAATAGTAAAAAATTAACATGCTTTACACAGTTGATCATGATCCATAATAGAAATCACCCATAAACTAGTTTTGGATAGTAGTGCTCCATTTGGACAAGGGTGGAAGTCAATTGTGTCTAAAATAGTGCACTATTATCCTAGTAAGTAAAAAATGCAAAATTTTAGAAATTCTTAGAATCTCAGTTAGTATAGAGCAATTTTCTATAGGTACCAAGACATAATTTTTATAAAAATACATAGGTTTGTTCCAAGTTGGGGGTATCATGCATATGTGTTCCAAGTTATCAAGAATGTTGGATTAGAAAGTTTACTCTTTATCATTCAATTTTTAGATTAGATATGCCCATATATCAAATTAGGGGCATGTGTGTAGCTTTGATATGCCCATATATAGGATTGGGGGCATGTGTGTAGCCCATGACCACATTTTTACTTAGATTTTGTACTAGTTATGTAGATGGAGTGGCAATACTTGTCATTATCTACACTTTATACACAATATGTAGATCATACTATATTTTTCACTAGTTTTGCATTAAAAATGAACCTTATTTTTCCTACAGTAGTTGGTTCACATTTTTTCACTAGTTTTTTACACCAGAATAATCTATTAGAATTCATATAAGGATTCCTAGCTACTCTACTTATTTTAGTTGTGCAATGATGAAATAAAAGCCAATTTGAGTTTTTACACACACTCTCTTTTGAATGAGGATTGAGGCATGCAAAATCCAATCCAAGTTCATCAATTAACAAGAAAAATATAAGGGTTCTACCCTCTAAAATCACTAGTTTTCATTAAAAATCACAATAGTTCATGTACCCAATCATGAGTATTGTTCCTTATTATTATATCTATATGATTTATTATCTTTACTTCTTTATTTTTGTCTCAAATAAGGACTAATTTTACACATGTTTCATTTCAAGTTCTGTGTGAATCTTAGTTCAATATTGTGACCTACATTCAAGATTATTCTTCATAAGTAAGTTCAAGTACACATTTTTTCCTTTTACTCTAGTAGTTTAATTTTTTTTGCATTACTAAACTAAAAAGAGGGGAAATGTAGACACATAAATAACATTTATTGCTAAAAATATGTACTTTTTATCACTCCTTATACATAATTAGGTCATGTCTCATATCGTAGTCCTTGACCACCACTTCTTCACTTTTATGCAAACTAACCTTTTATCCAAACAACTAATGATCTCAAAATATTCCTATTCCACATTAAAAACAACATAAACTTACTTTTAGAATGATCTACACTTTTATTTTAACTATATCTACTCTAAAAAAAAGGCCACTCCATTTGGATTATATCATTCTTCAGTTTTGTCCAATTCCACCACCCACATCTTCCCACCAAATAATAGACCTTTACTCAAATTAAATCTCTTGTAATAGGTCATCCCACATGTTTATCAATCCTCATCTTAAAGAATTATTAATTGATAATTATAAATTCATATTTTCAAGCTATTTTAAACCAAAAGGCTCATATGACTAAAAAACTAGAACATCTAATTGTACATTGAGAGAAAAACACTTATTTTTTCAATATAGAGTCTACACAACCCTAGTAGCATTGAGCTACATCTGTATACAACTCTAAGGTCACAAATCATCATTGAAGCACTTAATCACACCATGATTATGCTATAATTTATCATTTTTTGCTAATATTTCACACACACCACCATAGCATGGGAGAACTACATGGAGTTTGATCCCTATTTAGAGTATTGATATGTAAGAAACACTCAACATAGGGGGTGTTGAGGTCTAACACAATTTCAACCCCTAAAGTCATTTAATTTTTATCTATTTATCATCCATGGTCAACTGAGATAGGGTTAAGAGTGAAAAAAAGGCACACAATGATTTCCATGATAAAGCAAGGGCTCCCCATAGCCAAACAAAAAATATAGGTAAGTGAATCTTCCATAGCATTCACAAAGGGAAAACCCTCATAGGATGCTGATGCACCCTAAAGACACTAGTGAAAGATATTCCTATCTAATTCCGGTGGCCTTCTCCTAGAATAAAGTAAAATATTATTCCTAATTCACAATGTCATCATATAGTCACACAGTTAATTTTTCTAGTTGCACTTATAGTCCTGCATTCTTATTTTCTAGCTAGGTTATTTCCTTCTAACATTTTCCTTTCATAAAATATTTTCAAATTTAGCAAGCTCTAAATTATTTTGTATATTTATTTCATATTTTTAGCATTCTAATTTTATGTATAATTTTGTCTAATTAGGATCTATCATCTTCTATTTCCCAAATTTGACAAAACACTGATCATACCACAAAAGAAAAGATGGCAAAATGTACAATTAGGAAAATTATGTTCACTTTATAGGCTCTCAAATATGTTGATCCTAGTCATAAATAGTGAAAATGACCATAAATATAGAGGTTTCCACCATTCTCATATCCACACTATTCCATATTTAGGGTACATTGAAAGTAACTACTTGAGGCTAACCACTTACAAGTGCACTACAAGAAGAAATAATCAAAGGCTTTTTATGGATGAAAAAATAAAATCGAGGCATTTATGATAGACTGTGAGGTATGTGAAAACTAAAATCTATATATAATATTTTATAATGGCTTGAGTATTGGATCAATACCCCTCACACCATGGCTCGGGTAAAACTAAAGACCACTTTACCCAGAATGACAACTCCATGAGTTTTAAAATTGCCTAAACATAGTTTTAAGGAAAATAAAAATAAAACATGTAATAGAAAACTAATGAAAATCAAATATTTTTGTATAAGAAATAAGAATTTTGAAGCCCCAAGGCCAAAAATAAAGTCTCTTAAATGTTTGAAAATTAAAAATTCATCTGAAATCCTAGAGAAAAAATAAAAAAAGGCAAGCAATGCTTGAAATAAAAGCTTGCATTCACCAATATGTTTTACCTTATTTTAAATAAATAAATAAATTCTTGTATGATTATATAGGTGTAAACCTATAGAATATCAAGATGATAAATATGTATAATATTTAACAATTTTGATTTTTATAATTTCTAAGTATGGAAAATTGCTATTTTTAGAAAATACTAAAAAGAGATATGCTTAGCTTGGACACAAATTTATAGTTAACTATTTTGAATATATAAAAGTGGAAATTAGTAAGAAAGGTCATTGTGCATACTTAAGGTTGGGAACATAATCATAAACTACTTTTGTACAATTCTACTATAAGTGGAAAACCACTTAGTGCATTCAAGTGCATTGACCATGAACATATCCCAATTGACTATCTAATGATTGATAGGAAATAAAAAAAGAGAATTATAATCTAGATATTCACATATCAGAGGTAGAAGTAGAGTTGTGAGACACTACCATTTTATGTGGATGGTAACATAGTGCATCTGAGTCCATTGATTACAGACTTGTCTTAATTGACTGTGACAAAAATATGATTGCTGCACTACCTACACCTTTCTATATTAGGTCGTTGATAAATTTTCATATATTAAAAAGTATTGTTAAAGATAAAACCCTAGTTTATTGCAAACAAACTAAATTGATATCAAATTGGGGGGTCATGTCAGGTGAAAGGGGTTGAGTTGGACTAACCTTGGTCAATCCCTATTGAGTGACCAAACACTACACTATACTATATTTTCAATACTCCAAAGAGGACTCAAACTCAAATGTAGTTCTCCCACTTAAGTGTATGTGTAAAATAATGAATACAAGTTTATATTTTATTTATCCTATTTTTATCTTGGCATAAGCATGAAAATGATAATTCAACCTTTTTAAATATTGAATTTAGGTTCTATATATACACATATCATGAAAATATTTGAATAGCTTTAGAGAGTGAGGAGAATTATCCATAATGCCTTAGATGAGCCTTGTATTTATAGTTTTTTTTGTTTTAGATTTGAGACCTATTGGTGCACAAAAGTTGACCTAGTATAAGACCTAATGGATAAAAATATTAATTAAATGAAATGTTACTTGAAATAAATTCAAAATATTACTCCTATACAAGTTTTCACTTCATAAATAGGGCTGTAGGATGGTTTTGTCTAGATATTGTAGACTTATCTTGAAGGACAAATGAGAAAAATTCGGTATCCCAATGATATAATGGAAAGATTAATACCCAATAGTAAAAATAACATACTAGAATAAATAAAAACCCAAGTACAATGCACCAATAGGTACCTCATTCACTATCAATAGTTTATGCATACAAAGTTCCAATAAATGACAAAATATAGGCTTGTACCAAAATTAGGTGTCTACAATTGGGTAATTGAAGAATTTCATGAGCAATTCTAATTATATTGTTTATTTTTGTGAGATTCTCATGAAGATATAATTTTGAGATAACTTAAATTTACATGCATAAAAATCTTGCAAAAACCAAGAAGATAAATTATATTATTTTTTGAAAATATTATAGTTATGTATTTTATTTTTCTTTTGTCATCTTCATGTAAAAATTTAACATCTAGTATAAATTTATCATCCAAGTCAAACATGTAGTGAATTTAAAAATTATAACCAACCAATAATAACATAAAGTAACACTAGAGTGTTCATCACCATCCAACCCATAGAGAAAAACAAAACCCATCGAGTAATTCTAATTGCAGTTAGGCCCACACATAAAGAAACATATTGAGTGTTTTAGATAATAATATGTGGTCTTTAATACTTGAAAATGACAAGCTTGACACACATTTACCACACATGACTTAATCATAAAAAAAAGGTCCTAATTCTCCCTCCTCTTACACTTGCATGTTATCTTATGAGTCAACCCTTCCATTCTAATATTAAGCACCTACAAGAACATAATTTTTTATTTAAAAACTACTAAATATCCTAGATAGACATATACAAGCTCTTAATTAAGTCCACATATATACATGTTGGTTCCACCAATTAGGATCATTGTGCTTGGTTGATAATGACCTACATTAGTCAGAATTGAATTGATCTTAGCAATACATATTTGATAGAGTCAAACCCATCTTTAGGGTCAGCCCATAGTCCTAGCATGTTGATGGTAGGAGGAATTCTTCAATTTTATATATATATATATATATATATATATATATATATATATATATATATATATATATATATATATATATATATATATATATATATATATCAAGGTCTAATTCATGAGGGACTTGGTACTTATTTTTTATACATCTATACACTATTGCACATTGAGAAATTCTACCTTATTATTTCTAATTTTCAAACCTATTACTAGGAGTAGTCAGTAGCCAAGTCTATAACACTCAAAATCTAAGTCAAAGAAAACATTGTTAAGTATCAAGATGAATCACTAGTTACATACATATAACAAAGAAGCACAATTCCATAATCACACTAGGTTGGATAAATATGTGTGGTTTGAATTCCCTCCTTAGATTATTAGATACATTTTAATGGTCAATAATCATATGGGTGTGATTTGACCCATTTTTTATGGTTTCTAACCCTCATAGTCACATCTAGGGTTTCAAGGCAAAAGATGTTGATTTATGGACCTACGCATGTCATTAAGGTTTAAAATCACAAATACAAAGCAAAAAAAGACAATCATAGTTGATTATATAGTCAATGTGACATAATTTTACTTAAGTTAGTACCAAAAAAAAAGTTAGTATCGACCAACGATATCGAGTCGATCCTGTATAATTAATTCAACACATATAGCGAACCAATTTAAAATTGAACAAACCATGGGCCTATTTATCCTTGATTTTCATTTCTAGAATATAGTCACAGTTTGATAGTAAACCATAAAAACTAAGTATCATGATGTATTTAGTAAATTTTATATTTATCATATTCCATTTTTAGATTAGAAGAATTGATCTAAGAATTTTACATTCAGATGTATGCTTGAATGCCATATCTATTAATATTAATTGTAATTATAATTTTTATCTTAATTAGATTTATCTCACTATTAATCCAAATTAGGGTAAGACATATTGGTGAACTTGAACACATATCAAACCATGAAAATCCATAGGTTTTCCCTTACGGTTTCATCCTTTTAAGGTTTCAGATTTCAATTTTAGGGTTTTATTTGATTTATAATTTTCCCCTAATAATACATATTAATCATGATAATGTTAAATAAACATTATTGGTTAAAAAATTAATGAAATTAATATTTTCATATTATTATAAATTAATAGTGTATCTCCTTTGGATTGATTATGTAAGCAAATGGGTAACAAAGATCAAATCCAAATTCACTAATAAGGCCAAATTTATCAATGAACAATTCCAAGCTTTCTTCCAATCCTATTGTTATAACTTACAATATGAGATGTCTATTGTTACTACTGGATACCAAAGGCATTACATGACTCCCTTTGTTCATCCTACTAAGGATTTTATAATATATCATATTCAACCTATTAATGGAATTATCATGAATATTGAGTTTGATGATATGCCTACTACAAATCAAGAAAATGCATTAGAAGATGAAAAATTATTTGAATATATTAATATAAATATGCATAAATATTATGCCATGTTATATATAACAAGATATAATTACAAAAAGTTAATTCAATTTTATACATTAGGTATTCAAACCAATACTATTGGTACTACTTCTTGCTCACACCTTTAGTTATTTATGTGACATTTTCCCAAAATTTGGGGGCAACACAAGGCCTTACATAGATTTTAGTGCCTATACATATATAAAAAATATTCACTTATCACATGATGGCTACACATATTTCATTTATAACCTCACCTAATGCATAATCCCTTGAGCAAGTTATTGTAACTCTACATATCAAGGTGTTAAAATTATAGCAAGGTGCATTGAGAGCTAGCCATGCCATGGATTCATATGCCCTATTACATAACCCATTCACCCCTAATATAGTAGCCTACCTTTTACCAACATGATTCATAATTCCCAATCTCCCACTGTATGAAGGTAAAGGTGACATTAAACAATGGTTTAGATCATCCCATGTAGCATTCTTGGACTATGCATATAATAAAAAACTACTAACCAAGTTATTTCCAAGAAGTCCTAAAGATAATGCCCTAAGATAGACTTATATTCTGCCTCTTCAATTTGTAATAGAATTTAACCACTTATCCAATAATTTCTTAATGAATTTTTCTATCAACATTGATGAGAAGTTATCACATGCATAAATTTATAATCCAAATCAAGGATATAATGAACCAATCAAATGTTATGTTCTTCAATGTAAGACTGTGATAGCCAAGATGTTTGATTTAATAGATGTCAATAAATGGAAAGACATATTCAAAAAATGTTTTATATCAACACTCCATGAATCAATTATATTCAAAAGATTAAAATAATTTGATGAGTTATAACATACAATGAGAGATAAAGAAGTCAAGTTAATTTATTTGAAAATACTTATGTATACATAAACTCATACGATTAATTCAACGTTGAAGTTTGAAAGAAAACTAAATTATAAGGTCAAACCAAGTGATAAAAATAATGTGACAAAGACTATAATCACTGTAATGTCACAACCTATTAACTAATTACTATTGAAATCTCGACCAAAGAGTTAGTTTTCATGATTACCATCACCTCATCATGTGTTACTAAATAAGTTTATCTAGTGTAAAGTTATCACACTCCTTCCTACACAAGAGATCAATCCAAAAAGACCTAGAATAAAGAACTATGATAGTAATGCATATTTTTAGTATCATCAGATTTTGGGGCATTTAATGAATATGTGTTTCAAGTTAAGATATAATATATATTATATTACATATGATAACATTATCTATTTTGGAAATCCTATAGAGGAATCTCAATCACATCATAATGGAAGTCAAAATTTGAAGAGATTTAGTGATCCTTTTACTAAAAATGAGTAAAAAAAAACTAAGGACATTTCATAGGTATATTATGCATACAACATGTATCATTCATCAATGAAATATGATTATTAACTAGATACTATAATTGGTACACTTAGTGATAGTCCTCCTCAATGACCCATAATCACATTTAATGATAGAGAGATAATTGATGATGATTCATATTTTAATGAATTGTTCATACAATCATACATTGAGGGATAACCTATACATAGTGTTATGATTAACAATGGTTCAAAATATAATGTTTGCATGATGGAACGTATCCAATATCTTGGGTGCACATGAAAAGACTTGGAAGATACAATGAAATTATTCAAAAGATTTAATGGGTAGAGGCATATTACCTTGGGATGCATCATATTATCTCTTCAGGTAGGATCAACTATATCAGCCACACTTTTCCTAGTGTTTTATAATAATTGGGTATTTAACATGTTACTAGGATGCTAATGGTTCTAGAGACTTTGTGTGATTCCCTCCACAACACATCAATGTTTAAATTATATATATATATATATATATATATATTTCATTAGAGTAGTTATAGTTATAGTAGGGGTATGAGTATACACTACAATCAATGATCTATCCTCCACCTCCACTACTACCATGATTGGTTGATACCCTTATTTAGGATAATTATTTAGAGAGGGGTGATACACATATATAAGATAATTATTCAAAGAGGGATGATACACATATTTAGGATCAAAATACAAAGTCAATTGTTACACATATACATGATCCATTTATACAACCAACTATTCCACATCAATTACATCAGAGAGTTACTCAAAGACCATAGAGGCTACCATATTCTACAATACAGAAATAGGTAGTACCCTAAGAAGTTAAACATGTTCCACACCAAACACAAGAAATAAAACACCCTCATACTACATAGTGGATACTAAAAAGTCATTAAACTTATAGATCCATTCATCATATCATGAAATGTACAAACATTAAACATGATAAACATGTTACACCACACAATTTGATATCAAATTTTGATCCATCCCTAGTTGATTCCTCCCAACTATGAAAGAGTTTCTCTGCACCACTTGATACAGTCACTTCCCATGATCCTTACATTGATTGAAACATTGGTTATCTTTTAAAAATTTCAAATATTCAAAAAATACAAAAAAATCAAATAAGAAAAAAATATAAAAATATTTAAAGATTCAAAAAAATAAAATTAGGACCTAAACATGACATGATGGCTAGTTTACACTATTTATATATTTTATTTATCACATTTTTGGTAGATGACATATTGTTTTCATGTATAGAGGCATTTAATGGTATATGAGGGATATTCATGACATTTAGGTTACACATGGACATAAAGATGTTGGCTTCCATTTATTAGAGGCCATGCCAATATTGGAGGCATCTTGTTCCATAGGTTTTTGTAGACACAAAATCTGAATTATACAACACCTCAGTATTGTATACTTGGAAAATATCTATCATGGTTGTGCCCTTCAATCCTAGGACCTTTCCACTACCAAAAGGCTTGCATTCATTATCTATTTGTGCCAAATTAATTAATGGCGATGCCTTCTATATTGTGAAAAATGCCATAACCCTAATTATTATCACTCTTTGTAAGTTTTGGACCTATACTTATTTTATAGATTCCTGAACACATGTGTCCAAGATAGCCTACAATGCCACAACTAGTGTCCATGTTAAAATTAAGTTTCAAGGCCCCAAAAGTCATCAAATTTGAAAATAAAATGTATCTTAAAAATTGATTTAAGTGATTTAGTGTAAGATATTTTCCAAAGGAATTGGTATATATACAAGTTCAACCCTCATTAATTCCTCACCTAGTAGCTCACAAGGTAAATTACAAAAATCACTTAGTCAAGCATTCAAATGAACAAATCTACCTTATTCATCCTTATTTCCATATTAGGCATAGTAGTTATTGACCAAATTTGACTTTTCAGTCAAATTGGGGCACTTATAGGTAAAAATTAACTTTATAGGTCTACAAGGAGTGTAATATGAGTGTCATGAGGTATATTACATGTTAATTAATGTCAATTGGTGTTATATTGGCCTTGGTCATTATTTTTATTTAGTCCCTTTAGTCATTTTGAATCATCTTAAGGGTCAAAAAGGTACATTTAATGAGTTATACAAGTTTATTGGGAAATTTTAAGTTTAAAAATATTAATTCATGTACCATATGTCCCTAAAAGTCTTAATTAACTGACATAATTGAAAGATGATAGGTTATGTAGAAGAAAGATAGTTTTCTTGATGGAAAAGAAGAGTTTGGCACTTGTACAACCTCCTTGGTAAGTGTGCCATATGGGAAATGTTTAGGTAGTTACTCTTCAGCTTCTCCATGCTTGGTTTGATTTGGAAGTGTCATTTTTGAGCTAAAACTATTCTACTCCCTTTTTACCCTTTTTGGCAAGTAGAAGTGACTTTCAGGTTTTTGCTTGGTAAAGACAACTCAAGAAGTTTTAGGAAAAATGATTTTGAGAGGTTATTTTACACTCAAATAAATTAATTTACATATAATTATTTTGAAAATTGGTGGATTGTGCTTTATTAACTATCCCCATGAAGTTTACCTTTCAAACCTACCTACTAATCTATGTACCTTGTGGGTTTTACCTTGGTTTGAGTAATTTCATATAAACCAGTTGCTGATATTGGCTATAGAGAATGTTAAATTACTTATCCAATGTTACCCATATTTTTTTTCACTTTTCAAGGTTTTGTGATGGGAAAATCATCTCAAATTTATAGACTACTCTCATTTGGGATGATATACCAGTTTTCCACCATTTTTAGATCCTCATGCTTTATCAGTGGTTCCAATGGGTTTTGATAAGTCTATTCTCATGTGACAATGTGATTTTCATCTAATTTAATTTTAGGTCATTTATCCAAGTAATATCTATGAGAAGGCAATCATAGACTACCATACAACTAGTCTGCCATATGACTATCATACCAATCAACTAGATGCTTGCAAAGAGTTCAATATTGAAAGTGAGGTTTTAAAACTTGTTTCAAAAATTTGAAAATGATAATATAATTTTGAATAGATATTAAATATCTGAAGCTTGTTCATGAGAACATTTAATATACATATGATTCAAATTTTGCTCACTATCTACCTGTAATCCTCATTGCACCTTTAGGTGCCCTCATAAGGCAAGTTGTTAAAATCAAGCTTAAAGCCCTCAAAAGGTCATTTATAATGTAAAAGAGATATTATAAAGCATTTAAATAGGTAAAAATCTCATAAAAATATCTAAGGTAATGAGCTTTGCCTGCAATTCCACACCTGCTTCTTATATATGAAAATGGTCACCTACAGGTAACACTACAGGGGATTGAGGTACTAAATAAAGTGTTAGGGCATGTGTTAAAACCATTATTAGAGTCATTATATGTTTAAGGGATCCTAAAATAGGTGTTTAGAGTGAGATATGGTTAAACAAGGTTGTAAATCACATTCCAAAACAATGACTGCAAATTCAAGCCCCAAGTCCCTAAAAGAGTGAAAACAGAGGCCCATGAGCATTTTATGAAAAGCATACAACATAGTTACAAGAACTTTTATTGCAAATATTATGATAATATTTCAGTCTATAGTAATGAAATGAAATTTATAGGGTTTAAGGGGATATAAACTCAATAAAGAGTGTTTTTAAGAAGCTCAAAGTTACTTAGAAACACACTGAATTCATTCAATGACATCTATAGGTTTTGAGCTTTGAATGACTCTTAATATCTTAAAAATCAAACAAGATACACTCTCACATTGGAATTATTACATTGATAAAATAGTGTATGAACAAGCATAAATGTCACTGATATGGGGTTGATACATTGTTTTCAAACTCCATGGGCACCTATAGGTGTCCCTCTATAGGGTTTTCCAAGCCATTTTACACATATAGACATGGAGCTAACATGAGTTTTAGGTTTTGTTTTAAGACACTCAAGCTAGTTTTAGGGCATAATAATGATGTATGACCTCAAAGGGGTTCATGAGAATCATTTTCACATATTATCTCAAGTCTTAAGGAGCAGGGTAGCCAATAGGTAGAGTAAAAAAGAAAGAGTTTCTCAGTCATGAGAGAAGAACTTAGTCTTATGAGTTCAAGGTGCTTGTAAAGCCATTAGGAGAAGTTAGAATGATGAAATAAGTTGTGAAAACCTCATTTAGATCCATGATTACTTTTATAATCTTTTTTATGTGTGAAATAGGCCTATAATAGGGTTTTCTAAGCCATTTTACACCTACAACCAACAAAGGGTAGAGAGGGGCAGAGAACAAATAAGTTTATTTTATTGAGGTATATATGATATGAGGATGGTTAAAAATGGATATAATAGGAATAAAATGATACTATATGACTCTGGGAGGGTTTTTAAACACTATTCATAAACCTCAAACAAGCACAATCACCTATAGGTGCCCCTGTTTTGCAAAACATAGTCAAGAGGAAAACTCAGTCTTGTAAATCCATGAATATGAGTGATCCATGAGGGTTTAGGGTGTTTAATTAATGTGAGAGACAATATATAATGACCTTGAAAATATAAATATACCTCCCATAGTGGTATATCAATTAAAGAAGATAGATCCAACAAGCCATACACAGTTAACCTTCTAAAACCCCTGCATAATCTACCGTCCAAGAGGTGTATCTTGGCATTTAGATGAATTAAGGGGTATTTTTACCCAATAAAGAGATTTTTTTTGATTAAAATAACCTATATTACCTATATAATCCTCTAAAAAATGTAGTTTGTTTGAAAAAATATGGGAAGTTCCCTCTATTTTATCTCAGATAGGAGGCACTTCCCTAGATGCATAAGTCTGAAGTCTTGGACAAAAGAGATGAAATGATAGAATAGGAGTATTAAGAGAATCTTAAAAAATATTTTAATACATCTAAAAAAATGTGTAAAACACTTCAAAAATGGATAGAAACAAGAAATAATATCTAAACACCAAGGGTTGCAGTCAAACATTACAGATAAAATTAAGGCCTACAAGCCAAATAGTAGATCACTTATAATTATAGATCTTAGTAAGAATTATAGATCATTTGGATATGTTTTTAATATGAATTTAGATATGTTAAATATTTTTATAATGCATAGGAATCAATAAAACTCATCTTGAGCTTCAAAGACAAGGCAAACCTACTAGGCATGGCTAGACCTGAGGGTCCAAAAGGAGAGTCAGGGTCACTTCACCTTGAGATGAGATTTATATATTCTTGAAATATGTTTATGGGATGGATAAGGATGTGTTTAATCTTTTTAAGTTAGATAGGTCTTAAGTAAACCATTTTTAGATATGAAATCAACTTAGACATGTAGGAAACAAGAAAACATGCTCGATAGGCCAAGTTCAAATGCTCACATATTTTTGGAGGGTTTTCATGGAGTCTAGAGGAGTTTAGGGATGTTTATGAAGGTATTTAACTATGTAATTGTGTAATTTTTTGGTAGGTTGGATGTCATATCTTTATGAACGAACCTTAAAAGTGAAAATAAGCTAAAACCTTTATAAACCCTTGCCTATGACTAGTTTGAGAAAATCAAGTTGAATAACTATTATAATGAGCCAATTTTACTAGAATGGTAATTGGAACTTATATAGGACTCCTTCAATCTACTCATACTTTTTATTTGTATGGACTTGTATGGATGGGTTGAGAAACATGCTATTATGACCATTTTATGCATTGTATAGGCTACAAGAGAATCTTGAAGATGAAATCAAGTTTTTAGGGAATTTTTATACTTATTATAACTCCTTATGGTATTTTATTTATAATAATAAACTTCAAAGTGTCCAAACTAGGTGTTTTAACTCAGCCAGTCAAAACTGGCCTAATGAACAAGCTAGGGAGAAGTCTAAAAAATTCAAGTGAATGGATTTTTAAGGTGTAATTGGTGCTTATAAGGCCATGGAGGGTATTTAAAGGTGTAATTAAATTTATCCCATGTATTTTAATAATAAAATTATGCTAATTTTGAGGCCAAGTGTGTAGGGTGCGTATAAGAGTAGTTTTATAGACAACAGATGATGATGCCTCCTTTCCAAGTGATTCTAGATGACCAGGCCTACAACCAATGAATGGAGATGCATGTATGATGTCCTTAAAATTCATTAAAATCATTGGAACTTCTCATAATCAGTTATAGGGCATTCAAATAGGGCCAATCATGAAGGTAATTTTTTTGAGCCAGAATGGGGAGTTTCTTGCCACTTTTCATGAGGTTTATGACCTGGATTGACACTTGTAGCTCTATAATTTGCATGGTTTATACCACATACTATTATAATTCAAAAATAACTTATTTTATCATCTTAAAAGTGTCCTTGTGACCCTTGTACTTCTCTCTTCTCCTCTCTCTCTCTCTCTCTCTCTCTCTCTCTCATGTTCTATAAGAACTAACCATTTTGGCATTATATTAGATGCTCCACTTGAGTATGGAAAATCCATGATCAAATGTATAAATTTTGATCAATAATAATATTGATATTTACCTCCTCCATGAATTTTATTAGTGTTTTCATTTAGAATGTTTGATTTTGCATAAGTGAAGACTATGGATTCCTTAGCATGTTATTTCATTCTATCATATATTTGCAGTTGGAAAGATTATTCTTGGAAGGAATGTGAAGTGTTATAAAAAATTTATAATATTTAGTAATTTGGCCTATTAATTACTTCCCTCATAGGCCTCTTTTCTAGTCCTCATAGCTTTGCACATTCATCCATAACTTCATAACGTAACATTGATGTGAGAAGATGAATATTGGAGAAGTGTATGTTTAGTTTGTCCTTTAGTTTTAAGTTTAATATGTATATGGTTGGATGTCATCATGTTATTTTGTGTATTACTTCCATTATATTAGTTTTATTTTATTTATCCTTCTCCCTTTTCACCTCCAAGTTAAATAGTAGTTATAATCTGAAGTGGTAGATCAAGGAAGCTAGCCCTATCTAGAGATTTACCTCATCCTTAGGCTTCCCAAAAGCCTATAGGCATTTATATTATGATAGATTTTTCATCTCCTTAAAGGGTGAAAATCTAAGTGACAATAATAGTATCCACTTATGTTTGAAGTACTGAAGGAGCATCCCATGAACCATATTTTCCAAGTTATAAGCTAGGTCACTCTGTGTACTTTCTTATCACACATTCTATCATTATGTACATAGAATACAACATGTAGATGAGAGATACATACATTTGAGGCCCTATTTGAAGTAATGGATATGTAGGTAGTTCCCATTGATAGAGGAGTCATTGGGATAGTTTGACAATGTGTGCTCACTAACCCATTTTTCCCATAGTCACTCTAAGGGTGAAGAAAATAGGGTTTTATAATTTGAAAAATAGTTATAGCCTATGAAAATTATGTGAACACAAAAATAAAGGAAATAAAAAACCTAGAAGGCTCTAGGTGGTTGCATCCATATCTAGCCATTATTTTACACTAGACACTTATGTCCAACTCAGACACTAAAATTAGTGCAAATGTCTGAATTTGACACAAGTTTTAAAATTATAGAATACGATGATTGTTATATAATCCTAATCTAGTCCAATTATAACATATTTTATCCTATATTTGTATGTTCATAGTAAACTAGGTAATCTTGTTTCTAATTTATTTTGATACAATCAATAGTTCTAATTTCTATTTTAGGCATATCTTAGTATTTTAATTCATAATATTATTTATCTTTGTTTATAAATTAATTGGCCTACTATATATTTTCATATCATCCTTGTACATATTAATTTATATATTATTAACCATATATGATCTCACTCATCTAAATTTAGGGTTAAACACTTAATGAAATCAAGAATTAGTCTCAAAACCATAAAATTAACCTAGGCTTTCCTTTATTATGCCTAATTTTTCTAATTTCTAATTTAAAAATATTCAAAACTTAAAATTAGAATTTATTTTCCTAAATCTATGTTAAATATGGATACCTCTATTGATAAATTTTATTTCTAATATTTCATTGTACTAATTAATCATTATCTTGTATAAATTGTTAGAAATTTCATCAAAACCAAATCAGAGAATGATCCTAATCAAGATAAAACTCAAACTTCTCTTTACCAAACTTTTAGCTATAATATTAAACCTCTTCCTCCCAACCCTAAGGAAGGTGATAGATACCATCCCTATAAATAGGTCCATGCTATCAATCCTTCAAGGGGTAAGATAGATGGCATATGTATGCATATTCAATCCAAGATACCTAGGGTTTGTACTTTTGAAACCCTCAAATATCAAATCATCCTTATGAGCAAGTTAATACAAGACTTGCAAAAGAATTTTAGTTCCAAGGGAACATGATTGGAAAATCAACTTATTTATCTAAATATTCCAACACATGATAGTGTGAATCATATGTTTTCATCCTCATCTACCAATATTGTGCCAAACAAGGTTTCATATCGAAATGGAAAGCTACAACCAAATACATCTAAAAAATGCTATTCAAATATTATACCAAAGGTTACTAAGAGACCAAGTGAAATCCTAAGAGAAATTCTTCATGAAAATGTGATCAAATTACCTCTTCCACCTCCACATCCTATAAGATATCCAAATAGTATGGTTCATATCATAGAATGCATGAACATCATATAAATTCTTATTTTACATTAAAAATAAAATACAAAGCCTCAAAGACAATGGGGATCCTATCATTGACATCACTCAAGAAAACTACTCACATTATTAGTATCTCTCCTAAAGCACAAGTATCAAAACAACAAATGTGGTTACCAAATAAAAATTTAGAGTAAAGATATTTGCAAATTCCAAACCTATAGCAAAAACATATTCAAAAATAAAATCAAAGCAAGTAAAGGATACAAATCTACCTCTCAATAATGATATTCAGATTCCAAAACAATATGGTTTTAGAAAGCAATATTTATAACACTTTAGTTTTAATGGTCAAGGGTTGGGAAATAATTCCCAAGGCATCACTCATCCTATTTCCACATTTGATCAAAATTACTATCAAGGCTTAGGCTATATTGGTAATACTAATGCAAATCATTCAAATATTCATATCCATTTTGTTAATGCAAAAGAACAAGAACCTAAAAATGGAAACAAGTCCAAGGAAAGTGAAAAAATAAAAAAATATCCCTTTCATAAACACCAAGTGGAACTAAACATGATAAAAAAGGAAAATTTACCAAAAAATAAACAAATTCATCCAAAGGATAATGTAAAATGGGTGCCTTCATATGAAGCAATTACCAATAATTTATTAAAGCATCAAATCATTAAACTTGTGTAGATGGAAAGCAAGGTCAAAATATTATAGTTTCCCCAAATTGTGAATTTAATATATGTTCCTAAAAATTCTTTACATCTCTGAGATATGACATGGAACATGTGAGTAAAGCTAATGCATCTAATTTTTGTGTTGGGTCCATTCATTGTAATGTCACACATGGATCAAAATCATGTCCTACTGTGTTTTATATTAGTCCATTTTTGACTAAATATAATAAAAAACTTGGGAAACCATGGTTACTATCATCAAAGGAAAACATCTTTGAAGTAAATATATAAAATAAAAACTTACCAAAAGACTATAATATAATTCATAATTCTACTATGCATGCATATGGCACATCTTATTCAATAAAGGTTAAACATTTACCACTCCTCTTAGATTCTCATTTTCATCTTGAGATCATAGAATATCCTTGTCCTTTAAAATATTCCAAAAATACCCAAAAAATTAAAAAAAATCAAAAATCTGAAACTATTCAACATTTCCATGTCTTATTATCTCCTTGGCATCTATGTTGTTGGTTATATTTTGGTAGATAACATATCATTTATTTATATATATAGATATATATTTTATGCATCTTTTCAATGTGATACAAGAATACCTAGGCACATGATATATGCATATATGGATGTTAGACCTTCCCTCTACTCACACAATTAATATGTTGGGGGCATTTACTTCTTTTATCATGATACACCTAAGCTAAATTATTATATTATCATTTCCATTATCATTTTTTGAGCTTATATATTATCACATGCCTTTATCCATGCTTAGATATTTCACACTATACTTGGTATGCTATGCACTTAACCTTTTTTACTAACACACACACACACACACACACACACACACACACACACACACACACACACACACACACACACACACACACACACACACACACACACACAAACACACACACACACACACACACACACACACACACACACACACACACACACACACACACACACACACACACACACACACACACACACACACACACACACAGGGACTAGTATGATATGCTTATGATTCCATGCTTTCTTTTTTGCACTTCTATGGGTGTATTCCTTATTTTATATTATCTTGTATTGTATTACTTATTCAATCATTTGAATATGATCCATTTATTATGGCCCTTGTGTCTATGTTATACTATTTTGACATTTGAATATGTTTTAGATTTTTGTATTTGGGCATTTAAACATCTCTTTCTATGCTTTTGTGGACATTTGTCTGAGTCATGTCCCTTAGGTTGTGAAACATTTGAACATGCCCCTTGTATTCCTTAGACCATTCTATTTTCTCTTGATTTTGAGTTCTCTTGTGTGTGTTCTTGATTTATTTCTGAGCTTAAACTATTAATATTTAGACATTTCCATGATTCACATCATGTATCTTAGGATTTGATGTGATCACATACTATGTACCTCATTACTATATCTACCTAGACATGTTAGTCCTATATGCTACAAGATCCATACACATGTTATACAGTTATCTTATCCTTTTGAGGTAAGGTAACTATCACTTTATACGTACACTCAATTCAAAATGGGGGCATGTCATAAAGGCATGGCTTCCATAAATTCATAGTTTCAAGTTTTAGTGGGGGCATGCCAAAAAGGCATTTTTTCATGCCCTCCACACTTATTTTGTACTAAATATCTCTAAATTATAGTGGGGTAATGCAATGGAAACATGTTCTCCACACTTACATCAGTTCTCAAATTCTTCAGAGTCAATGGGGACATGTCATGGGAACATGTCTTCCACACTTGAAAATTTTAAAATTGGCCAAATTTCATAGTTATATGATTTAGATACACATTTATGGAATCATTCTATACATGAGTACCATTGTTATACCCATGTTTTAGATCAAGACATGTAAGAGGTGCATATGCCATGTAAAAATCACCTTAAATTATAAAATCAAATTAGCTTTCAGATTTCAAATACTACTGTGAATTGTTATCATACACAAGATGGGCTTCTATTAAATTTATTGAGCCAATCTACTATAGTAGTTGGTTCACATTTTGGCAAGGTCGAGGTGATTAAATAATTCAATATTACCAAGTTTATAAGATATTCTTGATTACATCGTCTAGCTTCACTATATATATATATATATATATATAATGTAATTTAATTGGATCACTCACACTCACTAGGTTATAAGAGCGATTGGGTTGCATGATTGAGATATACTCAATGGTCATGTGGCAAATCACCTTTTCACCAAGGTTGGGGGCATGTTATCATATATATATATATATATATATGCACTTTCAAGTTTACAAATTGTCCTAATATTAACTTCAATTATTCATAAGATAACATCTATTTAAATCAAATTTCCAAAGGAAAGATGGTTGCATTGATCATAGGTGTACTCCTAACCTTACTCTCTTTACTTTCAAACATTTTCAATTATTTAAATTCTATAATATATGAACTGATTATATTCTATAACATATTCTTGGTTAAGTGTCAGTCACCAACAAAACACTTGAATTGGACTCACGTAAAGGCAAGGTGTGTTATACATACCCAGGTATGCATTTCTTTCCTTTAAACTAGTAATTTCATTACTAGATTAAAAGGGAAAAATTTAGACACAAAATATGAATTATATAGTACCTTAGTCTTATACACTTGGCAAACACCTATCATGGTTATACCCTTCAATCCTAATACTTTCCCACTATCGAAAAACTCACATTCACTATCTCTTTGTGCTAAATTACTTATCTTCAATTATAACCACTATTATTATGATGACCAAATATTATATACTATTCAAAATGCTATAAACCTGATTATTAACACTCTCTACAAGTGTTGAACCTATACTTATTTTCTAGCTTCCCAAACACTTGTGTCCTAGCTAGACATCTATGCCAATGCTAGTGTCTATATTAAAACTAAGTATTCAGTGCCCAAAAGTCATCTAATTTGAAAATGAAATGTTTATTAAAGGTTAGCCTTACTGATTTAGTGAAATATATATTTAGAATGGATTGGTATATATACAAGATCAACCCTCATTCATTCCTCATTGAGTAGCTCAGAAGGAAACTTACCAAAATCACTCAATCAAGCATTCAAGTGAATAAATCTACCCTATTCATACCTATTTCCATATTAGGCATAGGAGAAGTATCCTTGTAGGTCGTAAGTAATAAAAGAACATACCATGAGACACATTTTCCAAGTTATAAGCTATATCAGTCTATGGAATTACTTATCACACATTATATCCTTATATAGACACAAACCAACACATAAGTGATAACTACATAAGTCTTAGGCCTTCTTCAAAGTATTGGCTATGTAGGTATTGCCCATTTATAGGGTATCTTTGGGTAACTCAAAACCATGTTCTCACTAAGCCATTTTTCCCATAATCATTCCAAGGGTGAGGAAGCTAGGGTTTTATCATTTGATAATGAGCAACAACTTGTGCACATGATCTAAACACATCAGAAGAAAGGTAATAGAAAAATCAGAAGGCTCTAGGTGGTTATATCTAGTTATAATCACTATTTTGTACTAGACACCTACATCCAAATCATACACTAACATCGATGTAATTATCTAGATCTAATACAAGCATTTGAGGCCACATAATAAAAAAATTATAAAATCTGAAGAATGTTTTAGAATCCTAATCTAGTCCACTTACAACTTGTTTTATCCGAAATCTAAATGTAGATAGTAAACCAACTAAATATTCTTATTTCCAGTTTATTACAATATCAATCAATAGTTGTAATTTATATTTTAGGCATATCCTAGTATCTAAATTCAAAATATTATATATTTGAGTTTATAAATTACTTGGCATGATATATAATTATTTATCACCCTTGTGCTTATTCATTTATATATTTTTTACCCTATATGATCTCACACATCTAAATTTAGGTTAAAAAATTTGGTGAAGAGCATTGGTCTCAAAACCTTAAAATTAACCTAGGGTTTCCTAATTTGTTTTACTTAATTTTTCTAATTTTAAAATATTAAAAAATAAAAAATTAGAATTTCTTTTTTTTTAAATTATGTAAAATATGGATACATATATTGAGCACTTTTATTTCTAATATCTCATTATTATAATTTCTTGTTGTCTTTATAATAATTATTAGAAATTTCATAGCAAACAAAGTAGAGAATGATCCTAATCAATATTAAACTCAAACATCTCTTTATCAATCTTGTTGATATAATATTGAGCTTATTCCTCCTAACCCTAAGGAGTGTGATAGATACCATCCCTCTATCTATATCAATGCTATCACTCCTTCAAGGGGTAAGGTAGATGAAATATGTATACATATTCAATCTGAGATACCTAGGGTTTGTACTTGTGAAACCCTCAAAGATCAAATCATCCTTAGAGAAAGTTAATAAAAGAATTGTAAAATAATTTCATTTCCCAGGTCACATCATTAAAGAATTAGATTATATACCTATAGAATCTAACACACTTTAGTGTTAATCATGTGTTTACATAATTATCTACCAATGTTGTGCCAAACAAGGTTTCATATCCAAATAAAAAGATACAACTAAATACATATAAAATAGGTTATTTAAATATTATACCAAAGGTTGCTAAGATACCAAGTGAAATCCTAAGAGAAATGATTCATGTTAATGTGATAAAATTACCTCCTCCACATCCTATACAGATATCCAAATAGTATTGTGCATATCATATAATGCATGGGCAAGTGGGGATCTTATCATTGATACGTCACTCAAGAAAACCACTCACATCATGATTAATTATCCTAAAGCACAAATACCAAAATAGTAAATGTGTCTACCAAATAAAAATTTAGAGTAAAAATAATTGTAAATTACAAACCTAGAGTAAGAAAATATTCAAAAAATAAAATCAAACCAAGAAAAGGATACAAATATACTTCTCAATAATAATACTTAGCTTCCAAAAAATATGGTTTTGGAAAGAAATATTTATAACACTTTGGTTTTAATGGTCAAGGGTTGGGAAAGCATTCCTAAGGCAACACTCATCCTATTTCCACATTTTATCAGAGTGACTGTCAAGGCTTGGGATATATTGGTAATACAAATGTAAATAATTCAAATATGCATATCCATTTTATTAATACTAAAGAAAAATAACCTATAAATGAAAGAAATTCTAAAGAAAGTGAAAAATTAAAAAAAAATATTTTGTATAAACACCAAGAGGAACCAAAGATGAAACAAAAGGAAAATTTACAAAATATCAATAAATGCATCTAAAGGATAATGTAAAATGGGTGTCTTTATATGAAGTAATTACCAATAAATCCTCAAATCATCAAATCATTGAACCTTCCATAGATTGAAAGCAAGGTCAAAATATTATAGTTGACCCAACTTTTAGATATAATATATATTTTTGGAAATTCTTTACATCTCTAAGATATGGCATGGAGCACATGAGTAAAGCTAATGCATCTTGTTTTTGTGTTCGGTTCAATCAATGTAATGGCACACATGGATAAAAATCATGTTATACTATGTTTCATATTATTCCATTTTTGACTAAATATAATGAAAAACCTAGGAAACCATGGTTACTAGCAATGAAGGAAAACATATCTAAAGTAAATATACCAAATATAAACTTACCAAAATACCATGCTATAATTATTAATTATAATATGAATAAATATGGCACATATTTTTCATGAAAGGCTACACATTTACCACTCTTCTTAGTTTCCTATCCTCATCTTGAGATCATAAAATAGTCATGTATTTTCAAACATTCCAAAAATACCAAAAAATATTAAAAATCTCAAAAATCCAAAAATGTTTAGCATTTCCATGTCTTATTATCTCCTTAGAGTCTATGATGTTAGTTCCATTTTGGTAGATAATATATCATTTATTTTTATATACACATATATGTTTCACACATATTTTAATGTGATACAGATATACCCAAACACATGATGTATTCACATATGGATGTTAGGCCTTCACTCTATGCATGACATCAATACATTGGGGGCATCCACTTATTTTATCATGGTACACTAGGTTACATTATTTTACAATCATTTCCATTATCATGTTTCAATATTATATATTTACACATGCCTTTATCCATGCTTAGATCTTTCTTGATGTACTTGATATGCTAATATACTTAATTTTTTTGCTAACACATATATTCTTCAAGGAATGGTATGATATGCTTATGTTGGTTACTTATGATTCCATGATTTCATTTTTGCACTTATTTGAGTGTATTCCTTGCTATTATATTGAATTGTATTACTTATTTGATCATTTAAATATGCTCCATTGATTGTGCCCCTATACCTATGTTTGACTATTGTGACATTTGAATATGTCTTAGTTTGTTGCATGTGGACATTCAAGTAAAATTTTTAATGCTTTATGGATATTTGAATAAGTTACGTCTCTTCTATTGTGTAGGATTTGAACATCCCCCTTGTATGAGGTCTCTTTAGACCATTGATTTTTGTCTTGATTTTGAGTGCTCTTGTCGATGTGCTTGATTACTTTCTAAGCTTGTAATGTTACTATTTATACATTGCATTAATTCACATCATGCATCTTAGGCCATGATGTGATCACATTGTATACCTCATTTATATATCTACTGAAACATGTTACTCCTATATGCTACATGATCCATACATAGGTTATACAATTATCTTATGCTTTTGAGGTAAGGTAACTACCAATTTTTACTTCCCCTCACCTCAAAAGGTGGGGTATATAAGTTGGGGAATGCCATAGAGGCATTTATTACACACCTTTATAGTTTTAAATTTTAGTTGGTTTATGACAAAAAGGCATGAGCTCCACACTTATTTAGTTCTCAACATCTTCAGATTATAGTGGGGGCATGTTATGGAAACATGTTATCCACACTTAAACTAGTTCTCAAATTCTTCAATTTCAATGGGAAATGTCATGGGAACATGTCTTACACACTTGATTTTTTTTTAAATTTACCAAATTTCATAGTTATATGATTTAGATACACATTCGTGGTAGCATTCTATACATTAGTACCATTGTTATACCCAAGTTTACACTTAAGACATATATCATGTGCATATGCCATGCAAAGAGAACATTAATTATAAAATTTTTAACCATAAATTTGATGAAGATCCTACTATGGGTAAATAGGGTTATGAATATAGAAATGAATAATCACAAGGGTGATAAATAGATCTATAGAAGGACAATTAATTACAAAACTCAGATAAAACATTTATTAAATTTATTATGCCAAGATATGTTAAAAATAGAAAGTACAACTATGCTAGATATTTCAATGATAATAAAAACAAGATACTTAGTTGGTTCTGATGATAATATAGATCTAATTCTAGAATATGAAAGATGTAGACTTGAAGATTGTTTTGGAATAATCACCAAAATTTAGATTAAGTGCCTCTATAGCTATGGATACTTGTGTCAACATTTGACAATTCTGTCTATGATAGTCTCTAGATTAGACACATGAGTCTAATATATAATAAGTGGTGAAATAATATGTAACTACCTAGATGCTTCTAGGTTCACTATCACTTTAATTTTTGTGCATTCAAATCTGGTCATGGACTATCATTCCTTGTCAAATGATAAAACCCTAGTTATTCATAATCATAGTGGTTGTGGGAAAAATGGGTTAGTGGGCATATGGTGTCAAGCTTCTCAAAATACTCCTATATTAATTAGCATTGTAAAAAAATCCAATATTATGAAGAGGGCCTCATAATTATGTGGTTTTTTCCTGCATGTTATATTTTGTGTGAATCATGAAATATGTGATATGCAAGTACAACAATGACCTAACTTGTAACTATTGGCTACTTTTGGCCTACATACCAAGTTTGCATCCATATGGATTAGGTTTCTAATGGGTGGATAAATAACATGTTATAGAGACCCTTTAGAATTTTAAGAGTGTTTAGAATGATTATGAATGTGCATGGTTTTCATTTGGTTATTCATTATGTTCATTTAGACATCTTGAGTCTAGTGGCAGAAATTTTGAGTAGGCACTTTACTAATGTCATACTTTCCATGTGTGGATGAGTTAGGGATAATTTATAATATAGGTTTGTTCACATTATTTCCAAGAACATATGAACCAAGTTTTTGGTCATCCACTAAAGCACATAAAAATATATGCATGCTCAAAGTTGGCCTCTCATACAAATTTTGTTAAGTTTCCATACTCAGCCATTTTTGAGCTAGGACATCATGCAAGATCAAGTGGACCAACCAAATTGTGCATTTAATATGTTCACTTATAAGGATCTTGGGACCATTGTATCAAATGGGTTCATCCCTTTTGGTAAGAAAAACATATCTTGAAAGTTTTTTGCCTCCTTGATTCTCGTGCTTCAAGATATAAATCTACAAAGTTGGTCAAAAAACATAAAATATTCATGCTAATGTCAAATTAATGCCATTGTAGAAATCCATATGAGCCTAAATTTTATGGTTTATGGGATGTAAAATAAATCTATGAGGATGTCAAATAATATTTGTATAGATTTCAAGTTTTAGATAAAGCAAAAGAAATCCTATTGAGCTTAAATTTGATAGTCACATGAATGTTAATGATGGTCATGCAAACATCATTTGATAGGAGCAATGATGTCATTTTTAAAATAATGAGCTAGTTATTAGCTTTCAAATAGTGGGTACTAATAGATCAATGGTTGGAATTTAATCAAACATTCAGATCTAATGGTGAGTAGAGGTCAAAGGGGTCAATGAATCTCAAGAGCAAATACATGCATGCTAAGTGTTAATAGTGCATTCAACTAGTAGAGGATAAACAATCAATAAGCATTCATATTGAGTAGGATTAATGATGAAATATTGGTCAATGGGTCGATGAGTTGAATCAATTTTTGATGGCCAATTAGATCAAAGGCAAGCAGAGGGCTTTTGATGAAGGTTGAGAAGCCATTTTTGACCAAGGGAAACAAGGTTTTGTAGAGTCATCACGATGCCATTAAATCTCATCCAAATACCATGGAGTGGTTAATATGATGCAGTCAAGTATAAGGAATATAAAATATTACCTTTGGAGCTTAATATGGACCTCTAGTTTGACATTTTCATGGTTTGTAGGATTCATTCTTGTGGCTATGTTCACCATTTTTAAACAAGAACCTGGGTATGATGAACTCTCAACTCTTTCAAATATTGATGGGTCTTTTTAGAAAAAATGGGGTTCTAAAAGAGGCTATGGTCTATAGGTTTGCATTAATATGGATAACTATGGGAAAACTAATGACCTTACATTGGTTTTTTCATCTATAGATGGGACTTATGATCCAAACATGGAAATGGAACATATAACTTTATAAAGTAAAGGGTCTCATCTATCGATGTGAATCCATCATTGATAAAACAAGTACTCTAATACTCAAGGCATGGAATTATGGTCAGTATCAAAATTTGAGGATCTGATCCTCATAAGTACATTAAGTGGACTTAGGGTCCCAAGTTGGTGAACTAATAGTGGAAGAGGCAGTTAGTGGGCATTGATTTTTCTTAAATAGACTTTGTCATCAGGGAACAAACCCTTATCTCTATAAGGACACTCTCATCTATTGAGAAGAGATCAGAGACTAGTGGGACAAAAGGAGATATATTATTGATCAAGGCATGCAAATAAAAGGTAATCAAGTGCTACCACCTCAATTCTTGATCTCAAAGACTTTCCTCTACTATTTAATGCATTGTTCCCTTATTTCTCTTTCTCTCTTTTGCTATATATAAAGGTTTTTGAGTCAAAAAACGGATCCTCTCTATATTTTATCTACTCCCTCTCTTGGGCATGACTAAACTCTACCAATATGGATCTTGTAACCTCTTGAAATGAATAAAAGGCTATGTTTTAGATTTAATTATTCTATTATAGTGTGTACATGTAAGATTTACATATGTGTTACAGGTTTATCCCTTATAAAATTATGATCTCACCCAAATAATAATTCATCTGGTTATGTAGGTCATGCTTAATGCTATACATCTCTTGATTGAATCCTGCATGTGGATACTATGACTAGTTAGTGTCTTACTTTAGACCTTTCCTTCATTTCTCTCAGCTTAGATCATTTGGTGAAACTCTTCATGAAACATTGATGTATGATAGATATTTATGATCCTAGATATAGTCTTTTACTTATTTCATTAGTGTTCTAAGAGTCAAGTAGGGTGGATTAACCCATAATTTAGGTGCATCACCACTATTAGCTTAGGTTTCCATTTCATGTTTCTCTCCTTTTCTCTCTCTCTCCCTTTTTCTTGGTCATTAGTAAGTTTTAGTAGTGGGGATGAGCTAAAATGATGCATTAGATGAGATAACCTTATTAAAACATTCTAAAGGTCTGACCCTATTATAAGATACCCATAACCTAGGGTCAGTCCCATGTTAGACTAGAGTTTGAATAAGGAGGCTTGAAAAATCTCTTTGCTTAGATAGGGTGAAATTTTAGTCTATAATAGTTCTGACACACCCAGTGGAACTAGGTCTAAAAGAGTGGAAAGATCTTAGTGTGTCTTTTCTCTAATCAAATTTTGGAAGCAAACACATTAGCACCAATGGTAACTCCAAAATAAGCCTCTGGTTATAAATAGACTAGGTGTGTCTCAATGAAGTTTATAATTAGTTTTTGTATCTCATTTGATATATGAGGTCAATATGAACAACTATGGTGAATATCCCTATTATCTACTTTCTAATCAATAGCTCCAATATAACCCTCATGATTCATATGAGCCTAATCAGCCATACCAAGATTTCTATCAAATCTATGAGGAACCTTGGCAAGCTTATCATGATCCTTATTATCATAGGAATAGATCTTACCTTCCTCATGATCCTGAATAGCAACATGAGGACCTATTTCAATCATATATGCAAGAATATTTCCTTGATTCTCTACATGAAAAATAAGCCCATCATAATACTACCCCTCATCAACCCTATCATGAGCCATCTATACCAACACTTAAATATATTTTAATAAGCCTTGATAATTATGCACTACAGTTGTGCTCACAAAAGTATTATGGCCAGGATCTCCCTCCTCACCAGGTCCATCATGTGAGAGAGTCATTACAATAAATAAAAGGATGGGCACTTGCTGAGAGAGAAAACTAGAAAAATATCATAGGTGAGATGATGGATGTAGGTGGTTACATTAAAAAAATTGAGGACAAGCTAAAAGGCCTTGAAGAATAGCATGTCTAACCTCACAAACCTTATGTGCCTTTATATACACCACCTTAGCCTTCTTATGTGCCACAGATTCTTCCCCAAGAGACCATTTCAAGTGCCCATTTGAGTACACCAAGTTCTTCATGTGTTCCTTATACTTTCCCTTATTAGATATATATCCAAGAGATCTATCAAATAAATAAGGATATTATTGTGGAATAACCTAATGTTAAGGTTCAAGATTAAATCCTTCTTCAAGAACCCCTTATGAATTCCTTCAAGTTTCAAAGCCAGAGTCAAGTGGTGAAGTCATGGGGTAGGCAAAGTGAGGAAAATATGGATTTGAGGACCCAAGACAAAAGAGAATATGAACCTATGTAAACCTATCTCATCCCTCCTCAAGAACCTTCTTGTATTCCTTATCTTCATGAAGCTACTGACCACCTTAGAGAGAAGATATTCTAAGAGAATATTGATAAGCAAATCAAAGAGTTGGATCTAAAGATAAGGAAAGAGGAGGATAAACAAAAAGAAAAGGTAGAATTATAACCTTAGTCTTTCCAATCTTAGAACCAAGTCATGTAATCAAGCAAATCCAAGGTCATTCAACCCCCATCCCTCCCTCTTCAAGAATCTAGGTCATTTCCATCTTAAAAATCCATCTAGAGTAGTATGCCAAAGAAAGAGGAAGACATGATTATCAAAGACAATAATTTGAACTAAGGAGGTGTCACATATGTCTCATCTCTCTTGGAGTCATCCTAAGAATATCCAATGCCATTCTTTCAAGAGGTAAGTAGTGAACTCCATGTTGAACTCACAATTGATGTTGATAGATTGTCAAAGTTAAAAGAGGAGATCAATATTGGGATACCAATTGGAGAGATAAAGCATGTATTAGTATTTCATAATGTAAAAGAGGATGAGCTAAAATATCAAGTGCAAGTTGGATATGACATCCAACAGGAAGAAGTCTCAAATGTGCAATAAGAGGTTGCTTCTCAAGAACATATTAATCACATAAGTTATCCAAAATCAAGATTTTTCACAAGACCTTATGGTATCTGATATAGAGAAAGTATAGGCTCATATTTATTTGAAAGGTAGCCATGAGGATAACTCACACAAAACCATTGATGAGGTAGAGAGCATTCCTAAAAATAAGACCATTGGTAGCAGCTATACCATGATTTCATGAGTGATAGTGATGAATTTAAGATGGCATATTTTGTTAAAAAGATAGTGTAGTAGGTGGGATATTTTGAAGATTCCATTATTTATTTGGACTAAGAAGAACACCATATTGATGACCTCATGCATAAAAAATAGAAGGCTGAAGAGGTGGTGGTTCTAGATGACAAGGAAGATAAAGATGATTGGTAGTTGCAAATAAAGCTCTTTCAAGAGATCAAAGATCTTGGTCAAGTTGGAGATCAAGTGCTTGCGAACATGAACAAATAATTTACCATGGAGGAAAATTACCAAGGTTGGGAAAAATATATAGAGCTCGTTGATGATCGTGAGGAACTTAAATCAAAAGAGAAGCTCAATCTTATTATGGACACCATGGAAACTAAGGAGGTATGCCTTATTGAACCACCATTAGAGGTTGTAGTTGAGGAACCATATGAGAAATATGATATTGTTTGGATACATTTAACTAACCTTATTTGGATCTAATTGGTTCTCATTGAACATTATGATAAAGAGGATAATAGTTGCAACAAATAAGAAGCAAGCATCAAGACCAAGAGTCAAAGAGCTAATGCCTCATTCAATTCCTCATCCCATGAGGTAAGAATATTGTCAAAATTTACTTTTGATCTAGGAGGAAAGGTACACATAGTTTTAGTATGTATATATTAGATTAATCTTGTTCAAATTCCTCTAAGTTCTACTTTATCACATTTGTTTATTGTCCCTATTTTTTTCAGTAGGTTAGTTTCCTTTCATATAGTGCTTTAGACACTCTATCTTGTTTTGTTCTCCTTTTGTTCCTTGTTTTGTTTAAAAAATAGGTTAGAGCAAGATTGACATTAAATATGTTGGATCTAGAGTAGATACTCAATTCCCAATGGAATAGACTAGGAATATGGTTTGGGTTCTTTTGCATAGATAGACATGCAACTCCTATGAGTCACCAAATATGTTGGCCAATTTTGGCCCACATACCAAGATTTCACCCATATGGATTAGGTTTCTAATGTATGAATATATGGATAGGTTATATATATTTTAAAAAATTTCAAGAGTGCTTGGAATGAGTATGGAAGTTCATGGTTTTCATCTAGTTCTTCATTGTGTTCATCTAGACATCTTGAGTCTAGTGGTAAAATTTTTGAGTAGGCACTTTGATGATGTCATAATTACCATGTGTGGATGATTTAGGGAGAATTTATCATATGGGTTTTTTCACATTAGTCCCAAAAACATATGTACCAAGTTTTTGGTCATCCATCGAAGTGCATCAAAAGATATGCATGTTCAAAGTTGGCCTCTCATATAGATTTTGCTAAGTTTCAAGTGGACCAGCCAACTTGTGCATTTAATATTTCACTTAGAAGGATCTCAGGACCAATGGATCAAATGGGTTCATCCCTTTTGGTAAGAACATATCTTGAAAGTTTGGTGCCTCCATGATTCTTGTGCTTTAAGATATAAATCTACAAAGTTAGTCAAAAGCCATAAAATGTTCATGCTAATGTCAAATTAAAGCTACTATAGAAATCCATATGAGCCTAAATTTTATGGTTTATAGGACATCAAATATATTCATGAAGATTTCAAATGATGGTCTTGTAAATGTCAAGTTTTATATAGAGTAAATGAAATCCTATTTAGCTTAAGTTTGACGGTCACATGAACGTTATTTGATGGGAGCAAGGACATCAATTTTAAAGTCATGAGCTAGCTATTAGATTTCAAACAATGGGTCCTAGTAGATCAATGGTTAGTTTTTGATCAATAATTCAAATCTAATAATGAGTTGAGGTCAAAGGGGTTAATTAATCTCAAGATAAAATGCATGTATGGCAAGTGTCAATAGCATGTTCAACTGATAGAGGATCAACTATCAGTGGACATTCATACCAAGTAGGATCAATGATGCAAGATTGGTCAATGGGTCAATGATTTTAGTCAAATTTTGATAGCCTATTAGAGTAAAGGAAATCTAGGGTTTTTGATGAAGGTTGAGAAGCCATTTTTGACCAAGGGAAACAAGATTTTGTAAAGTCATCCTGATGCTATTAAATCTCATTCTAATTCCATGAAATGGTCAATATAATGTAGTCAAGTTTAAGGATATATAAAAGACTACCTTTGGAGCTTAATATAGACCTCTAGTTCAACATTTACATGGCTTAAAATATTCATTCTTGTGAATATGTTCACCATTTCTAAATAAAAACTTGGGTTTGGTGAACTCTTGGCTCCCGCAAAGTTTGATGGGTATTTTTAGACTGAATGGGGTTCCAAAATAGGATATGGTCTATAGGTCTACATTAATATGGATATTTATGGGAAATTCAATGACCTTAGATTGATTTTCCATTTATAAGTGTGACCTATGATCTAAACATGGAAATGGAGTAGATATCTATTTAAAGTAAAGGGTACCATCTATTGATGTGGCTCCATCATCGACAAAATAGGTACTTTTCCACTCAAGGCATGACATTATTATTAGTATCAAGATTCGAGGATTTGATCCTCATAAGCACATCAACTGGACTTAGGGTCCTAAGGTGGTTAAATTATAGTGGAAGAGGTAGTTAGGGGGTATTTATTTCACTCAAACTAACTTAGTCATCATGAAATAAACCCTTGTCTCTAGTAGGACACTCTCAACCAATGAGAGGAGATTTAATACTAGTGGGACAAAAGGAGATCCATTGTTGATCAAGGCACACAAATGGAAGGAAATCAAGTGTTGCCACCTCAATTTATGATCTTGAGGACTTTACTCTACTCTATAATGCATTGTTACCTTATCTCTCTTTCTCTCTTTTGCTATATATAGAGGCTTTTGAGCCAAAAAATTGATCCTCTCTATATTTTCTCTACTCCCTCTCTTGGGTATGACCAAATTCTACCAAGATGGAGCTTTTAATTTCTTGAAATGAATAGAAGGATATTATTTAGATTTCATTATTCTAGTATAATGTGTACATGTCATATTTGCATATGTGGTAGAGGTTTTTACCTTATCAAATTATGATCTCACCTAGCTACTACTTCATCTAGTTATGTAGGTCATGTTTAGTGTTCTACATCTCTTTATTTAAGCTCACATGTGGATATTAAGACTAGTTAATGTATTAATTTAGACCTCTTTTTCATTTCCCTCAACTTATATCATTTGGTAAACCTCTTCATGAAACACTGATGTATGAAATATATTTGGGATCCTAGATCAGGTCTTTTACTTATTTCATTAGTGTTCTAAGAGTCAAGTAGGGTGGATCAACCCATAATTTATGTACTTCACCACTATTAACTTAGGTTTCCCTTTCATGTTTCTCTCTCCTCTCTCTCTTTCCCTTTTCCTTGGTCATTATTAGGTTTTACTAGTGAGAATGAGATAAAATGATGTATCAGAGGAGCTAGCCTTGTTAAAAAATCCTAGAGGTCTAACCCCATTATAGGATACCCATAACTCAGGGTTAGTCCCATGTTAGACTAGAGTTTGAGTAAGGAGGCCTGAATAATCTCCTTGCTTAACTAGGGTGTAAGCTTAGTATATAATAGTAACTTGTCAAATATATCTCTTGGGATAAACCTCCAATAATTTAAACCTGTAGATGTGTTATCCTTATGATTGATATGGAAGTATGTGAAAATAAGGAAGCATTTCTCAATTGAATGTTCTTTGAATTATCTTTGATACGAATCTAGGTCTGTGCTAGGTGAGGAATGAATGAGGGTTGATATTATATTAATAATAATCCTCTTGGAGAATATATCACATAATAACACTTAGGCTAACCATTAGGGTAAGCTTATTTTGAAAATTAGATGATTTTAGGGTGCTGGTGGTGTTGGAGTAGGACACTTGTGTCAATGCAAGTGTATGATTAGGATGCAAGTGTCTAAAAAGTATAAAATTACGTATAGGTCCAAAAATTATAGAGGTGGAATGTAAGTAGGTTTTAATCACTTTGGACAAGATAAAAGGCCTGGGTCATCAACATAAGATTGGTCAGACAAAGACATAGGCCAAAGGGCACTAGAGAGAGTAAATGTGAGATTTACAGAAGTGAGAAAAGTCTATAACTGAGAGTAATAACTAAGGTTATAGTTTACCAAGTGTATAAGAATGAGGTACTTTATATTTCATAAATATAATCTACACTTTCTCCCTTTTAATCTAGTAATGAAAGTACTAGTTCAAAGGAAAGGAATGCATACCTGGGTGTGTATAAGACACCTTTCCTTTACTTGAGTCCAACTTGAGTGCTCTTATGGTGACTTACTTGCAACCAAGATCATGTTATAGTATATAATCATTTCATATAATCTTAAATTGAAAGTATTGAAATTGAAAAAGAGTAAGGTTTAAGAGTACACCTGTGTATCAATGCAACCATATTATCTTTTAACAATTGCACTTGAAAGATATATCATTATGGATCATTGAAATTGAGATTAGGATAAATTTAAATCTATAAGATGCATGTATTTAAAGAGATATAGAGAGATATGAATATATGAGGGCACATGCCCCTAACCTTGGAAGAAAGGTGGATTGTCACCTGACAGTTGAGTGTAGCTCAACTGTGCAACCCAATCATACTTATAACTTGGTGAGGTGAGTGAACCAAGTAAAATCATACTATCAAATTGGTGAGGATAGATGATTCAATCAAGTCCAATATACAACTTGGAAATATTGAGTGATTTAATCATCTCAACTAGACCAAAAATAAAATTGACTACTACAATAGATTGGCTCAATATAGTTCATAAAAGTCCAACTTGGTGGGTGGTGATAGTCCTTAAAAGTGTTATGAATCTAAAACTAATTTTATTTGTTAATATTAGGTACACATTACATAGAATATTTACCTTAGATATGTCTGACGATGAAACTGTGTATAACAATGGTACCAATGTATATAATTTTACCACAAATGTGTATCTAAACTATATAACCATGAAATTTTACCAATTTAAAATTGTATAAGTGTGGAGAAAATGATTCCAAATCATTCCCCCTCTATATATAAAAATAAAAAAATTATATAAGTTCCAATGTGGAGGACATGTTTCGAAAACATGTCTCCACTATAATCTGGAGATGCTGAATATTGAGTAAGTGTGGAGAACATGTTTCCAAAACATGCCCCCACTAAATTTGAGATTGTGAACATGTGAAATCAAAGCACATATGACATTCCCCCACTAAATATAAAACTATGAATGTGTGAAAACCATTCCTCTATGACATGCCCTCACTAATATGCCCCCCTTTGAGGTGAGGGAAGAATACAAATTGGTAGTTACGTCACCTCAAAAAGATAAGATAACCATATAGCTATGAATGAACCATGTAGCATATATAAGTATATTTCTAGGTAAATGTATCATTGAATCACATAGATCATGATCACATCAAGGCCTAAGATGCATGATAAAGATCATGGTAATGTCTAGATAGTAATAGTATAATCTCAAAAAGTAATCAAGAACACATGCAAGGGCACTCAAAAGAAAATCAAAATATAATGGTCTAAGGAGACCAAAAACAAGGGGCATGTTTAAATTCTACACAATCTAATGGACATGAATTAGTCAAATGTCCATAAATTAATAATGACATATTCAAATGTCCATATAATAAATAATGATATATTGAAATGTTAAAGAAAGAAACAAAGGCACAGGGAACACAAAGAATGGATCATATTCAAATGATAAAAAAACAAGGAAATAGCAAGGCAAGACACTCAAGGAAGTGCATAAATAAAAACATAAGCAACCAACATAAACATATTATAGTAGCCCATGGATCAATTTTTTTAGCAAAGAATGTCAAGTACATAGCATATCAAATACACTTAAAATAGATATAACCATGGATAAAGGCATGTGTAAGTGAATATTAGCTCAAAAATGATAATTTAACGTGACCATAGAATTTTTTAACTTGAAAGTTTCATGATCATATAGGTGTATGCCCCAACATCCTGGTGACATGAGTAGAGAGAAAGCTCAACATATAAAAATACATAGATCATGTATCTATATATGCCTGTTTCACACTCACATAGAAGTGTGAAACAAATGCATATAAGTAACTAATATGCTATCCATAATCATGGAAATAACACATAGATGATAAGGATACAATAGAATATGTATATGCTAAAAATATATTTTTTGGATTTTTGAATGTTTTTTTAATTTCTTTGTTATTTTTGGAATATGTGGAACTTTGCAACCTTAAGTTGGATTTTTTACATTGTTTACATCATGGTTGGATAATTTGAAATGGTATATGGCATGTTGATCCTCACTTTTTACATGCATAGTAGAATAACCAATGCTATCATTTAGAATATGAATCAATTTTCCTTCATGAGAAAAAGAAATACCTTGTTGATTCGGATGTATTTTAGCTTCCATTTAATAAAAAAAAAAATCTACCCAATGTAAAGCAGTGTAATAGGGTATGGGGTAAGAACCATAATTTTTTAAGGACAACATGAGACCCACAAATATTAAGAATGACAAAAGAACCTAATGAATATTTTTGTTGTACCTTATCATGTAGATCTTTAGTATGGTACCCAAGTTATGAAAAATGTCTTTCACTACAATAGTTTTCTGTTAAATCCTAGTGATGTGGATGATAAACATATTTATCATGGTGCCAAAAGTAAGCACCACCCATGGATAAAGTAGTTATTAAATCTTGGTGATGTGGATGTTTTTTGGTGTGTTGAACTTGAGGATTTTGCATAGAATATGGGCCTTGAATTGTCCCCATGTTAAGTAACTTATGCAAACCAGTCATATAAAGATTAGTAACACCACATTTTTGTTCATAATTCTCCTTAGGTAATTTATCTCCCTTCTTTCTGTGAGGCATAAGACTTTGGTATTTGGAGGGAGACATGTAATAAGCTATTTTGGATGAGTAAGTATGAATGAAGCATATATATGCACATTAATGTGTAAATGGGTAAATGAATCATATTATTTATGTAATGCTCTTTCCTTTAATGAGGAAAGAATCCATCTACTAAAAATGAATTTAAAATCCAAATCTAAAGGTCTAAATTCTAGCTCATTTGATGTATTTTTTAATCTAATAGTGTTATCTTGAAGGGATTCATCATTATATTGTTTTAAATTATGTAAATGTTCTAATGTAAGTTTTAACATCTTAAAAATATTGACATCCATGAATAATGCATTATAAAATTGTGAAAAATTGGTTAAGGAACCTTTTGGTAGTCTATAGAACCAATTATGAGCCTCATAAAAAATCTCATATGGAATATTTTTAGCAATAGTTTGTCATATTTTCCCTATTGACCAAAAGAATGTACATATTAATCATGTGGCCAAATGGGTCCTTATGACTCAAAAAGAGAGGTAAATATGATAGTTAAAAATATTTTGGATAAGGATATTTAAGTATACATTATGTAAGAGTTTTATTTTTGAATGAGGTAACATTTGCATTAGTATTATGAAAATGCATTTGCATTTGAAGTATGGAAACCTGATTTTGAAGATCCCCAATAGTGATCATTATAGAAATAAGATATTCCATGGGAATGGTTGTGTTTGTCATAGGTTTTATCATTGTTTATAATCCACCACCTTTCTTGAATCTAGGCATATGCGTATCATCATCCTCGTAGATAAAAAACACAAGTTTATGATCACTGAATTTAAGATACTTTGGTAGTGGTAATGGATCTTTTGAATTTTGGTACATTTGGTATATCATCTGAATAACTTAGACCATTAGAAGATATTGGTTCATTCAATTTTGGTTTGGATATAACAATTTGATCTTGAGTCATCTTTGTTAAAGGCACTTCTTTTGGTATAGTATAAAATTTTGGTGTAAATGCATTTTTTAGAAGATCATTTAATTTAGATGCCTTGGTTGATATTTATAATAGTGCCATATTTTGAACATTAGGAGCTTCTAAATTAGGTTTGTAATGATTTAATTTTATTAATGGCTTAATGTTACTTGGTAAAGATACCATAATGTCTTGGTTAACCTTTCAAAAAATTTCAATATAAAATTAAGGTATGAAAAAGTCATCACCCTTGATATGGGGAATTTTGTTTGGAAATGTTGGAATAGGAGGGGTTTTGATCAATGAACTTGAAGGAACATCCCCTTTATGACTAGTTTCTATATCCTCCATGATATCCTTATGGATTTGGAAAAAGTTGTCAAGATAAAATGAAGGAACACTTCTTCCATATGAAACCAATTTTTGTATAGAAGTTAAAGGCAAATGATTTTTATATTCCTTAAGAAGGATCAACTCATTTTTTGAAATGTTGGGAACATGGACCTGATTAGAGGGATAACAATTTCCATCATTAAAATCTTTGATATTATATGCTTTATCACTTAGAGGAATGTAAATGTAATCAATTTTAATTCCTTCCTTGAGAGAGAGTTGGAGAGTTTCATAATCATAGTTATCAAAAAAATTGATATCATCCATGATGAGAGAAATAAATAACACATGGATTAGGACAAGGCAAACAACAACACCTAAAAGATATTACTTATGCAATGATGATGCTCAGAGATCAATTTAATCAAAATTTTAACCCTAAATTTGATGAGGATATTAATATGGGTAAATAGGGTTAATAATATAGAAATGAATAAGCATAAGGGTGATACACACATCTATAGCAGGACAATTAATTGAAAAACTCATCCAAAACATATATTAAATTAAATATGCCAAGATACTAAAAATAGAAAGTAAAAATATGATAAATATTATATTTATAATGAAAATAAGATACTTAGCTAGTTATGATGATAACATAGATCTAGATTTGAAACATACAAGAAGCAGACTAGAAGAATGTTTTGAAACAATCACCAAATTATGTATTAAGTGCCTCTATAGTTGTAGATAATTGTGTCATCTTGGGATGATTGAATTGATATTAGCATCTAGATCAGATGTAGGTGTCTAATAGAGAATAAATATTAAAATAAGATGTAACCACCTATATGCTTCTAGGTTCATTGTCACCTTCACTCTGATGTATTCAGATTTGAGTCATGGGCTATCACTCCTTGTCAAATGATAAAATATAGTTCTTCATATTTATAGTGGCTATGGGAAAATGGGTTGGTGGGAACATGATGTTAAGCTACCCAAAATAGCCCTTTGTCAATGAGTGTTGCCTACATAGCCAATACTTTGAAGAGGGCCTCAGACTTATGTAGTTTTTCCCTACATGTTGGATTGTGTGTGAATCATACAATATGTGATAAAGAAGTACAAAAGTGACCTAACTTATAACTCTGAGCATAAATATGCTAAAAATTATAAAGACTACATAAATCAAATTATAGATCCATATAAATAAGCCTACATATGCTCATAATATTCTTACAAAATAGGACACACATATAACTAAATAACAATCTATAATATTCTATATTATGGAATAGTTTCATAATAGATTTATTCTACTTATTTTAACAATTAATTAACTAACTAAAAACTATGTGATTTGTTTTATATATTAACAACCTCACTTTAACAGAATAAATTTACTATGGTAAATTTATTCTAACACCCCCCTGATTTAACATACCTTGGAGAGTACAAGAGAGAGAACTTCTAAATGCCTCAAACTTATCATGTGCAAGTTAATTCATGAAGACATCTGTACACTAATCTTGAGTGGGGTAATAATGGAGATATTTATTATATTGTTGAACATGTTCATGTATGAAATGGACTTGAAATTCAATATGCTTTTCCATTCATGAAAAAATTGATTGTGAACAAGTTTAAGAACACCTTAATTATCGTAGTTCAGAATTATTGACTAAGTCTATGGAATTCCCAATCCTGCTAGTATGTGACATAGCCATATCACCTCATAGAGAACTCCTCTTATAACATGATATTATACCTAAGTAGAATAATGAGAAATAAATTTATACTTCTTACTCCCCCATGAGATCAAATCATATCCCAAAAAGAGTACAAACCTTGAAGTGGATTTTCTATCATCAATTAAACCTACATGATCTATGTCTATATATCTTATCAAGAAGAAATTATCATTATTCTTGTATGATAGGCCATAATCCATTATTCCTTGAATATATCACAATACCCACTTAACTAATTTTGAGTGGATTACCTGTAGATCCTACATGAATTGAGAAAGATAACTAATATCATATTTGATATCTATCCTAGTGTATGTGAGGTAGATGACAATCCCAATCAATTGATGATAAATAGTGGCATCTATTGGCAGTGATGGATCTATGAAAGATAGCTAAAGTCTTATCTCTAGAGTTGTATATAATGGTTTGCAATCCATCATCCAAAACCTCTCAAGCAATGTCTTGGTAAAATTCATCTGAGACATGAATATTTGGTGTTTATTTTTCTATACATCCAATCCAAGACAATAGTATAGTAGCTTGTGATAGATCATGTCAAGTGATTAATTGAGATATTTATTTATTACATCAATCATCTTCACTGAGATACCAGTGATGAATAGATCATCAACATAAACAATAATAATAATAGTCTACCCTCTTATTTTTTGAGGTACAGATTGGTATCATATGGATTCCTTTGAAATCTATGCTTCATGAGATGCTCATTAATTTTTATATACTAGGCTCTAGGAGCCTATTTAAGACCATACAAATATCTTATGAGTTTTCACACCTTTTTCTCTTGCCCTGGTGTGACATAACCTTCTAGTTGATTAATGTAGACCTCTTCTTATATATCTCCATTTAATAAGGCACTTTTAACATTCATCTAATGAGCATTCCATCCAAACTATGCAACCATTACAAAGATAATTTTTATTATCTTTATCTTAGATGTACAACCAAAAGTATCCCCATAGTCTATACCTTATTTATGTGCATAACCCTTTTATATGAGCCTTTCTTGTGCTTATCTATACTACCATTTAATTTGTATTTGGTCTTAAAGACCCGTTTTCATCCGATAGGTTTCTTCCCTGGTGGAATATCAACAAGTTTCCATGTGTCATTTTTCATGAGAGACTGATATTGTGCATCCATGGAATATTTCCAAGGTTTGGAATTTAGATATTCATGGACTATAAATGTGCAATTGTTTTTTCAAATAATTCTTGTTAAGGCCAAATTTACCTATATAAGATCCATACTGTGAGTCCTTGGTCTTATGGATGAAGTGTTTATAGGTCCATTAAGTTTTGCATCTCAAATTATAATATCCACCATTTAGGCATACATTGAGTAATAGTTGGTGGTGCTAGAGCTTCTGACTAACCATCACCACTATTTTCATCTAGAAAATTTACATGTCTATTTTTTTTATCATATGTCTATGTGGAATATGAACTAATTTCACCTTTCACATTAAACATTACATCTCTACTGATAAGCATATTTATAGTCTTTAGATCAATGAGATGATATGAATTCGACTCATTACTATATCCCACAAAAATACATTCCTAATTTTTCTTATCCACTTTCTTCATTTTCTTCTTTGGGACATGCATGTATACCTTGCAACCAAAACCTCAAAGATGAGATACTTTTGACTTCTTACCAATCCCATGCTTCCTATGGGGTAATTTTATTAAGAGCTTTGGTGGGTGACCTATTTAATGGGTAAATGGGTATGAGACATGATTATACCCAATATTAATGAGGAAATTGTGCATCCTCAACCATGACTTGAAACATCTCTACAATGACATGGTTACACCTTTCTAAAACACCATTCTACTATGGTGTATAAGGTATAGTGTATTGACACCATATTCCATAAATTGTAAGGTATATACACATAATATTTTTAAACTTTTATCACTTAATGACACTTTGTATCTTTTAAGAATTCATCGAGTCTCAATATATTTTAGTGCACACCTTAAGGGGTGCACTGAAAAAGGGGTGGGCAGACCATTGATGATTCATATGATTGGTATTCATTTTTCCACTTTCCATCTACACACTTGTCTCCTAAAACCATTACCCTAAGCTAATTATTAGTTTTTTTACCCATTCCAAACATTTTTTGTATCATTATCCTCCATTTTCTTACCTTGACCCCTTTTTGCTAGTTGATAGTATTAGGTCGACTAGGTTGATCCTGTATAGTTTTTAGCCTTTGATTACTATACAAGATCGACTGGGTCAACCTTGTACTATTTTTTCGGTATTCTAACTTGAGATTTTTATTATCCCTTTGAATGAACTAGCTTGGGACCTAGTGATTTATCTCCCAAAAACATAAAAGGTCAACCCCATATAGCTGACATATTTAGAAAGATTTAAGGCAAAATCTATCTATTTATACAAACTTATTTCCAATCATTTGAGAATAGAGAAACAAAGAAGAATAAGTAAAAATGAACATTTGATTATTGACCATTCTAATTGAGGAATAAATCTTAGGGTTCCATACTTTCTTTGGAGATATGGATCTTATCTTGTGGATAAGCCTTTTGGATGCATAGATAGGTTGTGTAGCCTAGAGCCAATTCATATTTCAAATCACCTTGGAGAAGGGAGAGATTAAGAGAGAGATTAAGGCTCACCTTGGACAAGGGAGAGATTAAGGATTAGTGGGTCCATCTTCAAGGTAAGTATTCCTAACTTTATTTCTCCTTTGTAAGAGTAGATAGATAATGTAGTTGTGCTTCTCTCTCATGTATTAAAATTTTATATACATTGATGTGAGTATATGTCTTCTACGTATGTTTAGTTTAGTTTTTTTAATTTATAACCCCCACATTATGCCATAATATTTAGTTTGCACTAGATTATATTTACTTTCTTGTTTATTAAAATAAAGTGAATATCAAAACCTAGGATTCTTTTAGGGTTGTGTGATTGTGTTATACTGTAGGCTTTGGAACCCTTCATAGCATGGCTTATTGTGATAATTGATCCCATAATAGGGTCTAGAAAATCCCCATCTTGGTAATGCTCTTGTTTAAAAAATTTATTCCCAATTGAAAGTGTAGGTTTACTCTTTTTCTATCCTCTGTTTACTATGCTACATCGACCCAGTTGACCCTGTACTATTTGTAGACCCTATTTCTTTGCTAGGTCAACTTAGTCAACCTTGTACTATTTATATCATTTCTTGTTTCCTTGCTTTCACATATATATTTCTTTCCCTTCATCATGGACTTTATGCTTGATGATAATATTGAGTTGCAATCAACATACATGATAAATTTTACCGACCTTCATAGGGTCACCCATAGACAGAGTAAGTCTCTTGTCTTGGATGCTAGTAATGTTCTTATTTCCACTCACATAATGAACTATGGGACCCCTCCTAATACATCTTCACAACATAATCCTCTCTTCTCATTAGAATACCAATCTTAATTAGAGTATACCCCTAAAATGCTCTTCTTTATCTCTAAATTTCCTCAACATTGAGGAAAAGATCCTTCTACCATTTACAATATTATGATTAGTGGTCAATATGAAAAGTCTCATTCACCTACTCATACATTCTCAACTAGATTTGGGGGTACCAATTTATTTGATTCTCAACCTCTTCCTTTGATTATTACCCCTTCTCATACCATGACCTCTTCTTCTCTAATTTCTTCCACCTCCATGCCTAGTATATCCACTAACACGTTAGGTTCTACATCTAGTGGGCCTCTCATAAGATCTTCCATCCTTAATAATTCTAGTAGTGCATTATTTTCTACCCAAGTTAATCATGATACTAGTGCTTCTTCTTATCAACCATTCACTAGTCCATCTTTTGTTACAAAAGAAATTTTTTCCACTAGTGCCTCACATTTTCATAATTCCTCTCAAGCTCCTATCAACACCAATAGTGGTACCCCAATTACTAATACCACCTCTAATGATTATAATCAAACACATCAAATATTGTTACAAACACTCAATCAAATAAATACCTTTCAAGATCATAAGACAAATTAAATGATGATAATGCAAAACCACATTTTCCATCTTCAAATGCATCCTCAACCAATGGCTTAGGGTACATATAACCAAAATGTTCCCCCTCCACCTCTTCAATATTATCAAGGAAATCTCATTCCTAAAACTTAAAAAAAACCATTAAACATGTCCAAAATGAGTCTCTCACTACTCAAATTACTAACATTTATATAAGAGGTATCGCACCTACAATTTATTATAATAGATCAACTGATCCCACCCTTCATCTTAAGACATTAAAAAATATTCATAAGGATTTGGTAAAATTGAACACCTTTGCCGCTACCAAAATATTAGACAAAACTCTCACAGGTGATGCCTTAGATTGGTAAAACCAACTTAAAACTCATTACATTACTAGTTTGGAGGATTTAGTGAATGCTTTAGTTCAATAATTACAAACTAGTGATCTTCCTAAAAACACTTTGGCTCACTTCACAAATTACAAACAACTTTAATATGAAACCACTCAAGCCTTTGTTAAGAGGTGGAAAAATTTGTAAAAAAATGTGAACATAACATGGCTGATGATAATATTTTTCATCTCTTTACCAATACCTTTTTCTTAAACTTCAATATCATGCCTGCACTCTCTCTCCACATACATTGGAGGAGGCTATTGACCAAGATAAATGACAATATTTCCTTATGAATCAATTCAAGACACCCCAAACTTTTATAGGTCCTTGTCTCTTAAGAAAAAAATCACAATGTTACCAATGATGGTGTTATAGATTCTTATGACACCATTCACAATGTTTAAGCTATCATTCCTACAGCTTCATCAAAACTAGCTTCCCCTTATCAATAATATACCAATCCTCACTTATCTTTGCCAAACAAAATTAATGTTCATAAAGCTCTTTCCTGGTAAGATCCTAATAAGTTTTATTGGTTTTACGCTAGTTGGGGTCATTCTTATGAGACCTGTAAACAACTTTTTAATTTAGCTATGGACTATCTTCTTGGTCCTAATTTTGATCATGATTATATCAATTAAAATAATCAATAAGCTTATGAAATATATTTTAAGGATTATAAATCACATGATAAAACTCAAGCCTTAAACCAAGCCAATGATCACTTGGCTATCTACAAAGACCCTCTTCCTAATCATCAACTTATCCAAGATAATCGAGATAAAGCCACCCCTTCCAACAATAATGTAGAAAGTCTTGTTGAACCCATTTACAAAGAGAATGTGGTTAACATGAATAATATGTGAAGGGTGGTTGCCTTTATCGATTCCTAACCTATCTACACTCCTCCTTCATCTCAAACATATCATGTTATCCAATATTCTTTCCCAACTCATTTAAATGAGTTGAGGAAAGATAACCTTATCATTTTTGATGATTCAATGTTTGATTCTCTATTAGATAACACTTCCTATTCTATTTTGACCACTCTTCCATCATATTCTAACACTAATTCTACTCACATTTATACTAATAGTTCTTATACCAATTCTTAAAATCACCTTGAACCAACTATTTCAATATTACCACATGATTTACAACCTTATTCTAAACATTCTTCTTCTTATCAACATAAATTTCAATGCACTTTTACTCCTCCTTAAAAGGACCTCCTTAATCATTATGCACCTATAACTAACAACCTTTTTATGGGATATGATGAGTGGGATCCCATCATGGAACTCAATAATCTCCCATCCCAGATTCTATTTCTTGACCTTATAAGGATTTCTCCACATCATAGAAACTATCTTATGCAACTATTGTTTGAAATGAATGTCCCTAATCCTCCCCTAGTAGGATGGGAAGCAAAGTTATCAAGATCTGAGGATAGTATACTACAATAATTTAAAGAGATGTCTATCAATGTTGATGAAACTATGGGCACTTCTATTTCTTTAAAATTTATTATAGATTTTATGATTCCCAATGAGATTTTTCTTTGTGTAGATGATCCTTCCTTATTTATTAGTGTTCAAATAAGTGATATGAAAGTTAAGTATGGATTGATTTATGAGGGTTCAAACACCTATATTTCCTCTCTCAACTTCATTAAGCCCTTGGATATTCATAATTTAATCTCAAGTCTACACACAAAACCTATCAAAGATATGATTGAAGGTAAATGCTTCCTCTAGGTTGTGTGTGGATTCCCATTACTATCCCACCTATCACAATTTGTGTGAAGGTGATGATATTTAATTTTCCCATTTATTATAACATCTTGCTTGGTAGGCTGTGCACCCATTATTGAGAGCTGTTACTTCTTCTACCTGCTAATGCATTAAATTACCTCATAATGGATCCATTTACAAGATTTAGGGTGACACTAACCCTTAGAATTTATAACAATTCCAAGACCATGGTGTCTTCAAGATTCCTACTCTTGAACCTTTACCTAGCATTCCATTCTATGAGTCTCAACATCTTAATTTTCCCATTAATTTAATGTGAGGTTACAATGGGCATCCTAAAATCATTAGGAACATTCATCCTAACCTCTTAGATTATAATGATGATGAGCCCAATGACATTAACCTAAATATTAAAAATTTTAATCTCTCACCTTGCCTCATCTTATAGCTTCTTGCTTCCTTGTAGCTTCATTTTTGTAAGCCTCCTTGCACTGATATTCTCATGATCTTAACCATGACTTATCATTATATTCACCACACTTCCTCAGATGATAATTTTATCCCTAATTGTGTCATTGATCTTCACACCCCAAATTAATATGATGGTTATTCCCTAGATGATCTATTATTAGGTGATCTTGTATAGGCTCGTGATGTTAATATTTTCTGTTATCATTCTTCTTTACTTGAGTCTTTTCACATATATTCCTATCTTCCTTTGTTTATAGTTCCTAATTTTAGCATTTTCCCTCTTTATCATAGGGTAGAGATGGTACCAACACCTCCAATTTCTAAGTATCCTCATAGGATTATGCTCATGGATCATGCTATGATTGAGACTTACCATTTTGATAAGTACCATGATAATCATAGTTGATTTACTCCTGATATTAACATGACCCTTCTTAGAAAATTTTTAGATCCTAATCCTCCCTTAGTAAATCCCTTATCAAATCTGATTCCCACTCCCAATATATTTGATCCCTTTCTTACTCCTACTATAGTTTAGCCTGTTCTTTCTCCTACTCTCACTGAACCTACCCCTGCTTCTTATCTCATTTCTCTTTCCAATGAGCCTAGTTATATTTATTCTCCACCACCATCTTCCCTTTGTGATGTTTTGATTCCCTTGCCTTAGATGGATCCATTACCCACCAAATGGGCTGATGAGTCTTCTTCAACTTCTTCCACTCTTGTTACACCTCCTTCTATGAGTGCTTCTCCTAAGATCACTCACAAGTGTATCTTTTACTTCCATGGGATAAATAATCATTATTATACCCATTGTCACAAGTTATAAAAGTATATTAATACTTTGAGTCCTTCCTCTCCTTCGTTAAACAAATCCATGCCTCTTCTGAAGCTTCTACCTAAATATATACCTAAGTATGGTGAGGTATATTATCTATGGAACCAATGTGGAACCCATCACATTCATCATTACTGAATCCTTTAATAACACCTTAAGGATCACCTTATATCTATTCTCAGACCTTATCCCATTCTTATCATAGGTTATACCCATAATAAGGCTTCTCTTTCTTCTCCCATGGCTCCACCTCTAGTAGTTATATCCTCTCCTATGGTCCTTTCATCACCTTCTATGCCTCCACCCATGATTCCTCCACTTGTGGACCTTCTCTCACTTGTGGATCCTTCTCCACCAGTGATTCCTACATCTTGCATAGAGATTGATCCCATAAATTCTCTTGAATATCTCTTGCCTGATTTCCCTCCTCAATATGATCCATTGAATATTCCTACTTTTTTAATTGGGGAGAATAGAAGAGAAGTAAATCCCTAGTTTTCATTAAAGATTGATGAGACATTAGCTACAATTGATATCCATCTTCAAAAAGATTTATCTGATGTCTTAGATAATGTGTGTGGGAAGCTTTATCAGTATTTATGAGTATATGCATAGTGCCTTTACATTTAAATTTTTATTGGATGTGTGCTCTAACTTTATTTTTATCTATCTGTTATATCATTTGATGTGTCAAATTCCTATTTTTCTTATATAGTGATTTTACCTTTTCTATTATATCTTGCTTATATTATCATCTATATTTGCATATGAATTTATTTATCACTATTTTCTCTTTCTTTCTTAAGTTTTTATAAGAACTCCCTTCTTGCCTTCATTATTATTTGCTTTAATATCTCTATTATTTACTTTTAATTATCATTATGACTTGGTTATACCAACCTTGTTTCCTTTAGCCCTTGTCTCCTTTTACCATGTAATTAGTTATCCAATAACCATCTCATTATAATCTCCTTTCACCAATTTAAATTTGGATATCCTTTTTATCTTCTTTTTTTGCAAACTAAGTATATACACGATTGAGACTTGAGATCACATGCTAGTTCATTGCTAAGCCTAAGTTCCTAGTCACTCTTTATCTTTGGTTACTTAGATTTATTTAGCCTTAGCCTAAATCTCATTCATGTGTATTACTACATATCTCATTATTTGTCATTCCAAATACATATGGAGGAGGATTCTTAAAAAGCCATTAAAATTTAAAATCCAAATCATTTTACAAAAGACAATGCTATAAAAGGCAAAAATATTATTAAAAGTTAGATCACACTAAAAAACATGATTCAAAGCACATTTCATTCTTCTATTCAAAGCTTAAATTCTATATCTAGCCACACAATAGAGCTAAGGTATTTTGGGGTGTGGTAGGCTAGTAGATTAGAAAAGGAGAATAAAGAAATATTTTAGTGCTACTTACTTTCTCATGTAAGTACCCAATCTTCATAGTAGACCGATGACTCTGTAAGGGGTCTTGAGGAATGAGAAACACATTATGGGAAGGTAGATCCATTTTTATTTTTATTTTACCAATCTACCTTCATGATTTGATCTTAGTAGCACACTTATTTTCTTACAAAGCTTTATGTCTATAGCGAACATGTTTCCTTTGTACATTGATGGTCACTAGTCACTTAGTGTATTCTCAAGTCCTTAGTATGCCTCTTTCCTTCTAAGGTATTATCATAAGATGCCTATGTTATTATTTTTATACTCCCTTTTTCATTCTCTATATCCCTCATATTTCCTCTTGAAAAATATTGTTTTATCTACTGATCACTCCCCTTGGGATTTCATTTGTGAGTTACTTTGTAAGACCATAGATAGGACCTGACGTTCCTCACAAATTACCACCTTTTTCAATCATATTACCAACATATTTTATTACCTAATTTTTACTATTTATTCCACCCCAATGGTGTTCTCTTTATGAGTTACAATGTAAGAATGTGAATAGGACCCAACATTCCTCACAAAACTTTCCAATAATACTAGTCATAAACAAAATTACATGTGTCAAATATGAGATAAGATGTGATTGATTATGAAGTTACATGCCATTAGCATGCTTCCTAGCTTTATTTAGTGTGTTTTACTCTTAATTCATTTCTCTTTTTATTTTATCTTCTTATTTTCTAAGTGCATATAAGAATATGACCATTTCTTGAATTTTTCATACTTTCTAGCTTGCAATAGTGTTATCAATTTAAGACCAATATTTTACTAATTTTATTTTTCTCTTATACTTCCCAACATGATTTAGTAGAATTGATCAACTTAATTAATTTATTTTTATATCATTTGTGCCTTTTTACATACCTTCCATTTTATTACATTGTTTTCATACTTCCCAATGTGATTTAGTATGATTTTACTTATTTTGATTTGGTGCAAAAATATTTCACTTTGGTTTGAAATTTTTTTTATTTTTTTACCATCTTGTTTTATCATCCCTTGGTTATTTATACTTAGTCATTTTCTTGTTATTACACATTTCCCAACTTGAAATAGTGTGTAGTACATTTTTTGATTGATTATATTTTACCAAGTCCTTTTTGCCTATTTATTTTTACCTATGCATGTGTTCTACATAATTCTAGAAAATAAACCACATCTCATATATTTCTTATAACATATACAACAACTAAATTTATTTTCTAAAAATAAATATATCCAAAGCATCCACAACCACAACCATAATGATGATAAAATACATAATCAACATCAATATGCCAAAATGATAAATCACACACACACACACACACACACACACACACACACACACACACACACACACACACACACACACACACACACACACACACACACACACACACACACACACACACACACACACACACACACACACACACACACACACACACTTCATGAATTTTTTGATACAACCATATACGATGTGCCAACTTTATGGCTAGGCTCTATCCTTTCAATCTCATGGCCTAGCCACACTGCTTGCCAAAGCCTCAGTCTAAATCCTCTAAATAATATGATGTAAAGAGGCCATCTGATATCTTAGTCCCTCTACCTATCCCTATAGGTACATTACCTATGCCTATGCCAATTGAGTTAGGGTTAGTGTATGTGCCTATGTCATCTACATCACTATAGATAAATGCACAACTCTCTCCTCTACTAGGGCTTACCATGATTGTATATCTCCTATACCCATCTATAGTAGTGGCTACATCCTATCTCTTTATGCTCATATCTAGCTCATTGCCTCCCTTTATAACATGAAGTAGTTCATTTGAGCTAGGGCAGATGGTATATTAGGATCCTCTAATGTAGTAGGGTCATACAATTGTAGAGTCTCATCTAAGATGTTATGGAGTGCTTTCCTTACAAGGGACCCCCATTTCTCTTCTTTATCCTTAGCTATGCCTAAACAATCACACTGAGATAGATATTAGATAGCTATTATATCTCACAATATCTATCTATCTATAGTCTTTATTTCAAAATAAAAACTTAAGAAATAATTTAATCATCTTTATTACCTATTTGTGTCTCAACCACTATGGTATCACCATCTGCATGACTACCTAGAACAGTCTCTATGTCCATGCAACCTCCTAACACCTCCTTTATAGGTCACCTCCTCAATACAAATTTGATTATCATGGTTCATGTCTACGTTATCTTGTGCCTAAGCGGCCTTTCTATCATCCAACTTTCCTCTAGCTCACTTTCTAGGTCATCAGGGATGGTGATAGTCTCTACTCTCTCATGTTCTTCTTACTTCCATCGATGTCATGTCCTCAGTGGTCACTACCCATATTACTATAGAGATGGTGGTGGTATCTTTGGTGCCACTGCCTTCATACCCATCTCCTTCTACTCTATTCCCTATCATGCTTTCTTAGTCCATGGTTACTCATGACATGCTCTGAGTATCAACCTCATCATTGGTGGGCCTAGTCCCCTCCTCCCTAATGAATCTCTCACATGTTGATCCCATTGATTGAGCATCAATATTAGTGTTACTATATGAGGTAATCCCATCTGTTTTGGTACCCATATTACTAGATGTGTCTATCTCCACTAGGTATAGTGTCTAACCACCTCTATCCTCATTATAGCTAGTGTAACTATGTACTAGCTTGACCATGTAGTCACTATGTGCCCATATGGATAACACACTATGTCTACACATCTCATTGACTACAACATTATCATGTGGGGCATGGCCCATGCTACTTAATATATTCTCCATCTTTTCACTTGATGAGACCTATCATCGACTACATGGGGAAACCCAACTAAACAATACACAAGAAACCTCTCATATATCCAAGCCATCAATAATATGATCAATCCTATATAATTCTACCCTCTAACTAGTGCCTCATACATATCATGTATGAGCTAGACCCAAATGATAGAAACAAGATCATATAATACTCCCTCCTTTAGGATTATCCTACTCAAGGCTGCCATGAATAATGGTACCTTGCCGTTTGACTTGTGCATAACACTCTCTATGTCATAAACCCTATCATAGATCCCTAAATATCAAGAATCTATGATGTATGTACATTTAACATGCTAACTCTCCTTCCTACCAATATTGTCTTTAAGCCTATAGCCCACATGGCTAAGGCTCTCCTCTCTTCCATACTATTTGGTATCCCTGTAGTCACTAGTGCTCCTACTATTAGTATCCCTAGGATGGTATGTACATCTTATAGAGTGATAACTACCTCTACCATGTCCCCATCCACCTCCCATCTAACAGTGTTAGTCAATCATTCTCAGCATCCCAAAAGCATGACTAATATATCAACACTTAGGGGAATCTTACACATATTAGCTATCCCTCTTAGGCCTATAGATACTAGTCTAGCTCTATCTCCAATCATCAAGAATTCTAGTAGATCTAGTATCCATGATGTGTCTACCAATCACCAAAATCTGGGTCATCCTTATAACTAGGAAACAATAAAAGATGTATTAGATCTTCTATATCATGTATAATCACAACAAATTATTTTTACAATTTCAATAAAATTAAGCCTAAATTTATTTAATTTATTCATTTTTACGTATTTTTATCCTACTCAATTATTTTTTCCCTTATTTGGTCATTTTAGGTCATTTTAGCCTTCTTTTAGCCTTTACATGCATTTTTATACCATTCTATTTCTTTGGTCAACCTAGTTTGACCAAAATTTCTTTATTTTTGACCTAGTTGACTTAAAAATCTAATTCAACCCTCTTCTTTTCCCCTCCCTAGTACTACATTATAATTCTAGACTTTTCAGATTAGTTGGCAAAATTGTACTAGGTCAATAATATGTAAAACATATAGGGTTGGCATATATCTCCTGGGTTGGCAGTGTGTATTTTGCTCATTTTTAGCCTACTAGATTGATTGGGTCAACCTAGTTGTTTTTTTTACTGACCCTTTGCATTTTGCTAAAAAGGTGCCTTTTGGTAGTTTTCTCCCTAATTCCTTCAAACCCATTTCCCATCTTCATTTTTTCTACCTATAGACTCTAATTTGGCTTCATTTTGACATCTATAAATGCTAACTTTTTTTTTCTAAAAATACACTTAATTCATTAAAATACTCCAAAATTGGCTTAAGATTCATGGTTGCATACCTATAGTGCACCCGTTGTTTCTTCTGGAACTCCCCCTCATCTAGCTTGTTGTCTCCTTGCCATCCTAGCTTATTTGGTCTCTAGAGCTCCTTTTCTCTCCTTCACAAGTCAAAATAACCAAATGACTTGTCGTTCCCCTTGTTTAAAAACACCTTTTTCTAAACTCAAATCTTTCAATTATTTTCCAATCGATTCATTTTTTAATCTATGTCTTTATTTTTACTCATCCATTTAAAAATTGTAAAATGCATTAGATTTGTGATGAGATAGAGAGTATTTTCCACTATCATATGCCTATTTTCCAATTTTTTTTAGCTATTTTTTTTCACTAACTTCTATAGGTTTACTTAGCATTCTTCACTTTGGACACCTTCACATATCTTTTAGTATACTTATTTATCTATAACATTAAGGTAAGTAAAGGTATGGATTTTTCAATTCTTTCCTTTCATTTATCTTATTTACTACTTACTATACTTTACTTAGCTTCAATGTTCTGTGTTATCATGTTTTATTTCCTAAAGTACCATCACATGTTGTACTTATGTGACCCATGATGAGATTCAAGTAAAACATATGTAGACATAATATTTTCAAAATTTTATCACTTACTGACACTTTATATCTTGTAGGAACCCATCAAGTATCAATCTCTCTGAGTGCATGCCTTAAGGGGTGACTGAGAAAGGGGTGGGTAGACCTTTGGTGCTTTGAAAGATTGTTGTCCCTTTTACCACTTACCATATACACACTTTTATCTTGAAAACATTTATCCTAAGATTATTCTTCTCTATTGTACCCATTCCAAACAATTATCATATCATTATCCTCCTTTTTCTTGCCTTGACCCCCTTTTTCCAGTTGACTATACTAGGTTGACTAGGTCAACCTTGTACAACTTTTAGTCTCAATTACTATACAGGGTCGACCTTGTACTATTTTTGTGTATTTTCACTTGAGAGTTTTGTTAGCCCTTCAACCAACCTAGCTTAAGACCTAATGATTTATCTCTCAAAAACATATAAGGTTAACTGGGTTGACCCCATATAACTGACATATTTGAAAGGATTTAGGGCAAGATCTACCTGTATATAAAGGTTCATTTCCAACCATTTGAGAATAGAGAAGCAAAGAAGAATACGTGAAAATGAACATTTGCTTATTGACCATTCTAATTGAGGAATAAAGCTTAAGGTTCCATACTTTCTTTGGAGATATGAATCTTGTCTTGTGGAGAAATATTTTAGATGCATAGATAGGTTGTGTATCCTAGAGCTGATTTATCTTTATTATCCTTACATACCACAATAATATCTTGCAAAGCACCTTGGCCAAGGGAGAGATTGAGGATCGATGGGTTCATCTTCAAGGTAAGTATTCCTAACTTTATTTCTCTTTTATAAGAGCAGATAGATAATGTAGTTGTGCTTCTCTCTCATGTATTAGATTTATGTATACATTGATGTGAGTATATGTCTTCTATGCATGTTTAGTTTATTCATTTTTATTTCTAACCTCCACTTTGTGCTATAAGCTTTGGTGTGCACTAGATTAGATTTACTTTCTTATTTATTAGAATAGAGTGAATATCAAAACCTAGGACTCTTTTAGGGTTGTTGTATGATTGTGTTAGACTGTAGGATTTATAACCTTTCTTATCATGGTGTATTTTGAAAAATGATCCCTTAATTAGGTCTAGTGGATCCCCATCTTGGTCATGCTCTTGCTTAACAAATGTGTTCCTAATTGGAAGTGTAGGTGTGTTCTATCTTTTCTGAGCTAGGATTGATTTATAAACATGATGCATTTCTAATTGCATAGACAAGGTATGTATTAATTTTTTTATTTGTGTATCCCCCCCATGATCTAAGTGGAGGCCCTTGATTTTGTGAATAGTTTCATTTTAAATAGAGGCCTTTAACTCTTTGAAGGCTTGAAATGCCCAATCCATAGTCTTCAATAATGAAACCCACATCTCTCAATAATGATCATCTACAAGGATTTGAAATAATTATATCCTTTTAGGCTAAAAACCATAAGTCTGTATAGATTGGGGTGCACCAGATCTAATGGATAAGGAGACTAATATTCACTTTTGACAAAATGAGCTCTTTGTTATTTAATATCTAAACAACTATAATAGATATTGAAAGATTGTTTGAATGTGGGAAGACCTCTGAATATGTTGTGTTTGCTTAATGCAAGAAAATACCCATAACTCAAATGATAATATTTTCTATGTCATACCTAAGAATTTTATGTATGTTTTACAACAAATTCTTGATGTTCATTATGTAAAAGATCAAGCTGAAACATCTTACCTATATTTGAAGCTCATGCAATAGTTTTAGATCCTGGAGACTTGTTCTTGACAAGGTAAAACTTCTCACCATGGTTGTGATCAAAATCAAATTTTAGATTGTGATAGCGAATTTAATATAGGAAATAAGTTCTTAGTGAGCCCTGGAACATACAAGTCACATTTGATTATGGTAGTGTAGTTACCAAGCTATAAATAAATATCACCTTTACCATGAATAGTATATGATGAGTCATCATCAAGATAAAAATTACCTTAAGATCCTAATTGGTGTAAAGTGGAAAACCATTCTTTATGTCCTATCCATCCATTAGTATGTGCACCGATAAGCTAGACCTCTCTATATGCCTACCTTCATATATACCTATTAGTACTAGAAAATCTCATCCTTATATACCCATCGGTACGTGAAAGAGACTTTAATGCATGTGAGAGTAGAATGGTACCAGGTACATAGATAGTATATGAAAGATATTAATTATATCATTAACAATTGATTATAAGTAATTACACATACATGGGTGTAACTTCCTTATTTTCTTATAAATTCTAACTACTAGGATTTACATTTATCGATAGTAGCAAATGGCTAATAAAGGGATGGATTATAAAAATAGCTAAACCTTATTACTCCTCAATGATTTAAAGAATCAATGCCTAGATGTTGTTGTTTAATCTATATCAGGATATAAATGTATTATTTCAAAGTGTGATGACATTACCCATAAACATGAACTAAAGGCATCATTGATACAAAACACTGTGAATGAGATTTTTCAATCTTGTTTTTGCACTAATTTGATTTGATTTGCCCAATATAAATATTTTACAAATTGTTTTTAAAATTAAAATTTTCAAGTACATAAAATGGAAAATAAAATTCTATAAATGATTAAACATAATCCCCCCAACTTTGTCATATGCATAGTTTGTCTTTTTACAAAAGTACAAATTTGACTGAAAAAGAGCTTTTTGTGATTTGAACTCTAGACCTCCCACTTGTCTAGGTTTTAGCAAAAAACCAACCTACCAGTTCCTCTATGCATAAAATCAAGTTTAACAAGGATAAAAATTATATTTAAATTGGAAAAATCACACCTTTTAAAGTGTAATCCACTATGGGTGTGCTTATTTGGTAGGAGAAACTGAGATAATCTACTCATTTATACTCCACACAATAAGATTTAATAACACACCAAATTTCAAGAAACAAATATGTGTATGAATAAATTACCATGTGTATTGTATATTTTGGGATGGAATAACATACAACAAAGAATGCAAATTAGGAATTGGTTATATAAGAATTTGTCTATATGGTCTGATGCGTGTAAAAACTAAACAATATGTCAAAATGTTGATCAAATCCACTCTTGCACCTTTGAATCTCCCAATTTTATGTATGAAACTATTAAAAACTATATGTCATAATGTGTGATGGTCTAACAATGAGAAAAGGACACCATGAAAAAATTGGAACTAGAAAATTTTATTTGTATGGTCCAAGATTGCAAAAATTGATTTGCCATCTAGAATACTACTCCAACCAACTACAACAAGTTTTAGGTTCCAAAAATTCTATATGTAAACCCAAAAATGTGTATGAATAAGCATGGGAGTAAGCTATTCTAAACAAAGAACAAAATACAAAAGATAGATCTGACAAATTTACTTCGTACAGTCTGCAACAAAGGAAAACTAGTCTACAACAAAAAATTAACCAAGAATAGATTGCAAGCATCTAAATAGTTATACAACCTACATAAAAATTGCATGATTTGTGTCCAAAATATGAATGTGGGAGTAACATAAGTTTCCAAAAAATTACAGACTCTAAAAATGCATGTATAGTCTTATATGAAGAATTACTAATCTTTTATAAGCTTAGTGAGCAAGACTTGACATAGATTTGACTAAATGGATTTTAAGAGCCAAAATGACTATACAGTTAGGTCTCAGAATATGTAGATAAAATTAAAATGTTAAAAAACATATCATATTATCTCCTACATCTATAATTTCATTTCTTTGAAATGTGTACGACTTGGTGTGAAGAAAAACTTATACGGCTAGCTTGAATTTATTGGCTTCAAAGCTACCAAAACACACCATAATCTCTAGATGTGCAATATAACTTGCAAAAAATAAATTTTAATAGAGTCTTGATATAAAAATTTCTCCACTCTGATACCAAATTTGAGCATAAATATGATAAGATTTATTGAGCTTATAGAACTCAAATTATAGAACCATATAAATAAGCCTACATATGCTCATAATGGTCCTACAAAATAATATGAGCATATAACTAAATAAAAATATATAATTTTCTATATTAAAGAATAGTTTCATCATATATTTATTATACTAAATTCGTTTAATAACTAACAAACTAACTAAAAACTACATGGTTTGTTTTATAGATTAACAACCTTATTTTTACATAACAAACTTACTATGGTAAATTTATTCTAACAATAACTTGGAAAATATAACCTTTGGGTTACTCCTTCAATACTTCAAACCTGTAGATGTGTTCTCCATATGACTAATATGGAAATATAATAAAATAAGGAAGCTTTTCTTAATTTAATGCTCTTTGATATGAATCTAGGTCTGTAGTAGGTGAGGAATGAATGAGGGTTGATATTATATTTATACCAATCCTCTTGGAGAATATATCATATAATATCACTTAGGATGATGATTAGGATATATTTTATTTGTAAATTAGATGATTTTATGACATTAGACTCTTGCATTAGAATATGACACTTGCATCGATGTAGGAATTTGACTCGAATGCAACGAAGCAAAAAAGTAGGTATAGATCCAAAACTTGAAGAGCTAGAAGATAAATAGGTTTTAAGAATTATAGGCAAGATATAAGTCCTTGATCATCAACATAAGACTAGTTAGACTAAGAGATAGTCCAAGGGGCACAATAGAGAGGATATGTGAGACTTACAAAAGTGAGAAAGCTCTATAACTGAGAGGAATAACCAAGGTCTAAGTTTTCCAAGTGTAAAATATTGAGGTGTTATATAGTTCATAAATGTCATATACACAAAATTAAATTAAATTTTATAATTCAAATACTGCTATGAACTATTATCATACCTAGGATGGACTTCTACTAAATTTATTGAGCCAATCTACTATAATAGTTGGTTTACCTTTTGGCAAGGTTGAGGTGATCAAATAAACTAATGCTACCAAGTTTATAAGTTAGACTTCATTAAAACATCTAGATTCACCAGATGTACAATATGATTTGATTGGATCACTCACACTTACTGGGTTATAAGTATGATTGTGTTGCATGATTGAGATATACTCAATGACCATGTGGAAACTAACCTTTTCACCAAGGTTGGGAACATGTTGTCTTCTAATATTTATATATATGCACTTGTACGTTTATAAATTATCCTAATCTTAGATTTAATTCCTCATAAGAAAGCATATATTCAAAACAAATTGCTAAAAAGAAAGGTAGATGCATTGATACACAAGTGTACACCTAAACTTACTCTCTTTACTTCTAAAAAATTCAAATTATATAAATTCCATATTATATGAACTAATTATATAATGTAACATGCTCTTAGTTTTAGACTATTCACTAACAAAGCACTCAAGTTGGACTCACACAAAGGCATGGTATATTATACACACCCAGGTATGAATTTATTTCTTTTAAACTAGTAATTTCATTACTATATTAGGAGGGTAAATGTAGACATATAAATTATATAGGACCTATGTCTTATACACTTAGAAAGTACCTATCATGTTTGTACCCTTTAGTTCTAAGACCTTCCCATACCTAAAAGTCCCACATTCAATATCTCTTTGTGCCAAATTGCTTATCTCTAAATATAACCACTATTTTTATGATGATTAGACATTATGTACTATAAAAAATGTTATAAACCTAATTATTATCACTCTACAAGTTTTAGACATGTACTTATTTTATATCTTCCTAGACATTTGCATCCCAACTAGATGCCTACATCGACACTAGTGTCAATGTTAAAGTTAAGTGTCTAGTACCAAAAAATCATCTAATTTACAAATGAAACATATCTTAAAAGTTAGCCTAAGTGATTTAATGAAATATTTTTTCAAAAAGGATTGGTATATATACAAGATCAATCCTCATTCATTCCTCCCCTAGCATCTCACAAGGAAACTTACCAAAAGCTCTTAATCAAGCATTCAAGTGAACAAATTTTACCTATTCATCCTTATTTCCATATCAAGCATAGGAGTAGTATCCTTTTAGGTCTAAATTACTGAAGGATCATCCCATGAGCCACATTTTCCAAGTTACAAGCTAGGTCATTCTATGTACTTTATTATCAAAAACTACATCCTTATTTACACACAAGCTAACATGTATGGGAGAACTACATAAGTCTAAGGCTCTTTTTTGAGTATTGCCTATGTAAGTAGTGCCCACTAATATAGGGGTGTTGGGGTAAATTGACACTATGTTCCCATTAACCCCTTTTTCCATAGTCACTCCAAGGGTGAGGAAGCTAAGGTTTTATCATTTGATAAATAGTGATAACCTTTACACACGATCTGAACAAATTAAAAGAAAGGTAAAAAACCTAGAAGTTGATACATGGTTGCATCCAAATCTAGTCACCATTCTATAATGGATAATTTCATCCAATTAAGACACTAACATCAACATAATTATCTAGATTTGATAGAAGTATTCAAGGCCACAAAATCTAAAATTATAAAATCAAACAACTATTCTAGAATCCTGATCCAGTCTACCCATAGTTTGTTTCATCCTAGATATACATGTGCATAATAAACCATATAAGTAATCTTGTTTATAATTTATTAAAATATCAATAAATAATTTTACTTTCTATTTTAGGCATATCATAGTATTTGAATTCAAAATATTATTTATCCCAGTTTAAAAATTTATTTGCATGCTATAGACCTATTTATCACTCTTATTCTTATTCATTTATATATTCTTAACTCTAGATGATCTCACACATCTAAATTTAGGGTTAAAAATTTAGTAAACCTGAGATTTGGTCTTAAAACCCTAAAATAAACCTTGGGTTTTTTGATTTTTTATCCTTGATTTTTCTAATTTCTAATTTTAAAATATTTAAAATTTTATAATCACATTTTTTTACTCAAAATTATGCTAAATATGAACACATTTATTGAGCACTTTAATTTCCAATATCTCATTATTTTCATTTCTTTTTTTTATTAGATAAAGTTAATAGAAGGGTTAAGGGTCTCATGCCCATTATAGAAAAGTTTAAAAGATAAACAAGATAAAGCAATAGTACAAAAACAAATAGAGACAATAGAACTCAAAGACTAGCTACTACCACAATATTTAGTCAAACAAATGCTAAAAATCCTTTAAATAGACAAAAAAAAACTAGAAACTAGGAAATTAATGGTTTGAGTCTTCAAACTTTGAATAGAGAACCAATTTACTGGTCCTAATGTTATCATTTCTCTTCTCCCTACTTATAATGTGGTTGCTAATGCCTTGTGTAGTTTTAGTGACAATCCTCTTCCTCTTTAGCCCTACAGATTTGGTTTCCTCCTTTCCTTATTTATATTACCTCCTATCTTCTTCTCCACTTCCACTGTGATGGTTCATTGTACCCTAGGGAGATTATCTGACATTCACTTCTTCCTCCTATTGATTTTCATCCTTTCCCATGGAAAATTCACAAAGGGACAACAAAGATTTTAACTTATCAAACTCATCTAAAATTCCAAACTCAGTAACCTATGGATGGCCACTTTCATCTATAATTTTTTCATAGACTATTCAATTTCATCATTTAGGTTAAAATTGAAGGAAAAATAACCCTTACTAGCAATGGGTTTGACATAAATTAGAACTTATGGATGCCTCTAAGCTGAAAGTCCCCCTAGACATTTTTGCATTAAACCCTTCATTCTACCCACTTTTAGGTTTCATTTCTTATTATGGGAGAAAATCATCATCCCTCTCTAATTCAAACTATTCACTAGTAATGTGTATTACCTCAGAAATTGGCTTGATCCAAAGAGGATCCTCCCTTTTGACAATAAGCAGGATAATCCCTTGATGAATTATATCCACTAAGGGGTTGATTTTGAAGTTAGTGATATAAACTTATAGATATTTCAATAAAAATAAGGGGATACTAATTGGATGATCTCTAAAATGGTTGAGGAGTAATAAATGGTGAGAAAAAATCACAATGTACTTTCCATCAAGAGTGATATATTTCATGATTTGAAGACAGACTTCTGGTCACTTCAATGACTTGGGGTTTTTTTTTTTATGTTGAAACAAAATACTAAATAGTTCATATTTTATTTTTTAATATTTTTAATATTTTACTCCATTATAGTCCATACCTATAATGTCACTAATGATTTCTTCAATGACCATGATTTTCAAGCCACACATATAGACCTCCCTTTCCTTCCAGCATCTTGTAAAAAATTGAAAAATAGCCACATCATGACTGAATAACAATTCTATGAAAATTTCAATCCCTCCCTTTACCATCTTTATCCATAGGTAAGTGTCTTATTTCACCCTAGGACAGGAAATGGGTGCAACTCTATCATGATCACCTCCCATATTGAACTATTTACTTTCTCTACATTTTATGTGAGTAGGACCACTAGATGTTAAGTCTAAAAAGGTATTAATTTCCTTTCCTTTAATTATAATAGCAATTAATATGAAATAAGTCTAATAATATGAGGCCTTGAGGTATGGATGAATCATGATTTCACTACACATGCAAAAGCTTTTACTTCAATGATGATTAGATTTATCTATAATAATGCTCATAAAGTCACATATTAGAGTGTCCTTTTTCAAATTCAATGATAGGCATGAGATCAATGGGAAAGTTCATGTCAAATTACTAGTAGGTGAGAGAGCCATGGGTGACCCCCAAGTTCACCATTTTGTCAGCACTTTTATTACCTTCCCTATAGACATGATATATAAACAATGCCTTGAAAGAAGTTAGCAAATTTTTAGCATCCTCCATTAAGTAGGTAATATTCTATGCATATTGGGAGGAACCCTTCAAATAGTTGATGATGTTCATCCAATCTCCTTCCACCTATAATTTATCCAATTCCATCTTGGCTACAATTTCTATTCCCCACCAAGTAGCCATGGCTTCCACCATGTGATTGGTTTGGATCCTCAAGGGTCCTACATATGTTGTCATGAGATTTTCATTAAGATCTTAGATGACTCCACCTCTAGCAAGACTAGGATTATATTTTTACACTTCATCAAAATTTAGCTTATACTATTGAGCTAGAGGGTGGATCCACTTAATCTTCATTCTATCAACACTCACCTTTTGAGATTGAGTAGGCATCATAATATTTAGTGAATAAAAGATTGGAGAGAAGTGAGGGGAAAGGGGATTATAAAAAGATGAGGCATAAGTTAGCCAATTCTCCTTGATAAAATCCATAATTTTATTAATATTGGAGGAGTGACTAGGATTAAAATTGTTAAAAATGACTGAATTCCTAGAAATCCAAATTCCAAAAAAAATATGAGGGAGGGAAATATTCCACCAGAATTTTAGGGGAGGATAATCCTAAGTTGTCTCCCATTGATAGATCAAATCCCTTATGAACCTCAAAGAAACCCAAGAATAATTGGACAAATTTAGAAAATAACAAAATATGGAAGCAACAAAATGAGACAAAATAAAGATATGTTTTATTCAACCTCCTTTTTACATAGAGAACACCTGTTAGAAATTAAAAGTCCCTTCTTCATTAAATTGTCCACCATTAAGATTTTATTTTGGGAAGCTAGCTAGAAGAAAACATTAATCTTGAGGATAAGATTTTTTATCCAGAAATGATTCCAATTTTCCTTGAAATCTTCTTAATCTTATAAAGATAGATAATCGAATCTATTTGAAAATAGACCACTAGGAATCACCATCCATATTGGATCAACATATTTTGGAAATCTGATGATATGTGTGTTCTGAAGTGTGTTATTTAATTCTTGTAAGAAAAGAGTTTGTTGATGGTTGAAATCTTATTTATGAAGTAAATTCCATATTTTAATGCCTTCTGTCTCCTACTAATATTCACATACTTTATGACCTATAACCTCTTTGAAATACTTGATCAACCCCTCTATAGGTGGAAAAGTTCCTAGTGGGGTTCGGTTGATCCATAGATCACCCCAAAAGTTGACTCTATTTCCTTTGCCTATTTTCCATTTTATCTTTCTCAAAATAATATCCTTTCCTTTTCTCAAAGCTTTTCAAAAATATAAACCATTAATAGGACCTTCTTCCATAAGAAAACAAAAACCCTCCCCTAAGTTCAAATACTTAGCTTTGATAATCCTTGTCCATTGGTTATCTTACTTAATCACACTCCATCCTTGATTATCTATCAGAGATTGATTCATAGACCTTACCCTCCTAAGACCCAATCCAACTGTAGCTAAAGATAAACAATCTTTTTTTTAGGATATAAGTGGAAATATGAATCTTTCTTCCATACACCTATAGATAAATTTATTATGTAATTTCTCAAGTTGTTTTGCTAATTTGCCTGGGATAAAATATAAGGACATAAAATAAATAAGAGTACTATGCAAAGAAAACTTTAGTAATTTCAATTTACCAGCTTGAGATAGAAAATTCACTTTCATCCAAATAATTTCTTCTTAATCCTATCAATAAGAGGATTTCAAAAATCTAATTTCATTTTTCCATAAAAAAAGGAATGCCTAGATAAGATGAAGGAAGATTCTTTATTACACATCCAATGATCTTAGAAATCTTATTTTATAAGGTTGGTAGAATATTGATAAAGAATAAAGAGCTTTTAAGGAAATTGATGCTTTAACCTGACACTACCTCATAGATTTCAAGTATTTTCCTAAAACATTTAACTTTAGATACTAAGGATTTTCCCATCATTAGAGTGTCATCCATAAATTGTTGATGGGTTATAGATTTGGTGTTAGGAACCACTTTAATTTTCCTTGATGAAGGTAGAAGAACTGACAATATTAATGATTCTGCTTAAAATTCTATCCATTAAAATAAATAAATAAGGTGATAGGGGATCACCTTGTCTAATAACTCTACCCATAAGAAACCTTTGGGGACCCCATTTATAATGAATTAAAATATGGGGGTGGATATGAAGGAAGTGATTATATTTCTAACAACCTGATTAGACCCAAACTATTGAATAACTTTATCTAGGAAGTGCCATGAAACCCTGATATAGGTTTTGTTCATATCTAATTTGAGGAACATTCCTTATCTGGAGGTTTTGTAAACTGAGTGTATAGTTTCATGGTTAATAATAATACCATCCAAAATCTATTTGCTAAAAATAAAATCCCCTTGTTGTTCCATGATCAAATTGTCAAGGAGCATTTGAATTCTTAAAGCTAGACCTTTAATGAAAATCTTATAAAAGGTGGAATAAATACTAATGGGTCTAAAATCCTTCAATTGATTTTCCCCATGCTTCTTAGGGATTAAAACCAAAAAAGTATTGTTGAATTCCTGAAGAATTTTTCCATATTTAAATTTTTTTGTGACAATTAGGTAAACTTCATTCTTTGACTACATTATTAAAATTTTCAAAACAACCAAACTAAAGAATGATCCTACTCAAGATAAAACTCTAACTTCTCTTTACCAACTTCTTTTTATAATATTGAGCCTCTTCCTCTTAACCCTAATAAGGCTGATAGATACCATCCCTATAATTATGTTCATGTTATGAATCCTTCAAGGGGTAAGGTAGATGTCTTATTTATGCATATTCAATTTGAGATACCTTGGGTTGTACTTGTGAAATGCTCAAAGACAAAATCATCCTTATGAGTAAGCTAATATAAGACTTGCAAAATAATTTTAGTTCAAAGGTCACATCATTAGAAAATCAAATTATATACCTATAAAATCCAACACATTATAGTGTTAATCATGTATTTACATCCTAATCTACCAATCTTGTGCCAAATAAGGTTTCATATTCAAATGAAAAACTATAACCAAATACATCTAAAATAAGTTATTCAAATATTAAACTAAATATTACTAAGATACCAAGTTAATCATAAAATAAATATTTTTTAACAATGAAATCACGTTACCTCCTCTACATCCTATAAGAAGATCCAAATACTATGGTGCATATCATAGAATGCATGGACATCAAAAAATATTGTTTTGCATTAAAAAATAAAATACAAAGCCTTAAATGTAGTGGGGATCCTATCATTGATATATCACTCAAGAATACCACTCACATTATGAGTACCTCTCCTAAAGAACAAGTACCAAAAAAATAAATGTGTTACCAAATAAAAATTTAGAGTATAAGTAATTACAAATACCAAACCTAGAGAAAGAAAAGATTCAAAAAGAAAAATCAAACCAAGAAAAGGATACAAATATACCTCTCATTAATGATAATTAGATTCCAAAACAATATGGTTTTGGAAATTAATATTTACAACACTTTGGTTTTAATGGTCTAGTGTTGGGAAAGCATTCCCAAGGCATCGCTCATACTATTTCCACATTTTATCATAATGACCATAAATTCTTGGGATATATTGGCAATACTAATGTAAATCATTCAAATATGCATATCTATTTTGTTAATGTAAAAGAACAAAAACTTAAAAATGGAATCAAGTATAAGGAAAGTGAACAAATAAAATAACATCTCTCACATAAACACCAAGAGGAACCAAACATGATACAAAATGAACATTTACCAAAAGAGCAATAAATGCATCCAAAGGATAATTTAAAATGGGTGCCTTCATATGAAGAAATTAAAAATAATTCCTCAAAGCATAAAATCATTGAAATTTTCATACATGACAAGTAGGATCAAAATATTATAGTTGACCTAACTTGTGAATTTAATATATTTTCCTAAAAATTATTTACATCTCTGAGATATGGCATGAAACATGTGAGTAAAGCTAATGCATCTAATTTTTGTGTTGGGTCCATTAAATGTAATATCAAAAATGTATAAAAATAATGTTCTAATAAGTTTAATATTAGTCCATTTTTATCTAAATATAATGCAAAACTTGGGAAACCATGGTTACTAGCAATGAATAAAAACATCTCAGAATCAAAGATACCAAATATAAACTTACCAAAATACCACGATACAATCCCTAATTTTACTATGCACACATATAGCACATATTGTTAAAGAAAGGTTACAAATTTACCACTCCTCTCAGATTCTCACCCTCATATTGAGATCATAGGATAGCCTTGTCCTTTCAAATATTCCAAAAATACCAAAAAAAAATAAAAATCAACATTTCCATATCTTATTAACTCCTTGGTATCTATGTTGTTTTTTATATTTTGGTAGATAACATATCATTTATTTTTATATACACATATATGTTTCATGTATCTTTTGAGTGTGATATAGGCATACCTAGGCACATGATATATGCACATATGGATGTTGGGATTTACCTTTACTCACATCATTAGTACATTGGGGGCATGTGCTTATTTGATCATGATACACCTAAGTTACATTATTATATGGTCATTTAAATTATTATGTTTCAAGTTTATATACTTACACATACCTTTATCTATTATTAAATATTTCACACTGTACTTGATATGCTATGTACTTAACACTTTTATCTAACACATATATGTAAGGACTAGTATGATATGTTTATGTTAGTTGATTATGATTCCATGCTTTCCTTTTTGCACTTATTTGAGTGTATTCATTTCTTGTTATTGTTTTTCATTGTATTACTTATTAAAGTATTTAAATATGCTACATTGATTATGACCCCCATGCCTATGTTTGCCTATTATGACATTTGAATATGTCTTAGTTTATTATATGTGAACATTTGAACATATCTTTATATGCTTTATGGACATTTGGATAGGTCATGTACCTTTGTTTATGTAACATTTGAATATGCCTCTTGTATGAGGTATCTTTGGACCATTACCTTTAATCTTACTCTTTAGTTTTCTTGTGTGTGTGCTTGATTTCTTATTGAGATTTTACTATTACTATTTAGATGTTACCATGATTCACATCATGCATCTTAGGCATTGATGTGATCACACATTGTGTACCTCATTGCTATATCTACCTATATGTTACTTATATATGCTACATGATCCATACACATGTTATACAATTATCTTATCTTTTTGAGGTAAGGTAACTACTAGATTATACTTCCCCTCACCTCAAAAGTGGGGAGGGCATATCAGTGAGGGAATGCCATAGAGGAATGGAATCCAAAACTTCATAGTTTTAAATTTAAGTATTGGCATACTAAAAATACATGACCTCCACACTTATTCAATACTAATCATCTCAAGATTATAGTGGAGGCATGTTATGGAAACATGTTCTCCAAACTTACACCAGTTCTCAAATTATTTAGATTTAATTTGGCAATGTTATGATAACATGTTTTCCACACTTGAAAAATATAAAAATTAGAAAAAGTTCATGATTATATGATTTAAATACATATTTTTGGCAACATTATATACAATGGTACCATTATTAACCCTAGGTTTCAACTTAAGATATATATGAGGTGCATATGCCATAAAAAGAGCACATATGGATGTTGGGATTTACCTTTACTCACATCATCAGTACATTGGGGGCATGTGCTTCTTTGATCATGATACACCTAAGTTACATTATTATATGGTCATTTCAATTATTATGTTTCATGTTTATATACTTACACATGCCTTTATCTATGCTTAAATATTTCACATTGTACTTGATATGCTATGTACTTAACACTTTTATCTAACACATATATGTAAGGACTAGTATGATATGTTTATGTTAGTTGATTATGATTCCATGCTTTCCTTTTTGCACTTATTTGAGTGCATCCATTTCTTGTTATTGTTTTTCATTGTATTACTTATTCAACTATTTAAATATGCTACATTGATTATGGCCCCCATGCCTATGTTTGCCTATTATGACATTTGAATATGTCTTAGTTTATTATATGTGAACATTCGAACATATCTTTATATGCTTTATGGACATTTGGATAAGTCATGTACCTTTTTTTATGTAACATTTGAATATGCCTCTTGTATGAGGTATCTTTGGACCATTACCTTTAATCTTACTCTTTAGTTTTCTTGTGTGTGTGCTTGATTTCTTATTGAGATTTTAATATTACTATTTAGATGTTACCATGATTCACATCATGAATCTTAGGCATTGATGTGATCACATATTGTGTACCTCATTGATATATCTACCTATATGTTACTTATATATGCTACATGATCCATACACATGTTATAAAATTATCTTATCTTTTTGAGGTAAGGTAACTACTAGATTATACTTCCCCTCACCTCAAAAGGGGGGAGGGCATATCAGTGGGGGAATGCCATAGAGGAATGGAATCCAAAACTTCATAGTTTTAAATTTAAGTATTGGCATACTAAAAAGGCATGACCTCCGCACTTATTCAGTACTCATCATCTCAAGATTATAGTGGAGGCATGTTATGGAAACATGTTCTCCAAACTTACACCAGTTCTCAAATTATTTAGATTTAGTTTGGCAATGTTATGAGAACATGTTTTCCACACTTGAAAAATATAAAAATTAGACAAATTTAATGGTTATATAATTTAAATACATATTTGTGGCAACATTATATACAATGGTATCATTATTATACCTAGGTTTCAACTTAAGATATATATGAGGTGCATATGCCATAAAAAGAGCACATTAAATTACAAAATCAAATCAGTTTTATGATTTAAAATACTAGTATGGACTATTTTCATGGAATTTCATTGACTTTATTGAGTCAATCTAATATAGTAATTGGTTCACATTTTGGAAAAAATGAAGTGATTAAATAACTCAACATTAATAAGTTTATAAGTTATACTTGATCAAATCATTTAGCTTCACTAGAGATATAGTGTGATTTGATTGGATCACTCACACTCACTAGGTTATAAGTATGATTAAGTTTCATGATTGAGACATATTTAATGTCCATCTGGTAACTCACCCTTTCTCCAAGGTTGAGGGCATGTTGTTCTCTAATATATCTATATACATATACGCTTGTAAGTTTAAAAATTGTGCTAATATTAGTTTCAAGTATTCATAAGAAAGCATATCTTCAAGTAAAATTACCAAAAGGAAAGATGGTTGCATAGATACATAGGTGTACTCTTAACCTTGCTCTTTTTAATTTCAATAATTTCAAATTATTTAAATACCAAATTATATGAAATGATTATATACTGTAGCATGTTCTTGGTTGTAGGCCAGTCACCATCAATGCACTCAAGTTGGACTAACACAAAGGCAAGGTGTGTTATACACACCCAAGTATGCATTTATCTCCTTTAAACTAATAATTTCATTACTAGATTAAAAGGTGGAAAATGTAGACACAAAATCTGAATTACATAGTACTTCAGTCTTGTACACTTGGAAAATAACTATTATGGTTGTACCCTTTAGTCATAAGACCTTCCCACTAATAAAATGCTCGTGTTCACCATCTCTTTGTGCCAAATTGATTATCTCTTATTCTGACCACTATTATTAATGATGAACATGTCTTTTATACTATAAAATATGCTATAAAATTAATTATTATTACTCTCTAAAAGTTTTGGATATATAATTGATTTCTATCTTCTTGAATACTTGCATCCCAACCAAATGCCTACATCAACACTAGTGTCCATGTTAAAACTAAGTGTTAAGTTTATAAAAGTCATTCAATTTACAAATGAAACATATCTTCAAGGTTGAACTAAGTGATTTAGTGCAATATATTTTCAAAATGGATTGGTATATATATAAGATCAACCCTCATTAATCCTTCACTTAGTAGATCATAGGGAAACTTACCAAAGGCACTCAATCAAGCATTTAATTGATAATATTTTCCATATTTTTTGGAGTAGAATAGGGTTAAAAAAATCATAGAGTGTAATTGGCAGAAACGTGTTGGACTTGCACTGATTTTTTCTTGTGACTCTTTTTATATATATTCAACTCTTGTAAGCATAATAATAGTCTATATTATGTGAATAGTCTTTCCTTTGGATGTAGTGAAAGGTTGAAATATGAAGCGAAATCACTTTTTAAAAATCTACATATAGCACTCAGTTATAATATGAATGGTTGCAATGTTATAGAGATTAATATATAGTTCTAAAATAGTTTAAGTTATATATCTTAAATGGTTTCTCTATGTGCACTAATGCACTATTTTCTAAATCTATTAGTCATGTAGATTTTATTGAATATTTTATCTATAATAAGCCTACATTTTTTAAATCTCTATTTCTATTTTAGTTATTTAATGGATAAGTTCAATCTTAAATGTAGTTTTCTTGTATTTTTTTTATCATTTATCAGATTAGTATCCATGTATCATCATGATCTGATGGGTTTTATAGGAACTTTTGCTAAGAATGGTGTGGTGAGCACATAATATTTTTTTCAAACATGTTTAGATGGATATTAGGTCAAAGAGATTTGGAGAGAAGGCTAAATGGAAGAATCCAACATTTTGTATAAGAAGAAAAAATAATTGGGAAGATTATGGAAGAAGTTATTCAAGATCATATACATGGAAAAATTTATGAAATCTTTTGGTGCAAGTTATCTAGATTATTGGATACATGGTTATCTAGATTGGAGTATTATTGTTTTTAGCCAAGAAGGATGAAATTTATAGTTTGGATGAAAGAAAATTTAGAAAACCTACAAACTCTAGATACTAACTAGACCTGTGTGGTAGATAATTGAACCACTACTACCATCGATAATTAAATCAATTTTTTTTTACACAAGGATACTTAGATTTGAAGCTAAACATGACTTTTTTGTGAGAAGAATTTGAGGAAAGTCCCTTCATCAACTACCTACTTTGATCAAGATATTTATTATTGAAAAGGCCATGGTTATTACTCCTACCAACATAGAGTAGTCACTTTAGGTCTTATGTGGGTGCATATGATGTAGGAGTAAATGATGTAGATATAAGCATAGTAACTTGAAATTGAACCAAAAATATTTATAATGGAGAATGTAGAAAAAATAGAGTGAAGAAAATTATAGGATTGGAAAGAGAGTTGTGACAACAAAAAAGATGGAATAAACTAGATAATTCTAAGTTAAGTATGAATGGGAGTAGGAATAAAATAGAGGATGCCAAATAGAAAGGATCCCAAAGAAAGGATATGAAATTTACATAAATTGGAGAATATGGAGATTATACAGAATAAGGAATGGAAGGGCTTGAGAAAGAAGAAAAAAATTGGGATATAGAGGAGATGGAACAGAGCAAGGAGATAAAGGAAAGTAGATTAATAGTATAGTAGTTCGAATACAGGGGTAAATTAAAATTATAAAGAAGGATATTGTTTGGACTAGGGAAGGATTATTATCTAGAGGAATTTATGAAAAATTATATAAGTATTACAGGTTCAAGATCACAAACAAAAGACGTTGAAGATATAAATCATTCATTTTGAGAGTACACATCCCCCGAGTCCACTTTATCATTAGAGAAGAGAAAGAAAAGTGTAGAGGAAGGGACATAGAAATTGATTAAAATTATTTATAAAAAAATTAATAAAATTAGTGCATAAACTAAGAAATCAATAGACAATAAAAGGTTAGGTTCACTTTCATAACTAGTTTTAAGACACCTGTAAAAATTAGTGCATAAAAGCACATAGTAGTAGTTATAAGTAGCATGATGCTTATTTATTTAAATCCATATGATGGGTCTTCTAACCTAAATAATATTTATTAACCTATGATATGAAATGGTAAGTTAGGGGAGTGACCATTTAAGATGTGAAAAAGTGTGAGCTCATAGGAGCCTTAACAAGTTGAGATTTAGAGTTAATTTGTAAAAGGGATGTTAATTACCTAGTTATTCAACAAGTTAAAAATAAATTAATCATAAAATTCAATATTAAAAAGTTTTCAAGTTAGATAATTCAGGATCTTAAGGATATTCAATATTAAAGTGGATAATTGGTATGGGAATATAATCACATATTTTTAGAAATAATGAACATGATTAATTTTATCATGAAAGACAAAGATATGATTTCTTGGTTTGTAGAAGGGTTGAAATCAATAATTATATTTTTTGAATTACATAGTCATATTTTATAACTAAGGATAATGCTTGAGTAACTGTACTCCAAGTATTACAGATTGAGGATTAGGGTGATGCTCCATCAACTAACTCTAAAATTGAGATGAAAATAGATGCTTTTCTCAGAAATATGGATGAGTTTCATGAAAGTAATAAGAAAAAATTAAATATATGGTGTATGAAGTGTGTTAAATAAAGATATCATAGGAATTATTATCCTAAAATCAAAATTGAATTATAAGAGATGTGTATAGTAGTAGGACATGCAACCTTAAAGTGTCATTTACTGTAGTAGTACATTCAAAAACCACAAAACTTGTATTGTAATTTTTTCAAGTTTAATAATCATGAATAAAAAAGTTATTATGTTATATAATAATTTAAATAAGATATCACTAAGAATGTATTTACAGTCACAGTGTAACAAATACCTACTACAAAGCAGGGAATTCTAGGCCCAAATGTGCAAATGACTAGTGTGACATAAAATGGTGTGAGGTAGATGCCTTCATCACCTCAATATCAAAACTAGGGTTTAGTTAGATGGATTAAATTATATCCATATAATTAGTATAAATCATCATAGAATACTATGACTTCTCAACATCAACAATACAATTAGGCTCTATCATCACCCTAGTGGCAATATGGCAGATATGATGTGCATCAATAATAGTCAAGAAGATTTGAGGGGAAATAATTACAAGGTTGGGGTTTTTAAAAAAAATTAAGAGGATACATGGGAGGATAATTTTGTGGATACACCAATAATCTCATTAATTTATTTAGTGTTATCCATATTTTTAGTATAATTAATTCACATGAAACTACCTTATTAATCGACAAAGGCAAATGTATTATGTATATTATAGATTTGAAGGAAAACATCATACTAAAGATTACCTAATTTTAGAAAAGTAGAGGAAATAAAAGCCTATGAAAAATGTAAATATTATAAATTCACAACTTTAGGAGAATGCATTCATGCAAGCAATCCCAAGGAAACAATGCATAAAGAAAGGATTACCATTATTAGATATATGACCAAATCAAAGAGTCAAAAATGTTCAATAGGATAAGTATCTTTATATTACTAGAGAGAATGGTTTGATGTATCAAACACCATAAGTCATGTAGAACATACAACAATATAAGTGTCGAAAGGTGATGCTATAACTATTGATACACAAATGTATGGGCATATTGTGTACATAATGTGACATTAAGGAGTAGTGACTGCATTAATAGATTTATTAAAACTTTTAATAAATATAAAAAATGAAGATATTTCATATAATATTACAAATATTATACATATTATACTTGAGTGTGAAAAACAAGGGTAGCAACACACCAATAGGGTTGTATGGTATGTAAAAAATAAAAAGCCAAAAGATGTTGACTCTAGAATGGATATTAAACTCATAGGGTACAAGGTACCTAATGATGTATTTAACTTTGGGATCACATTAATTATGATACCAAGATATATATGGGAGGATATTGGTTAACTAATGTTGACCTATAGTTTGATTACTCTTAGTCTCATAGATTATGAAAGAGTAAAACCAATTAGACAACTTAAAGATTTATAAATTAAGGTTGCTAACTCAAGCTTGTGATGAAATTTTGTGGTAATTGATATGAAAATATATGAAATTAATTATCATAATTTTATTGGTAATAAATGATATTATGATGGAAAAATTATTATCAATACGATGCAAAATTAATTGGAGGCACACCAAGGTAATATGATAATTATGATACCCTTAAACAAGTCTGAACATAATCCATATGTTGTCCTTATAAAAATAGAATAAAATTATTTTTATGAGGATAAAAATTGGTTCAAGATTACTATATATATATATATAATAAAACACTCTATGAGATGTTGAATGCCAATTCTTCAATCCTAAACCAAAACATCAAGTATAATCACAACCAGCTAAATAATTTGCATATAAATCAGTTACAACAAAGTCACTCGTACATCAATTTTAGATTAAAGAATGTATATCACCCTATGTATGATTATCAACTGGGTTTAAGGTATATTTATTATATTATATAGGTGTGATGGCTATGGATTTCACATAACCTAATCTGAAAGGTACATTAGCTTGGGAAACACCATCTTCATTAAGTGGTGATTAAGATACACATATGTTGAATTGGGTCTAGGGAGATCATGAGATGCATCCTATACAAATGGTGTTATCTACAGAATGAAAATTACCATAATACTTCACAACTAAGGATCTCAACTAGTTTATTTTATAATTAGAGCATTATTTACCTAATATGGACCAGAGAGTAAGTGCACTCAATTATGCATTAAAGTGAACTGATGTGACTTGGTGGGAAGTTCATAGGAAAACTCAATTATCTTGGGATGAGTTATGTGATCATATTTTTAGATATCAATCACTATTAGGGTAAATTGGTGTTATTTTAAGGATAGTGTCTAGAGTTAAATGTATAAAGGTGCGTAGACATATGGTTTGTGTAGGGTGTGGAACTTAAGTAATGGGTGCATGTTTTTAGATACACTTTGACATCACTTCCTATGATTTGGTATATGCATCAAGATCACATGAGAGAAACTAAGTATTGGGTGTAAGTTTAATAACAATTTATTCAAATGTTTATTTTTGAAAATGAAAATCCTATATTACATACTACATTACAAAAATTGAAAATGTTTCTATCATGGGTGAGTAGAATACTTGAATATTGTGATAGATTCATCATCACATCAAGAAGTAACTTATGATTTGAATGTAAATATAAAAAAGTATAAGGTTATTAAAAATAAGGAATACTTTATTATACAACCTTTTAATAGGATTCAAGATGAGTTGAGAGGTCCAACAATAGTGATGAGGATTTGGACTTGAATGGATTTTTATAACCAAAATGAGAAGTTGAGCCATCAAAGGTCAAATATTAGAACAACTAAGGAAGACAAGTTATGAAATTTCATTATTCTATAATAAGGACAAATAACTTTGAAATAATCAATTTTTAATAAATATAATAGGATATATCAAGATCCACTAAACAAAATTATTAAGAATATTAGGATAGAAGAATGCCAAAGCTTGTAACTTTGGGAGATTACTAGATTCAGAATGAAATTCATAAGGGTTATAAATATTAAGGGGCTATCAAGATGTTTTTACTATTAAATTTGTAGAGGTGAAAGGGGTAAATCCATCATTAGGCACATTAAACTCAAAGAGTGTAAATGAACTATCAAGAAGCACCCATATAGATTGAATCCCAACATGAAGTTAAAGGTGAAAGGTGAGCTAGATAACATGCAAGAAGCATGTATCATTTATCTAGTGGAAAATGTGGATTGGGTTAGTTCTATGGTTATGTAGCCTAAAAATTTAGGTGAGATTCAGGTATATGTAGATTACCATTCATTGAATGATAATTGCATCAATGACCTATTTACGATACCTTTCACTGACAAGGTTTTGGAATTAGTTGTAGGACATGAATTATATTCCTTCATGGATGGATTTAGTGGCTATCATAAGATTCCCATCATAGAGTAGGATCAATCCAAAATAACATTCATAATTAAATGGGTGTTTTTTACATATAGGGTAATACCTTTTAAGTAAATTATTCATGATTTTATAGATGTTTATTTAGATTATTGGGCTACATTTTCTATGTTCAAATTTCACTTAGCCAAAATATGACTATTTTTAGAATACTATAGAGCTCTATGAATTGCATTGAATTTGAAAAAATTCTTGCTTTCCACATCATTCAATATTTTGTTGGGTCATGTAGTTTTTTAGTGAAGGAATATTGGTTGATCAAACCAAAATAATATACATAGTGGGTATGCCACCTCCAAATAGTTCTACATAATTGCAAACATTTTTGGGTCATACAGGGTACTACAAAAAGTTTATCAAAGGATACAAAACTATCTCTATGGCTTTGGAGAAATTACTACACAAGGATACAATGTTTAAATAGACACAAGGGTGAAAATCAACATTTATTGAGCTAAAGAAAAGGTTATTTATAGCTCCCATACTAGTTTTTACTGACTTGTCTAAGCCATTTCATGTTCACGTAGATGTTTTAGGTATTATAGTGGGTGTTGTGTTAGTAAAACCAAGAGATGGTAGATTGGACCATCATATCCATTTTGTAAGTAGAAACTATTAGCTACAAAGAAAAAATACACTAAAATAGAATCAAAATTTTTAAAAATGGTGTTCAAAATACAAAATATGCAATATCTTCTCACAACATCCTTTGAGTACTTTATTGATCATTAGGCCTTATGGTACTTGGTTAACAAACTTATGTTGGGTGGAAGGATCTCTAAATGGTTAATGTTATTTCAAGAATTTTAGTTAAGGATTAGTGTTAAACTTAGATGAGAGAATGTGGGACTTGAACACTTGAGTATGATACAAAATGGAGAAGAACCTGAAGAGTTGTAATATGAATCACTATATTCACCTATTCAGAATCTATATGATCCCTAATAACATGGAGGATATAGCCAAATTTATAAAATATGAGTTATTTATAATGTATTATGTTGAGAGAGACAAAAATAAACTAATTACACAAGATATTCCCTATACCATCACAAATGGATTTTTGTATAAGATGGGCAAAGATGAGGTGATACATAGAGTGGATTTAGAGCATGATCGACCTCAAATTCTTGAAGAGGCACAAAAAGGATTCATAAGAGGGAATTTTTAAGGTGAATAAACTACAAAGAAGATCTTACAAAGTTATATATGATGGCATATTCTATTCCAAGATGCACATTAGGTTGAAAAACACTACGATGTTTGCCAAAGGATGAGAATACCTAACTAGAAGGATGAGATGCCATTGAACCCAATACTCACACAAAAACCTTTTGAATAATGGTGAATTTATTTTTTGGGGCCTATAATCCCACTAAGAAAGTGAAGTCATGCAAGGTATATCATCATTATGATATATTACTTTACAAAATGGGTTGAAGCTACTGTGACACCAAGTTGTAGTGCCAAGGATGCAAACAAGTTTTTATATGAAAATATCATTACAAGGTTTAGGTATCCAATAAAATTGGTCAGTGGTAGGGGAACACACTCTATGAATAATACAATCAAAACTCTCATAAAATAATTTAGGATATCACACAATAAAAGTATTGTGTATCACCCATAGGTAAATAGATAAGTTGTGGCTTAAAATCTTGGGCAAGATGTTAACAAAGATATGAAATGTGCAACATGATGATTGGGAGGATAAAATTCATGATTATTTGGTTATACAAAAAAAAATTACAAACATGAGATAGGTTTTACCCCATTTTAGTTAGTCTATGGAATTGAGGCAGTAATGCCCATGGAATATATCATTCCTAGTTTGTGTACTGCTATGATAATGAGACTTAAGGATTAAAATTCTCTGTATATGTGGTTGATGGATTTAAATTTTTTTAAGAAAATATGTAAATAACATAATGGATGTAATAAGTTAAAAATTTAAGATAGAAAGCGTGGCATGATCACAACCTATGATTTAAAGAATTATATCTAGAACAAGTAGTCTTACTATATGACAATAGATTTAGAGAATTTCCTGGAAAATTGTGCATTATATGTAAGGGACCTTATATCATTCATGAAATTTAATAGTAGGGAACAATTATATTAAAATATCTCTATGGAAATATTCTACCAAGATGTGTAAATGGTTGTAGGCTTAATACTTACTATCAATAATATTTAATATTTATTACATAAATTGAAAGAGGGTGGTAAGTAGCACCATGTAGTTTAGGATTTTTTAAATGTTTCATTTTTAGGTTTGTGTGTGCTTATAAAATGTGTTTTTTTATATCACAGGATTGGAACCATAATTATTATGATAATGCTAAATTATGATCTAGGAATAATTTCAACTTGAAGAAGAGACAATCTATAATGGGTACACAGGGATCATCAATTAAGTTCATGAATAGGGGGCTGCCAATATAAGTATGGAGAAAGGATGGTCAACGGTCATTTAAAAATATTAATTTTAATACACTTAATATATTACATATTTCCTAAGGTAGATCATATGTCAAAATGATATGATGTAAAATAAAGAAAATTAAATAGGTGAGAAGATGATGTGTCACATCAATACTTACCATTAGATGGGTTAATTGTTTCAGACATATAATGGTAACCATCACATAGTTAGTGACAAATTGACATTAATTACCTAGGTAAAATCATGTGCAAATAGGTCAACACATTTAAAATCATTTTACCAGATGGATTTGGGTGCCAAAAGCTATATAATAAGGGGACAAAAGAACATAAGGACATTACACACTACTAAAAATAAGGGAACTATATGATTTACATGTAATTCAATAAATTATGCATAAATTTTGTATTATCACATATTTAGGTAAAGAACTTATTCAATTATATTAGCACCTAAAAACATATATTTGCATAATTATTAATCCCACTCACAGATGTGTAGAAGAAAGAAATGGGGATTGGCCTAGGCCTTAGGAAAACTAAATACCATGATGAAGATTAGTTTGATTTCATTGACACTATAGAAGCCACTCTCTAAATTCTTGATCAACTAGAAGCAACACAATTAGGAAATTTGGGACTTTAACACTCTATATGAGATTATGATGTAGAGTAACTTGTCAAGCTGCGTACTTTTAGGAAATTGGATGAGTTAATGTTTACATTACTTAGTAGATATAATGAGGATGCTATTCATATCTCATAAGATGTTACAATATTAATAAAACCTATTATCATGGAAAGAGCAACAAGAATTATAGCTCAGAGTAAAACTCTTTTGAGTTATAAAGCTAAAGCCCCAGCCATCTATTCAAACACAAAGGAGGAGTATACAAGGGAAGGTAGAGGGATTCCTATCAACTCAGTGTAAGAAAATTTAATGCACATTTTTTTGAGTACATCACTAAATGATTTTGGAAGACCGCTAAAAGTGCCAAGAAAGAAACCAAAGGCATTTTTGACATTATGTATCAAATGATAAAAATGCATTAGGGTTTTAATTTGTAGCCTCATAACCTATTATGAACATTGATAAGGTTATCATAAATACATCACAATAATTTAAATATCAATTCTTGGTCTTGATTCTTTATTTTATTTAGTATAAGTCACTAGAGGGCCCAATGAATCTATATGAATATTTTTTCCCATGACAGTGTTTTTTATCATCACTTAGACCAAGTCTAGGTAGTACTATGAGTAGTTGGCAAGATTTAATGCATGGTGGTTGGAGATATAAAACATGACCATATTAAATTTTAGAGTACCCAAAGATATTATGCAATACCTAGGTAAATATGCATCATTTACAAAGCTACATAATGGCATTTATATTAGATTTCAAGAATTTCCTAAAGTAACTACAACTTCACTACCCTTTTTCATCACTATGTTGGATGCCCAAGTAGAAGTTCTATGCTAGAAATCCCTAGATACTAGGTTAGTAAAAAATCTATGATTAGTACCTCCATGTGCATGAAAACCTATGCCCATAATAAGTACAACCATAGACAACACCATAAATAGAAGTATTTACATTATAAATTGATAAGGGAAAAATGAAGGCTCTAGTGTGACACGCGTCACCACTACCACCAAATAAGAGGACACACCATACAAATTCATTGATGGATAATAAGCACATTTAAAAGATATATTATGAGTGCAACTAAATATATTTAGGTGTTGAGGACCAATAAGTTCTATGTTCTATGCTCATAGACATTGGCAATGATGTTTACGAGAAAAAAAAGGAAAAAATTCTTCTTTTGGAAGGTAGCGAGCAACGACTAAGTGCAGAACCAAGTGAGGAAAGATTTATGGGTTGATATAACTCAACCTACTACATATATAATAGTAAAAACTATTGGATAAGAAGTGACATGCTAACATTTTACATTAGAGCTTCTCTAGACGGATCCAAGTACATGATCTTCTACTACATAGGTAATGGAACTTCTAATGAAATAAAGTCCACATCCAACCCTAGTATACAAGCTAAGGAATCATTATACATCCATAATCTATCCAAAATATAAAGATAGGATGGTATACTTTGTCTATCTATTTGAAGATGGTGGAACACAACAAGTATAAGGACCGTATCAACCAACTCAAAAGATGGTCCATTAGGCGAAGAGGTCTAAGAAAACCCTCACTCTCCCTCCGTCTTCTAGGAATAAGGTTGTTGCATGAAGAGGTATAGTTATGGATTTATCCTCTTTTTAGGACTCATAATTAGTTATAGTCCTTAATTTACCAATCCTTATGGAGGATCTTGAAGGGACCTTATTACCACAACCTATGTAACAAGCTGAGAAAATAGATGTTATAGCATGAGAAAAATATACTAAGGATTAAGGGGATATAACAAAGGAAAAAAAGGAGGATAGGAGGATGGTGTGGAAAGAGGAAGATAAGAAAAATGAGGAAGAGGTAAAGCATTAATCTATTGAGGAGGAGAAATAAAATCAATAGGTTAAAGATGAGGAGCATAGGAAAAAAATTGAGGATGTTGAGACAGAGAAGAAAAGAGATGAAGTGGAGGTAAAGAATAAAGAATAAGAAAAAGTAAAAAGGAAGCCAAAATAAAGAAGGTACCAAGAAGTCAAATCAACACAACAAAGAAAGATGAAGAAAAGGAAGTCATAAAGTCTTAATAGGAGAAAAAAGATAAAGAATCATTACACATCTAAGAGGAACAAACCAAGAAGCAAGTTGAGGAAAAAAAGGTCAAAACCAAGGTTGAAGTAGATGCAAAATTTAAGGTCGAGGAAAAGGCCAAAGCCAAGGATAAAGTAGTTGTCAAAGGTAAAGTTGAGGTAGAATCTAAGTCTAAGGATAAAGTCAAGGCCAAATTTAAGGCTGAGGTAGAATCAAAATCCAAGGTAGAAGTAAAGCACATAGTGCAATAGGAATTTATGGCAAAGAAAGCGACTAAGATCACTAGGAATGTGAAAATAATTGAGAACTAGAAGCCATTTCCCACATCTATAGTATTGAAATTTTCTCAAAGAGGTGTGTATGAAGAGGCCTCTCAACTCAGGCCTCACATAACTAGCCAATGGTTATGGGATGTCCCTACATCATCCACCCAGTGTACAACCTTTTCACTTTGCATGGAATAAATCAAGAAGGCACTTGTCCCAACTAAAACTTCCACCATGGCTCTAGCTACAATAATTCACAAAGCATCTTTTGATTCTTCTCAATTTTTGATAGTTAAAAAAATTAAAGGTGCAACTACTTTTTAAGAGTCAATAACATAGAAGGATTTGACATTGGAGCAATACGTCTTGTAGCTATAGGAGGAAAACATAGAACTATAGCTTCACTTTACCAATGCATGTTAGTTAATCAACACCACTCACCATACATTGGTCACCCAAGTCCTTGGTGACCAAGTCATGTTAGAAGAAAATGAATTCTCAACCCTCTTATCACTCTTAAAAAAATAATATATTACTACATAGAAGATGCAATCCCTTCATAGTCAAGGGAAGAACATAAAAAAAACCAATTTAATTTATTATCTATTGGAAGAATATGATAAAATATTGGATATGATTATGGTCCAAGCCAAATAAATCACTTGAGGTATGCTTAATTCAAAGAAAGAACTCATTAATTATTTATTTGAGGCCAAGCCAGATTTTAATGGGGTGGATAAAGCCAAGGCTATGATGGAAGCTGATTTGACCACTTCCACAACAATGGATAGTGCACTCAAATAGTTACTTGAATCATATGATAATGTCATGTAGAAGTTCTAGACATGGTAAAATGAGATTTTATGCAACACATTTACTAGCATTTAAACATACATGCATGCAAATTAGTTGAAGGATATCTACTAGGATATCTAGGTCAAAGTGTCAAATTCTATGGAACTCATAACCATCACTAAAGATTAATATATTCAAAATATGATGGTGACCCAAGTCCTGGTGTGCACATTTCTCACTATTGTGTGAGAAGTTCTCAATGACTATAAAATGTTCAAGTAAGTTTTATCATAGATTGAAAGTTTCATCACATAAATTGTAGACATACCCCAATTTATTCTTCCTTAATAACTTCAATAAGTTCTCCAATAGAAGAAGACTATCACAAGTTCCTACCTAGTGATCCAACAATAACGACAACCTCTACCAATAGGTTCTACAGAATTAGTTTATTATTCTAAACCTCAACCATAATAAACATCATAATAACCTCTAATGTAACCAACTCAAGGCATGCCACCACTTGTTCGTTAGGTACTATTTACAATTCAAATTTTACATCTTTCACAAATTTTTAAACACTCTAGTAGGATGGCCTTAAGCATTAGGAACAAGGCTAGGTTGGTTGAAAACCCATAAAGGGTGGCCACCTGGTTAAGTTAGTCTATTGAAAACCTAAAAAGGTGGTAGGCTAGTATGATACTTATTTGAAAACCTAAAAGGGTGGCTAAGTAGCACACAAGGGATGAAAACCAGTAAAAGGCACCTTGAGTGATATCCACAACTCTTGATTTTGGTTTAGTTCCTCACTACAGTCAATGTTTTCAAGCTTCAAGCTTAGGTCACCTTTTCTTTGAATTTGTTTTAGGATGAGACAATTGTTTAAGTCCTAAAAAGTGTTGGGAGTAGAATAGGGATAAAAAATCATAGAGTATAATTGGTGGACATGCGTGTGAATTGCACTAATTTTTCTTGTGTATCTCTTTTTGTATATTTTTAAATTTTTAAAACATAGTAATAGTTTATAGAATGCAAAGAGTCCTTCCTTTAGATGTAGTGAAAAGCTAGAATATGAAGTGTTAATTATTTATAAAACTCTATATATAGAACTTAGTTATATTATGAAATGGTTCTAATGTGATACAAATTAATATATAGTTCTAAAATGGTTTCCCTTATATATCTTTTATGGTTCTTCAATATGTAGTAATGCTCTATTTTATAAATATCTTAGTCATGTATATTATATTAAATGTTTTGTCTATAATAAGTCTAATTTTTTTGCATATATATTTATATTTTAATTAATTAATGGATAAGTTCAATATTAAATATATTTTTGTTGTATTATTTTATCATTTATCACAAAACTATCCCTATATTAACATGTTCTAATGGGTTTTCTAGGTACCTATGCTAACACTATTCATTCCTATTTTCATATCAAGCATTTAAGAAATATCACCATAATTATAAATTACCTAAGGATAACCCCATAAGCTATATTTTCCATGTTACAAGCTAGGTCACTTGATGTACTTACTTATTGCACATTGAATCGTTATGCACACAAAAGCTAACATGTAGGGGATAACTACGTAAGTTTGAGGCCATGTTTGGAGTATTGGATATGTAGGTAGCAAACATTGATATAGGGTACTTGGGGAAGATTGACACCATGTTCCCACTAACCCATTTCCCCCATAGTCACTCCAAGAGTGAGAAATTAAGAGTTTTATCATTTGACAAATAGTGACAAACTATATGTAAAATATTAACACATCAAAATAAATGAGAAAGAAAACCTATAAGGCTTTAGGCGGTCACATCTATATCCAATCACTATTCTATACTGGACACCTACGTCCAAATCACACACCATAGTCGATGTAACTATCTAGATTTAATGCAAGAATTAGAGGCCAAAAAAGTAAAATTCTAGAATTTGATGATTGTTCTAAAATCTTGATCTAGTACACTTCCAACCTTTGTTAGCCTAGATCTACATGTGCATAGTAAACCAACTAAGTATTCTTGTTTATAATTTATTTTAATTTCAATCAATATATATACTTTTTATTTTTGGCATATCTCAATATTTAATTTCAAAATATTATTTATCTATTTTTTTAAATTAATTGGCCTAAAATAGATCTATTTATCACCCTTATGGTCATTCATTTATTTATTCTTAACCATAAATGATCTCACACATCTAAATTTAGGGATAAATAGTTTCAATATTATAGGTTATATCTTTCTATGACTTTTGTATCATGTTAATCTACCTATATTGCTTACACATGCCTTGTTAGCTAATCATTTTTTACACATTGATACATTATATACGATTATAATATGATGTGATTGTGTTGATAGAATGAAAAATTCTCAATATTATAACTAAGTTATAAAACACAATAAAATCAATCACAAATATGAAAACTTACACCTAAGACCTTGTGAGAAAATAAACAATGAGACAAAAATGATAAATATTCAAACAAACATAGTGAAAACCTTCGTTGGAACTCATATTTATTAAGATTTATCTCAAATGTAGATTTAGATGGTCTTTATCAATGCAAATTATGTTGAGACATATCCATTGAAACTATGAACCATTTTTAATTGATCAAAGGCAGAAGGTTGATGAACAAGTTAGATCGATAAAATTCTAAGTCTTTGTTATAACTCTTGAACATATTGAAGTACTATATATTTTGTTGGTCTTTCACATAAAGGTTATTAGAGATGGTTATAGTCCTATTCACATGTTCATCTTGAGTCATTTAATATTTATTATGCTTTTTTCTCATTATTTTTGACACCTCTAGTAGTCACAAGTCACCTTTACCTAGTCCTAGGGGCCCCTAGCCTATCATCCTTGATTTTTTTATATATTTTGAGCCGTAGAAAATTAAAACCATTTTTAGGATATAACATCATATGACACTACTATCCACTTTTTCCTTTAGTGTTCAATGGGCCCTTTCACCTATATTTGAGTCTTGATCCCTCTGTGACCCTTCTCTTATGTTTTTTATATCTTTTTCATAACTTATCAACCACCAAACAAGATATTATATTCCAAAAACATATCTTCCTATATAAAGAGCCTCACAAGGAATTTTACATATAAAACTTACTTTTTTGGCACTTATTACATAAAATTAATCAATAGTACATCTCAAATACTTTGCATACTACTCAACATTCAAACTTAGACATTTGCATGCTTGATCAAAGAAAGGCCTAGGTACAATTCATCCTAGCATATCATGTAAGTTGATGGTGCACATCCCCTAAGGGATAAATTCATGTGATTTGAGACCCCTAACATTGGGGGTTAATGTAGGTAGCAGTTAGGACAATAAGGGTTATGCTTCATGTGATTGTAACATCCCATAACTCAATTTTTCCTTTCCTTTTGTATTTGATTATTTCATTATTTCATGTGTGTAGGTATTGATTAGGGGTTTGGAGAAGAATCAACCAAATTAGTGACATATATGAGCCCCTACATGGTATGAAATCACCTACAAGACCATAAAAAACTCATAGAATTTATTTGAAATTTGTAGACAATCATTACAGGATGGACACTGGCATCAAGTTTGGAAACTAGCACCACATGACAATACTATCCTAAGGGAGGTACTACAATAAAAAGCTAGTTCTTGAAAAAAAGTATACAAACAAAATATTCCTCTCTATCTATTCAGTCATCTCTAATATTCAGATCTATGAGAAACTCTATGTATATCTAGATAAGTCCACCTTCTCCTTGTGTTTATTATTTTTAGAAATTTACATAGAATCAATAAATTCCAATTTTATTCCTGATTTACAAGAGACCTAACCCTTTGATTTACCTTAGGATTTACATATTAAAACTCTAAAAGGTTAAATAATTTGGTGAACCTATCTTACTTCACACATAGCTTCAAAAAACCTAAATTTTTTGTAGGGTTTACATTTAAATTTTGCACATTAAATTAGAGTTACAAAATATTGATTTTTTGATTTTTTAGATTAACCTAGCTAATTTAATTAATTCAATCTTAGGGTTTTATTTATTTAATTCAATTTAAATATTTGCAACACAACCCTCAATCCAAAATATAGATCCATATACTAGGTCCCTATACACATAAACATTAACAACTAGGGTTTCAACAATAACCCTATTTTATGTTACACTCTTTGTTTAATAAATTCACACATTGCACACATACTTATGTTAGATTATATCCTACCTCTTATGTATTTATTATTTATTATTCACACTATCTTCTTTGGAACGTTTAAATTGTCATATAAAAAATCTTCTACCCCTCATCCACTTGATGCAATCTTGAATTTTTCTCATGATTATAACAATGAATGGGCTAATTTTCAAGATTGTACATTACAACATGATAACAATTTCATTTATAATGATGATGATGATGATGATGACTATTGTTACAATGATGAATATGAGGATTATTATGCACATGATAATATAATTAACATGAGGATATATTAGATAAATAAAATTCTCTTCCCTCTTACTCTTCTCTTATTCCTAAAACTCAAATAAACAACATAATGCCAAAAGAACCTCTTGTTGGAAGTTTTTTATTACAAGGTGATACTATTTTCTAAACTACTTTTGCTACTTCATTGTTCAAAATAAATCAATATAAGTGCACTAAAAAAAAATCACTTTTAAATTCTTAGAAGAAAGTAGATCAAAATAATGTATATTCTTTATCATTCTCAATTACATTTCAAAATGAAAATACAAAGAGTGTTACACTTTTTAGTAATGCACAAACTAAGGTAGATGAAATTCCTTTATCATTTCATTCACATTTCAAGATCAATGTAATGACTCTTTGTCACAAATAGATAATGCACATGATAATTCTTCTCCCATATGTCATAATGTCCAAAAAGAAAACATGGTTGTTACTCCTTCTTCCCTTGATCCTCACATATAAAATAACAGTCATGCTTGTATTTCAAAAATGATTAGTGAACAAATGCCTTACATTACACTTATACAAGATTATACATTGAATAATAGTGAAAAGTTCAAGTATTCTCCTTCTCCTCTTAGTTAGCATGTGAATGATACTTCTTCTACTCTTACCTCTTTAAATGAATTAAATTATGATATTGAGGAACAATGGGATAGTGATGGTTATTGTGTTTATGATGAAGATGACATAGAATCTATAACTTCTACTTCTTCTCTTACTTCGTATATTTATTTTATTTAACCAAAAATTATATCACATGTTAAAAGACACACACACACACACACCTATTCTCATGTGAATAATTTTAATTCACTATAAAATAAAGCACCTTATATTCAAACTAACAATATAAAAGATACCAACGAATCCCCCTCAACCCCCTTACTAAAGTAGAACCTAGTTCCCAAACAAACCCAAATGAGGCTGATATCTTATTTCCCTCTAACGAGGTCCAAGATATCACACCTACAAAGGTTAGTGAGAGAACACTAAACCTTCCTAAACAATATTTATAATCTATTATACCAATGGCTAAAATAAAAAATCAAATTCAAGCATTAAATGAACCCCTTGATAATGATAATATACCTTCATAAGTGTTAATTTATTTAATTCATGTTATGGTTACTTTGAAAAAAAAAGTACATCATCTCACCTTGGAGAACAAAGCATACAAATATTAGGTTGATGCCAATGTTATCCATAATAATCCTATTCCATGCAAAATCTTAACTATGAGATTGCCACATAACTTTCAAATACTGGTGTTACCTATCTTTGATGGATAAGGAAATCTATATTTACATCTTTAGGCTTATCATAAAGTTATGGTTCATGTTACAAACAAGTTAATCATACTACAAGTTTTTCCAAAGTCACTAAAGGACAAATCACTAAATTGGTTCCATAATACACTCCCTAGTGCATCTTTACATACATATGAGGAGCTTGATTTAGTCTTCCTTAGGGATTATATATATAATAAGGGACCTATAATCACACATGAGAGGTTACCTTCACTACACCAAGGTGAGACAAAGCCTACCTCAAAGTAAATTCTATGGTTCAAAGCTTGTTCACATAAGTTAATTTATCAACTAAAAAATTTAGAAGTGTAATACATCTTTGTTAGAGGTTTAATTTCTCCCCTCAAGGACATATTGTTATATAAAACATCTAAATCATTTAGACACATATAAAATTTAGATATATCATTAGAGGCATAGATGGGATAATATTTTACCTAATCAAAGAAAGATTTAGTTATCAATCCTTCATAACCTTAGTCATCAAATTTGATACAAGAGCCTACTTCACTTCCAATTTAGAGAATAGTGGAACACAAAAAACCAATAAAAATATTTAGTCAGGGAAAAAAACAACTCTATACAACATAATTTACAGTGAGTAGCACATATGATATACACAGAGGGGTTATATAATTTTTAGATACGGTTGGGCCTCATGACATTTTTCTAACATTACTAGATAAGGAGATGATCACACTTCCTTCAACTGATCACCATCTACCACACCATTTACACTAGGTACCACACAAGAATTATTGTTATTTTCACTAGATTAATGGACATTTAGATGATCATTGTTATACACTCAGAGATCACATTGATTAATATGTTAGCAGGGGCATCATAGATTTCACATAGGGGGCATAAGTCCCTCATTAACCATACTCTCCTAGATCACATTCCTCTTTGATAGAGTTATCCCAGGGTGTTCCTTTTAAGGAACCATTGGTTATCATCTTACAGGCCATGTGACTTCTAAGACAACTATATATTAGTGGTACCCGACATTAAAACTTCATCAATGATGGAAACTAATTCATAGAGTTTAGAATGCATCTCTAGTGTATGCACTGATTAAGATATTTAAGAACAACTATAGACCTAAAGGCACAATTTTGGTATAGACACCAATCAAAATATTTAGAAATAATTAAAAATCTTAGAATACACCTCCCATGTATACAATAATTAATATATTTAGGAATAACTATCAACCCAAGGCCACAGTTTTAGTTTGATAACTGATAAATATTTATGGTAATTAGTATAGATCAAAACTCAACTTTAGTTCAAACACCAATTAAAATATTTTCAAGAAATCAAGAAACTCAAAGTGTATTTTCAGAGTGACAACCAATCAATATTTTTGCATCAAAGTCTACACAATTATCCACTAACAGTGCATCAAATGCAACTCCAATTTCATAGTCTACATCTACACCAACATAGTATGAGCAGTATGGTCGATGGTTCTTGATGCCATTAGGGTTCAAATAGGGCATATTGCCATCATAGGGTATACATGTAGACATCTTATGAGATATAATTAATTAAGAAACAAACACCATATACTAATACAAAAGGTTAAATCTCCTACCCATATGCCTAAAAAATTCATAACACATATCCAAATCAATTAACATTACTCCAATGGAAACAAAATTGTAAACATCAAGCATTTTAAATAATTAACCAAACTTAAACACATAAAAAATTATATAATATAACCAAATATAGATGCCAATAAATAATGCCAATTTACATAACAACCATATATATATATATCATAACACCATTTCAATATAAATATGATGCATCACTCAATGATGCCAACATGACTACTAGGACCAACTCCCTCATTCTCACTCTCACTCTTAGACACATTAACATTACAACTAGAGGCCTCATTATCTACATGAGATATTTATCTATAGATATGCCTACTCTCTCTCTCTCTCTCTCTCAGTACATAGCTAACTCAACCCTATGCATAATATACCCCCACTAAACTCATATATAGTCATCTAGTATATGACTAATCACCCCACCTAGAGAATTAAGAGAGGGCATGGTCTGCCTCTGCAACTCCACACATAACTCATTTCTATATATCACTGCTCACCTATATTCTATAGTTTTTATTGATGTACAATCAAAAAATGAGCATGTAATCCAACTACATTAGTATCCCACTCCACCAATCCATCATCCATGACATCATCTAGAATATGCCAGGTCAACTCATGAAGTTTTGAATTGATAATAACCTCCCAATACTCATCCTCTCCCATACCTGTAAATTTCCATATAATTAATGAGAATCCTATTATATCATAACACATGATCCATAATATATAGAACATATGAAAAAATTATCTAACTTACATCCACAACCCTTAGGGTATCTATAACAAGTACCTCCTCGATGACCATCCCATCTCTTGGGAATATAGGTGCCCACTTATGCTCACTGCACCAAGCTAAGTAGGACTCAATCATTCTGACATGATCCACATTTGGTACTCAATATCTAGATCCTGCTCTATCATGGCATAGGAGCTAGCTCAATAATCAATGGGCTCAACCTACTCCTTAGCCTTACAAAAGCACAAGAACTCCTTAACCACACTATCGATGCTAAGGGTACATCTTATATGACACCAAAATATTGGGTAACCCTATCATTCTATAAATACTCATAGACATTATCCCACTAATCATGTATCTAATAAATCACTCAAATCTACCTCAATTATGTGCTATCCTTAGGCTAGCCATGATAACCCCTATAGGTTCTCCAAAAAATGTCCTCTACTCTTAGATTATATAGTAACTATAAACATTAGGTAGTACTCATCCTTGAAGCATGCCCTATCCTAGTACATCTAATTGCAAATACCTATGGGTGAGACCATCCATCCTATGGATGTGCCACTGGCTTGCTCACAACTATGTGTTCATATGACCAATACTGTAATAGTGTTAATGCACTGATACCTCCACCACTCATATCTTATGTAAAGCAGTACATGCCTTTGTATAGATGAGCCAACATAGTCTGACCCCAAGAATACACTATGCTATGATGCTCAATATCATACACTGTCTTATGCTTCATGTATAAAATGGATACAACACTCCTATCCATAGAAATAAATTATGAAAATAGCACTGTTAGAAAATTGTTACAACCATGGTACATCAACCATATTAATTAGGGTAAATAGTATATCACTTTGACTACCTATGCAGTGAGTACCCAAAGCCATATTAGAAAAGTACTTAGATACTTGTTTTATAGCTCAGACACTAGTGGCCTCCTATCATACATCTTGATGCTAAGAAATTGGTAGCCATAAGATCTGATATACATCCTCTAATGTCACAATCATCTCATTTATTGGTAGCTAGAATGTACACATATCTACATTCTACCTCTTAGATAGTGCAATGATCATATGCTTATCGCAGAGCATAGGCTCTAAAAAAGCCACATGTTATAACCTATATCTATCAAACACATCTATCTCCACCTTAGATAGGGGAAACCCTATATAGTTTCTATCATTTGGCTAGTATGAAACTCCCTAATATAGGCATCAATATATAATTTTTTTGACCAAATCTAAAATCAATGAGATAAAAAATAATACCATAAAACAATAATAAAATTTAGAAAGTATTTAGTAATATTGAGCACCATATCTGGGGCCTACTAGACAATAGCATTACCCAGAAGATAGTGGTGCTGGATAGTAGTGTCAAAAACTAGACATTGGCACATAGAGTGGGATAATTTACAAAATAAGCCAAAAACAACCTTTCTCTAGAAAAATCAATAATATATACAAATAAAATGATAAAAAATAGAAAAAGTTGGGATTTTTTACTAGGTGAAATTCCTCCATAGCCTGAATAAGTGCCTCGACCTCCTCATGGCATGAGAACCAAGCCTCTCATCTCCTTGGCATGTTTCTCTCTCTCAAATTCAAAATTATTCCCACTCAAAGGATATAAATGAATTGTCAATGATTCAAAATGACCTATTTAAGTAATCACATACTCAATTTCACCCTATTAAGGTTAACCCTGTGTGCTAATTTTGCTAATTAATACAACTATATTATTATTTCTATATCTCAAGAACCATAGCTCTAATTTATGAATAATTTATTACACGAGACTTGATACTGATATAATTTATCCCATATTATTCAAACCAATCCTCTCATCACTTTAAGAACCTAAAGAATGACAAAAAAGTAATATTCTATTAACCATCAATAAACCAAATACCTATATAGATACACACTAAGTTATCAAACTCTAACACAATCAATACATTATTAAAACCTAATACATCACAATTACCAAGTAACACTAGCTCATTCAATCCTTACCACATTTGGTTACATACATTCATCATCATCATCTCATCTCTCTCACCAAAAGGTGGGTAAATATACATAGATTGATTTAGACATAAAAAGTTACATTCAGATTTTCAAACACATAGGCATCTAGAGTCATAAATTTTTAGATATATAGGCCACACATGTTTACACAAGCATCTAGAGTCATAGATTTTTAGATATACAAACATACGGGTCTACAGAGGTTTACACAAGAATTCATAGGCATAACTTATTTAGATATATAGACACATGGGTCTACACAGGTTTACATAGGCATCTAGAGTCATAGATTTTTAGATATATAGACACAAAGGCCTACACAAGTTTTCACAAATTTTTAGATATACATACATATTTGTCTACACAAGTTTATATAGGAATTTATTTTCACAACTTATTTAGATTATATAGACACATAGGTCTTCACAAGTTTTACATAGGTTTACATAGGCGTTCAGATGTACACTCTATCCAAATATAAAACTTTTACATAGGTATACTAGTTCATTTAGATATTCAGATACATAACTACATCAATCAAATATCAGGATTACGGGGCATGATGTAGAGCACATGTTCTTGATCCCCATTTTAATACTTACCAGGTTACACAAGTATCATCACTAAGTTTTCACCAGTTTGGGTTATAGGTCCATCTACAATGGTTGATCAATAAAATCACACTAGAATTAATTTAAATTACTCAAATTTAGAGTAGGGGAAAATGAGCCTTTTTCTCCACACCTTTAATTTACATACTCAAAATCAGAGTGGGGGAAAGTGAGCCTTGTTTCTCTACACCTTTAGTTTACATACTCAGATTCAAAGAGGAGGAAAGTGAGCCTTATTTCTCCATACCTTTAATTTACATACTCATATTTAGAGCAGGGAAAAGTGAGCTTTGTTTATCCATGCATTCAACTTATAATACTCAGATTTAGAGTGAGAGGAATAAAGCCTTATTTCTCCATACATATAACTTACACACTCAATTTTATTGTAGGTTTCACATATTACACTCCATCTCTCATCCAATTATCTATCCAAGAAGTGGGCCAAATCTAGATTACATTCACATAAGTAAGTACAAGTACACATTTATATTTTCTTTCTTTTAATATAGTAATTATATTTCATTACATTACTAAATTAAAATGGGGGAAATGTAAACACCTTAATTTGGTCAAGTAATGATAAGTAATATGTCTTTTGTTACTCTTTCACACAAAGGTCTTAGTGATGGTTATAGTCCTTGTTCATATGGTCACCTTGAGTCTTTTGATCTTTCTTGTGCCTTTTTGTCATTATTTTTGACAACTCCAATAGTCATAGGTCACCTTTTCCTAGTCCCAAGGGTCCCTAGCTCATCATCCTTGATTTTTGCTCTATTATGAACCTAAAGACATTAGCACAATTTTTAGGATAGTAGTGCCACGTGTCACTACTATCCACTTTTTCCTTCAGTGGTTGATGGGCCCTTTCACCTATGTTTGAGTCTTGACCCCTCTATGACCATTCTCTTATATTTTTTATATCTTTTTCATGACCTATCAACCAAAGAACAAGGTATTATATTCCAAACAAATATTCTACTATATAAATAGCGTCACAAGGCATTTTACATCTAACACTTACTATTTTGGCACTTATTATATAAAATAAATCAATAGTACAACTCAAATACTCTACATACTACTCAACATTTACACCTAGACATTTGCATGCTTCATAAAAGAAGGGCCTAGGCAAAATTCATCCTAGAATATCGTGCAAGTTGATGGTGTACATTTCCTAAGCGAGAAATACATGTGATATGAGACCCCTAACATTGGGGGTTAATGTAGGTAGTTTTTAGGATAATAGGGGTTTTGCTCCATGTGATTATAACATCCCATAAACCAATTTTTACTTTATGCATTTGATTATTTGATTATTTCATGTTTGTAGGTATTTATTAGGGTTTTGGAGAAGAATAAGCCAAAGAAGTGACATAAACTATGATCTAGGAATTTGACTCAAGAGAGGATGGTTAGTATGATGTTAGTTCCAAAATGAAAACAATGTGAAATAAACACACTAATATCATAATATATCTAGGCCTAGACACTAGGGAGAGCTTAGTTAACAAAAGCAAATGAAAAACACAACTAAAAATCAAGGAATCAAATACAAGAGTTCCTTCACATTCCTTGGATGCTCCAAATGCCTTTGTAATGATGGCTTACTTAGCTTGTGCTCATGATGTCCTTGACAATGGAAGCTTGGCTACCTCCATCTCTCCTTGGCACCTTTGGCTTATGGCTTGGCTTGGAATCAATTTGGAATTATAACACTAGTTTCTTGAAGCTTTTGGAACTAATCCTGCATTATAACTTTGCACTAATTAATCTTAGAAATGATGTTGTGAGGCCTCTTATTTATTGATTTTTGGATTTTATTAGAATCAACATCAACCATCCATATCAAGATTGAAATGTGTGGTTGAGGATTAATTCAATTTTTGGAATTAAGTTTGTAATTATCCTCATCATGGCATTGGAAGAAGGGGAAATTAAGAGGAATGAAGGGCATCATGGGAGGCACTAATGAGGCATGGAAGGTATGAATCTTGATATTTATGGCATTTATGGCCTAAGGATGTCTTCCCATGAAATGAGGTCACTTGATGATGTAGATATTTAATATTCATTTCTAATATTAAGATATTCAAAAAGATCTATGCAATTATTTATTAATCTCTAATTTAGATTAATTAGCTCTTAACCATGATTAAGCACTTTGTACACAAATTACTCAATGAATGCCTTGTTATTGGTCCTAAATTTGACTAGATTGGAATTAGAAGGTACTATAAAATGAGTTGAAACTATATTCCCATTTAGGATGTTTCTAACAACAAATAACAAAGCCACAAGTCTTGTGCAAAATATTTGATAGGGAAGAGTAATCTAGAGCACATAGGTACAAATTTGGCATTTTGACTCAAAATGATTTGATCAAAGTTAGATGGCCCATAAATTGCATTGCCCTATTTAGGGATACCCTAGCCAAAATTTTTACTTGAATATGTTAGTTTCACATCATTTATCATGTTTTAATGCTTTTAGGATAAATTGTGCATTTAGGTGGAAACTAGCCCAAAATATTGATTGGAGGTTATTGGCAGCCAGTTTTAGGTGTCTACAATTTGCCCCTATTTAGGAAGATGTTACAAACTATAGGCAAAGTAATGTCTTCTAAAAGAATGAGAGATGACCTGTTGCCAACAAGAATATGATGATTAAAGAATAAATATCCAAGTGATTTTGGGAAGCCTATGATGATGCCCCCTTAAGGGAGTGGCCATCACATTTGTTAATGGACGGTCCCTCAAAAACAAACTAGAAGAAAGGTGGAATTAACCCATGGTTGAGATTAATACAAATGAGAAAATTATTACATGAATTAATGTAAAAAGGATGCTGATTTCCCCAAAGATAGTTATAATTAGGAATAAAAATCAAAATAATGATTTGCCCATAGGCAGTTATAATCATTAAGTAGACCTAGATTGGATAAAACTAATGGTGCCCCAATTAAGGCTGATTAGAAAGCATAACTCAAGGATATAACCTAGAAAATATATTTAAAATTATTAGGTGCAAAGTGATGAAAATAAAAATAAGATTGATCAGTGTGAATGATTAGTTGTACCTACCAATGAGGAGATGCTCATCTTGATTAACAATGATACAACTAAAATGGTCAAATGAGTAATATTGATCAAGGGTGGGATGAAAGGATTAACAAAGGTGCCAAGGAGAAACTTCTATAGCTCCATTTATTGTAGAGCTTCATGAAGCTAATTTTTACTATAGCATGTGATGGTAGGCTTTAGGTAGAACACCTTGAAGACTTGGCCAAAAATATGCATAAAGACTGACTCTTGATCTAATAAACACTTGAAAACAATGCACCAATGATAAAAACCATGATGATAATGTTGATGTATGAATATGGATGGACTCAAGAATAATTTGCTTGAGGAATCATCGAATGAATGCATATAGACCGAGTCGAGGCAATAATGCTGAAAGAAAACAAACAGGCAAGCAAAAAAAAAAACAAATAAAGAAATAAAAAACAAACAAACAAACAAACAAAAAAATTGAAAACAAAAGCAAAATAAATCATCCTAACAATGATTGTGCCCCAGTAAGGCAGATCAAGGATAACTGACTAGGCTTAGATAGGAAAAATATTTTTGGTATTTTGAAATATTATGAATGTTTTTATAATTTTGAGGTATTTTAACTCATTAGAGAATGACAAGATACTTGCTCACAAAATGGTGAGAGCGTTTGGCTTAGGTTTTTAACAAAATGGTGAGAAAATATGGAAAGGGGGACTGAGGTGACCTCAACATGAATTTAGCATGACCCACATAGTCCTGGAATGACCTCAATTCATAGTAATTCCATCCACACAAAAGGTGGGGAAAAACCAACTAGGTCCCAACAAGTTCTCAAATCCAGCAAATGGCCTGTCAAATGAAAACAATGAAGGCAAGGTGATGTGACAATGCATGGTAAACAAATGTTGCCCCTAGTTTACCCATAGGTATTTATAAATAAGATATAATGGCATAGGTTAATGATATTAATTTTCCCATAAGTGGTTATAATTAGGAATAAGACTAGTGAGACACTAATTTGCTCATAAGCGGTTATAATCAAGCTCACATAAAATAATGTGGATAGGATGAAAGATATCTTGCCAGATCAACTATCACACTACTTTCATAGACTATCATTGAAACATGGATTGGATTGATTATTGAAACTTGATCAAAATCCTCTCACAAAAAGTGTAGGAAGAATCAAAGGAACTAAGATCAAAATAGGATTGGGTAGGATGACTAAAAATAGGCTTTGGTTTAGATAGGAATGGAATGATAAGATGGTATGGTCTTCCTAAGGATAATGATGGTTTTTGATAGATTGAATAAAATGGTAAGAGGATTTCCCCCAAGTGATGGGTTGAATGGCTAGGTACTTCGACAATGGCAAATGGATATGTAATAATGGCAATGGTAGTGTGAAATGGCATGGTACATGTTTTTATCCTAGGTGTGGTTTTTGATTCTATTATTCCTATTGATGGGGAGATACATGTACTAATCAAAAAATGATTTAAATATAATACTTGATCATGTTAATTTCTAGCCCACACCTTGTCTGAATAGCCACTCTATCAAGAACTCAATGCAAATTTGGTTGTCAAGAATGCTTTTGTGATCTTCATTGGTCATTGGTTCTGATTCCTTCAAGAATCAAGACAAGGTATCCTTGTGGCCTATGCAAAGGAAATTGTGACCATGGATGGAAATAGGAACAAATAATATATGGTAGGTTTGACTATGAAATGGAATGGTAGATGATAATGGAATGTGGAATGGTAGGGAGAGAAATGAAGATCAGGATGTTCAATAACATGTAATGTTATTGATGTCGGATTCAACATAATTTTGGTTGTGGTAGGGATGAAGACTTGTTATCTCAAGAGGACCACTAGATTTTTCTATTGGTTGATCTTAAGAGTAGCTACCGTCTGATTAGGCTATAGATTGGAAGCTATTTTGATTTGATCTTTGATTTGATCTTGATCAAGCAGTGTAGAAATTTTTTACTCAGATATTGGTGCCTTAATGATGTTTTTACCATCGAATTTATCTTGATTGTCCCAGAACACCTTCAATAAGGTTTCACTAAGGAATGTTGAATTTTGACTTTGATTATCTTCTAGTGCTTCTAAAAAAGTTTCACTAAAAGATGTTGATTTCTGACTTGGATTGTCCCCTAACACCTTTAAAAAGGTTTCACTAAGAGAGTGTTCTTCTACTATATGAATGTTGTCTTGGACTCCTTACTCTTTTTCAACTGCTATGTCACCATGGATGAAATTCAACAAAGTGTGATTCTGTCAGTTCTAATTGACACTTGTGGGAGATGGAATGCCAATAATATGGCTATCTTGGTTGATGGTAATGGCCTATGGAATGGGGAGATGATATGCAATCCTCATAGAAGATACTAGGATAAATTATGTCAAAGATAAAGTACTCATCCTCAAAAATAATATAAGGATCACAAATGTATTCAAATTTATTTGTAATGCATGCGTAACCAATGTTGTAACAGTCATGAACATATTCTTCTTTTAAATCTGATTCTAACTTAAGGGACTTTGAATCCAATGTCATAACTGATGTTGATTTTGATTTTGATGCTAAATCTAATGTCAGTTCAATAATAGAATTTGACTCTAATTCTGATTCTTCATCTGATGGGTACTATGTTATAATAATGTCTTGTTAAATGCTTGGTATTAGATAATTAATAAGCTATAATGGCATAATGGGCTGCACAAAAATTGTTTTGTCAAAGTGAGACTCCTCTAGGATGGGAAAAAGGTCAAGAGAAAAATCCTTAGAGACTACCTTGTCAATAGGAGGCTCTTAAAAAATAGGTACATGGTCAAGGTAATGATTTGCCCATAGGTGATTATAATCATTAAGAAGTGACTCAACAAAGACTAGCTCATCAAAGTGAGACTCCTTGACAACTAATATAGGATCAACAAGTGATTCATCATACGTTAACTTATCACAAATGGTTGGTTCAAAGAAAACATCTTGGATTGGTTTGTTTTCTTGGCCTTGGTTTCCAATGAGTTGGAAAATACTAGTTTTGAACACAACTTGGTCTTCAAAAGATTGGATCAATTGAGGTTTGGTTGGGATTGGTATTAGATGAGGAATGACTTGTGGTTAGATAATTGTAGGGCCTTGGGGAGCATGATTGGTCACATGTACCAAAGGAAAAAGTCTTGAGATGGTAATGATAGGGCATTGTGGGGATTGATTTCTCACATAGGCCAAATGACTAGGTCCTAGAATGATGAAGGGACATTGTGGAGTTTGGTTGCTTACATAAGCAAAAATATTAGGTCTAGGAATGGAAATGGTTGGGCATTGTGGAGCTTGGTTTCTCATAGAAGCCAAAGGACTAGGTACTAGAATGATGAAGGGGTGTTGTGGAGCTTGATTTCTTGTACAAACCATAGGATGAGGTCTTAGTATAGAATTGGTAATGGTATTCCTTGGATATTATGGAGCTTAGTGGCTCATATAATCTAATGGAGGGTTAGGGGTAGTTGATGATTGGATAGTAAAAGGATGTTGTGAAACCTGATTGATTACATAAGCAAAAGCATCCAAGTCTTCGTCATAAACCATATCATCCCCATTGTGAGTTGGATCATAAGCTAGTTCTTGACTATGTGCCATGTACTAATTATTGAAAAGAGGGTATGGATTTGTATCCTAAACAACATTATTTGTAGTTGGGTCTTTAAAGTCCTCTTCACAAGCCTCTTCATACCAATCAAGGTCTCAAGTTGGATTATAAGTTTCTTCATGACTTTATTCTCATGAATGATTAATATGAGGTGGATAGAAATCTATCTCACAAACCATATTAGCATCTTTGGGGTTTTGAAAAAATCCATAAAAGTCATTTTGTGTGGCCATTCTATCATAAGTTCTACAAACTTTGAAAACTATGTCCAAAGGACAAATGGTTTAAACTTGGTCTAACTTGGTCAAAAGGTGGAGCTGTATCTCCAATGTGGTTTTGAAAGTGGAGCTATATCTCCAAAAATATTTGTGCTAAGACTTGACATAAAATATCCTAACATTAAATGTCACACACAAAAGGTCAAGCATCTAAATAAAAATTGACATGCTAAAGGTATAACTCAAAGTGTTCCAAATAAGGTCTAAACTAGGAAAGGGAAAATTTGAGTTGCTAGGTCCTTTGTCCAAATGTTGGGTCAAAATCTAGGCTCAAACAAATAGGCATGCTAGGAATATTGACCAAATGACATCAAAAGCTATACTTGAAACAAAGGCTGATGTGATTTAATTTAATCTAACAAGTTTGGAAACTACTTTGACATAAACTCAACACGTGGAATCAAACATAAACATGATCAGTTGGCATAAGGAATAAGACAAAGATCTCTTTGAGAAAGAATATGTTTTCCTAAATAAAGGCATGAGCAATGATGATGATAGGCACTAAACAAACAAACCATCAATAGTTTTCAAATTTGTGTATTTGATTAACCAAAGTTATGTAACCCAAAATAAAATGATCTATGTACTTACCCCATGAATTGAGGCTTAAATAGAAATCAATCAATGTTTGTATCCAAAATTAATAAGGTTGATTGAAAACCCAATGATGAAAACTAGGATTTTATTAGACAAGCTAGACAAGATTGGATAGCATGATGGCACAAGAAAAAGCTCCAAATGGTATACACAAAGTTGTTTGAAATAAATGGTTTTGATACAATGGTAAACAAGTCTTGAAACAAATTGAGTAGCCTAACAACATAAGCATACTCAAATGATGTGGTCAATGTTATGTTTTAAAAGACTTAAAAGGCTCAAAAATGTTTTGACATGATTTGGGTAGCATAAAACTACCCTTCACAACTCAAAGTCATTGTTTTGACATGGATTATGAATAAACAAAAAATTTTTAGTCTCAAAGCATACCAAGAAAAAATTATAAAAATACACTAAGTATAATCTTCCAAATCCTAGCAAAGGTATGGTAAAATGGAGTTTACTAAAATAGCAACATTTTGATCATTCTAGGGGAATCAAATACACAATGACTTTCATGTCAAATAATACAAAATAAAAGCACACATATTGGGTTCGTATCACTTGGCTTGTTGTAAAAAGGTCTAATATTTTTTACAACCACTACATCCTGCTATTCACTCAATGTAGTGTGATGTTCAAAGTGCCACTACGTCCTGTGTGCATCTCCAAAGGAGCCAAATGAAGTCAATGTTATGAGATGAAACCCTGGGTCAAAACTTCCCTAAAGAACTTGTAGGGCATGAGGAAGTCCCTCTTGCAAGCCAAGATGCATAAATAAATAAAGTATGAAAGTAGAAAGATGTTAAGGTTATTTTCAAGGTCACCCAAACTTTGATGAGTTTTTGGGGGAGTGCTTTAGATGAATTTATTTCTAAGCCTTGGACTAGGATATTTGCAATAAGAATGGCGCTTTTGATTCCAACAGTTCCCTATAGGGGATAAATGGAAGAGAATACATGCACCATACATCTTTTTTCCAAATAGGATTTGATTAAACAACTATTGCAAACAAGAATTGACAAGCGTGTTCAATTTTAAAACCCAAATGAAATGTTTGGTGGTGTTCATTTGACCCCTTGGTCTTAGTTGTAAAATTTGAAAAAAATTCACCAAAAGCACATAAATTATTTGTTAAACATCCAAAACAAGGTTCCTGATCAATTTTTAAGCATGCAAAGGTGGTTTAAACATGTTTTGAGCAAATATCCCGCTTGGTCCTGTAGCAAAATTATTATCATGTCTTTTAGCTTTGGAGCCCTTTTGAGTTTGAAATAATAAAATTTGAAAAATTAGGTCTCGAGTATGTGTTTTTGGAAAAACATAGTGACCAACATTGGTTATTGCCACCGATGTCAGTCACGACTAATCGAGATATAGCCGATGTCAGTTTTTTGACTGACATTGGTTAAGTCAGGTAATCAATATCAATATTTTTACTGGCATTAGTTACTGTGTAAAAATCATGGCAACCAAAAATGGCATAATAAAGTTAGAAAATCATTTTTCAAGATTTTTAAAGAATTAAATAAATATTTTAAAGTTGTAAAATGATCTCCTTCATGTGTAAGATGCATCTAGTCCCATTGAGAGTGCCATTATGTGATCTAGGAATTTGACTCAAGAGAGAATGGTTAGTATGGTGTTAGTTCCAAAATGAAAACAAAATAAAATAAACACACTAATAGCATAACATCTCTAGGCCTAGACACTAGGGAGAGCTTAGTTAATAAAAGCAAATGACAAACATAACTAAAAGCAAGGAACCAAATATAAGAGTTCCTTCACCTTCCTTGGATGCTCCAAATTTATTTGTAATGGTGGCTTGCTTAGCTTGTGCTCATGAAGTCATTAACAATGGAATATTGGCTACCTAAATCTCTCCTTGGCACCTTTGGATTGTGGCTTGGCTTGGCTTGGAATCAGTTTGGCATTATAACACTAGTTACTTGAAGCTTTTGGAACCAATCTTGCATTATAACTTTGCACTAATTAAGCTTAAAAATGATGTTATGAGGCCTCCTATTTATAAATTTTTGGATTTGATTAGAATCAACCTCAACCATCCATATCAATATTGAGATATGTGGTTGAGGGTTAATTTAATTTTTGGAATTAAGTTTGTAATTATCCTCATCATGGCATTGGAAGAAGGGGCAATTAAGAGGCATGGAGGGCATTAACCTTGATATTTATGGCATTTATGGCCTAGGGATGTCTTCCCAAGAAATGAGGTCACTTGATGATGAAAATATTCAATATTCATTTCCAATATTGAGATATTCAAAAATATCTATGTAATTCTTGATTAGGCTCTAATTTGGATTAATTAGCTCTTAAGCATGATTAAGCATTTTATGCACAAATTACTCAATTTGATTAGAATGCCTTGTTATTGGTCCTAAATTTGACTGGATTGGAATTAGAGGGCACTATTAGATGCATTGGAATAGTATTCCCATTTAGGATGTTACCAAAAACAAATAACAAAGGCATAAGTCTTTGTTAGGGAAGAGCAATCCAGAGCATGCAGGTGCAAATTTAGCATTTTGACTCAAAATGATCTGATCAAAGTTAGATGGCCCATAAATTGCATTACCCCATTTAGGGATACCCTAGCCAAAATTGGTACTTTAATATGTTAGTTTCACATCATTTATCATGTTTTATTGTTTTTAGGCCAAATTGTGAATTTTAGGTGGAAACTAGCCCAAAAGCCTAATTGGAGGTTATCTACAGTGAGTTTTAGATGTCTACATAAATGAGCCCCTGTATGATAGTAAATCACCTATAGGACCCTTATTAACTCTTAAAACTTCTCTAAAAGTTGTAGATAGTCACTATAGGAGGGACATTAGTGCCACATGGTGCTATTGTCCTAAGGGGGCACTATTGTCTAAATCCAAATATCAAAAAATAGTTTAAATATGAAATATTCCTCTCTATTTTCTTATTCATCTCTAGTATTCAGATCTATGAGAAACTCTATTTATATCTAGATAAGTTCACCTTCTCCTTGTGTTTATTAGTTTTATAAAGCTACATAAAATCAATAAATTCCAATTTTATTCTAGATTTACAATAAAATCAACCCTTTAATTTAGCTTAGGATTTACATTGTAAAACCCTAAAGGTTAAATCAATTATAATGAAAAGGGGTATATTTATAATAAATTTATATTATTGAAGACCCTTGATCTTGAAATCAAGATGAATAGTTTCAAATGAGTCCTCAAATGTGATCATGGATCAACACATGGATCACTAATGTGAGGACTTCATCTCTATCAAGGTGAAGGGTGGAGAATGATTTTTGAGAATATCAAATGAGAATTAATATAATCTCTTCATCTTATTTTTAAGATGTTTTGGGTGAATATTTTGTCAATCAGCGAACTGATGAGCAATTTAGGTCTCTTCAACCATAACATAGGGAAATTGGTCAGCTAAATGTGCAGGTTTACTACATCAAAAGGGGACAAATCTCTCCTCTCATCAAGGGGAGGTTCTCTGTAATTATGCAGGAGCTATATACTATATATATAAGCAAAAAATAACACTTAGGGGTAGGATAAACCATCCATCTCTCTTTTTTCAGAGATGATGTTCACAAATCAAAGGAGAAATCTTGATGAAATGATAGAAGGCACTCCTATTATTTCAGAAGTGTTGTTTAGTAGATAAAAGGAACCTTTTAGGTGGTGACAAGTAACTGTAACAAGGCACAGTAACACAAAAAGATGAAATGTAGCACAAAGTCTCCACCTTAATTGCCAAAGAGTGAAATATGAAGGACAATGAGGGCACAAAGTCAACCCAAGGTCCTTTACACAAAAATAGAAAGAAAACACACTAAAGGTAATTATGGGGGCACAAAGTCTCTCCACAGCTAGCTTTAGGACACCTTCTTGATTACTTTCACTAATTATGCTTATTTAATTAAATGGACAAAAGACATATTAAGGAAATAGACATAAGAACAATTTCCCTAATAACCAAGCTATTCCAGCATAAAGTCTAAAAAGTCACTTGTTTTCTTATTCAAATAATGAAATATGATCAACAATCTGAGCTCAAAGTCTTAGTAATGCCTTTCAATTTGGGTAGAGTTTTGTTTCTAATAACAGAGAGATCTATCTAAAATAATAATAGAGAGTCCAATATATAGTGCTCCAAGAAAGACTTGGGCATTTTGTTTCACAAAAATGTCCTATGATGCATTCAATGCCTTCAATGCATTTTAAATTTTTTCTATGGGCTATGTTGGAATTGAGCATTGATCTTTAATATGGGCCACCTGATGTGTTTCCTGATGTGTGCGCAACTATTCACTTTACTCAATGTAGAGAAACAAGTCGTGCCATTGAATGTTTGTGCTCTATGATGTCCACCTAGTGGACTGCTTCATCTTTTAGAAACATATCCCATTCATGGAAATTTTTGGTCTTTCTCCGTCGTCCCCCCTTTCCCTACTATATCTATATATTGGGAGTGATCCGTCTTTGACATCTATCACAATCTACTACTTTGAAACTTATAAAAAACTTAAAATGCAGATGTAAACACTTATCATGCTCCACTGAGTTATAACAAGACACGTGGCATGTTCTATAGATTTTAGAAATAAATTATAATGGGGCTTGGTAGATGACACTTGGTAGCTTCCACTTAAACCTTTAAAGATCAATGGTTATTTCATTATCTTAAATTTGACATCTGTGGGGACAATAATGGTTCAATTGCTTCCCTAGTTCAATCGCTTTCTTGGTTTAATCAATTTCTTAGTTCAATCACTTTCTTGGTTTAATCACTTTCTTGGTTCAATCACTTTCTTGGTCTTTGATTGAACCATCCCTTTATCTGGCACTTCATTTTATCTTTGAACCAATGTTCTCTACCCTCTGCAAGGGCACCTGCCCTTAGTTCACTACCCTCCATAAGGGCACTTGTTCTTTCGGCTTTGGGACACTTCTTTGAATCATCCACGTTGAACCTTTGAACCTTTGAACCATTTTGGTTCAAGGTTCAATGGTTCAACAATTTAATGGTTCTATCACTTTTTTGCTTTGTTTGGAGCTTCCTTTGAACCATTGAACCTATGAACCTTTGAACCTTTTAACCATTGAACCATTTTGGTTCAAGGTTCAATCAGTTCATTAGTTCATCTTTCAGGCTTTGAGAAAGGTCCATTTTACTCATCACTTGCCCTTTGCAAGGGTACTTTGGCCTATAATATTTGGGGCACTCCTTCAAACTGACCACTTAAACTGACCAATTGAACCTTTGAACCATTTTGGTTCAAGAGTCAATGGTTCAAGAACTTTCTTGTGTTTTGTTCATTTACTTGACCACTTGAACTAACTACATTGAACCAAATGCATTGAACCTTTGAAACTTTAAACCATTTTGGTTTAAGGTTCAACAGTTCAATGGTTCAATGGTTCAAGCTTTCTTCTTTTCACTAAGCCTTTTGAAGCTATTGAACTTGCTGAAGCAGTTGAACTTTGAACTTTTGCTGAAGCACTTAACTCTTTAAGCTAGCTAACATTGTTGAACCTTTGAACTTGTTGAACCTTTAAACCCTTTGAACCAATTTTGGTTCAAGGTTCAATGGTTCAATGGTTCATTCCTTTGTTTGAAGCTTGCTAATGGACCTTTTGGTTGAACCTTGGCATTGAACCAACCTTGAAATTGCCTAAGTGTTGAGAGCTTGTTTCTTTCCTGCAGAGTCCATATAAATGAACTTGTAGAGTCTGTAGAAATGAACCTATAGATTTTGTAGAAATGAGTCTATAGATTCCTTCTTGTGAAGTCTATAGAACTGAGTCCATAGATTCAAGCCTGTAGAGTCTATAGATTCAAGCCTGTAGAGTCTGTAGATTCAAGCCTACAGAGTCCATATAACTGAGTCCATAGATTCAAGCCTACAGAGTCCGTAGATTTTTGAAAAAGCTTGAATAATGAAGAATTTCAATGCTCAAAACAATTTTTGAAAAGGGAAGAGAGGATTTTGGTCTGTTGAACTAGAATAGTTCATATGTTGTCCCAAAAATGGGCTGACATTTTTGGGGACAACAGTTGGCTCTAGTTGGGGAAATTCCTTCAGTTGAAAGTTTGAAACAACTAAGGGGAGTAGAAACCAAAATCTTCAGTGCCTTGAAGTATGCCATTGGGTTATGGAGTCATGCTACCCAAAAATAAAGGAGATAAAAATAAAAATGAAAGCATAAAAATAGAAGTAAAGACTATACAAATATACATATGTACAGGTAAACTTATTTGATACTTCAAGAATTGAAGTGATTCAGACATTGCCCATTGTGAGATAATGTAAGTGGTTTTATACTGATAAACTAGTAGGAAACCATTTTGTCCCCCAAAATCAGTGATGGGCAAATGGAATTCTCTACCAAGAATCACATTTTATGTGCACTCCTTTTGGTTTTCTATTATTACCCCATGGCAAGATGTGGTCTTCAATCTAAAAACCATAAATCCTTACTATCTTGGCAAAGAGTTCCTTTTGCTGACTTTGGAATGCAGCAGTATGGTCCACTACCATATCTTTCTATTCTACTGGTTTAGTCTAACACATGTTTTGATTGTTAGCATCAAACTCCTGACAAACCACTAGCTCAACATCTCTTTTAACATGAAGGAGTTTGACATCTTCATCTTGAGTAGCTTTCAACCCAAGTAACAGAGATTCATACTCAGCAGTGTTGTTGGTGTTGATGAACTACAACTCATGTGAAAGAGGAAGAATATCTCATTGAGGAGATATCAACACCATCCCAGCTCTAGCACTAGTAGAGGAATTGCTGCCATCAAATTCTTGGATCCAAACGTCATCAGAAACTAATCTTTTATCAAATTTTTCTTCATTAGAGATAGAAGATCTTTTTTCATCTATAATACACCCTACTAATCCTTCTGATGTCTTGTTTGAATCAATCTTGGATCACCACCTATAGGACTTTCATCAGCTAAAACCTAAACATCTTCTGTGGACAAGAAGTAATTACCCCTACCTGAAGACTCAAATAGAATCTAAGCTTCAGGTGCTGATGTCTGCATGAAAACATATTTTGCCTCCTTTTTAGGGAGTAGCCTCTTCATGATGCCTTTGACAGGGATCCTTGTTTTAGATAGGTCCATGCTCAACTCCCCACCCACATCCTTGTAGAAATTTCATCCCAATAGAATGTCATATGAGACTAGGATGTTGGCCACCAAGACTATCATCTTAATCCTCTTATTCGAGAATGCTAAAAATGCAAATTAGGCATCCTTGATCTATCCCAACAGTGGCACTTGTTTATTCTCCATGAAGAAGCATCTCCCAAATGTCTTGGTTAGCATGAGTCTAAGAGATTCTGCCACCTTGGTAGGCATGCCATTTTTATATGCACCTGAGTCTATGATGTAATTGCTCAGTTTGTGACCATTTATTAATAGGGAAACATAGAAAAGCTCTATTTTCCTAGGGGCAACTAGAGGAGTAATGACAAGATTGTTTAGAATGGACATGTTCCTTGGGGGATCATGAGTTACCTTTTTAACATCTTGTCTTATAGGGATGGATTTATTCTTCACACATTGAACTAACCTATCCAACTGCTCAGGATTGGATTGCAAGAATTCAAATTCAGACATTTGGATTTTGGTCTTCTTGACATGGTAAATTATGTCAAATGACCAAAATGGACTAAGAACAGAGGATAAGAGTTCATCCTTTTGGTTTTTGGGAGGGGGAAGACTGATCTGTGAAGTTAAAGTAGAAGGTGTAGAGATGTTTGATGTACTTACCTTTCCTACAATCACCAGGTCCTTTGGCTAGAAAGGTAGAGTGGTTCCCCACTTAGCAATTGAAATTGCTGGTTGAGGTCACTCCTCTATTCTTTCTTTATCATCTTGTGGGCTAACTAATTCTTGGACCAGGTGAACACAACATATGATTCCTCATCTACTTTACCTTCACTTCTGGGTTCATCTTGATAATTTAAGAAACCAATGTTGGAGTCGCCAACTAATTCTTATTCTTCCTCAATGAAGAGATTAGCATCATTTTCTTTCTCAGACTCAGGGTGGAAAGAGAAATCATGTTTAGTTTCCAGATATCCAACTGTTGAGTTGGTTAGAGGCACTTCAAGTGCAAGGTTCCTTTGTGGGGGAGGAAGATGATTTGGCTGCCCTTGATTCCTAGCAGCATTGCCTTGATATGACTAGTTCTAAAATGTCCTCCTTGGCATATCCCAGTTAGGAGGAGTAGACATACCTTGGGCCATTTATCTTTTCAAGGCTAGTAGTTCATTTTCTAGCTTTTGCACCATTTGATCCATGGTGCCTGTAGATGAATTCTCAGAAGATGAAGAAGATTTTCCTCTATCAGGGTCTCTCCTTATCTTTCCTACCAAGATAAGGTCATCTTCTACCTCAGTAGCTAGATCCTAAGCTGTAGCAAGGTCTATTTGGCCAACACATCTTAGCATAAAACTCACTTTAGGTAGCTTTGAGTTGATGAAGAAACACTTAAGGTTCTCAGGTGTTGGCTGAGCAATGATAGGAATCTAATTCCTAAGCTTGTCAAACTTAGCAATGAAATCCCTCATAGTCTCATGAGGTTCTTTCTTCATCTATGTGAGCTGGGCTAACAAAGCATGTGTATCTTCTATAGGCTTTAAGTTGGCTTCAAATTTAGTTTTAAGAGTATCCCAGTCAGTCATTGACCTAGCCTGTAGATGGTAAAACCAGTCTGTAGTAGCACCTTGTAGTGTTTCCATGAAAATCCTGACTGCCACATCCTCAAATTCCACTCCTATTATGCCATAGGCTATGCTGAAGGCTGCAATGTGTTCATCAAGGTGGACTCTCCCATCCCCAAAGAATTTGGAGAAATTATTTCTTGAGCTTCATGGAAGTTTATGCAGGGGTGGAGTCAAATTGAGTGGGCCAAAAGAGTTACCCCAAGGGCCTTAAACTGCCATAGTATGACTATGGAAAGGTGGGATAACAAATCTTAGAGGGGTAAGTATTGACAAAGCTTTATTAATAGTGGAAATGGAGGCTTTGCCTAGTAATGGAGACTTAAATTTACTAGGAAGAAAACTCCTAGTTCATTAGAGGCAAGATGGTGAAGGAAATAGATCAAAATTAATTTGTTGTAGTAAATCGAATATAGGGTTAACTATACCTTTATCCCTTTGGCTTCGCGTATACCATGGATCTGCCAGAGTGTGAAAATAAAAATGGAAAAAAATTGGCACTACTTCAGCTTGAAGCTTGAGGCTTCAAACTACGTGTTCTATCCTAGTTGGCATGGAGGTGGAGGGAGATTGTAAGGCTGTAATGATAATGGGTAAGACACATAATGGAGTCACCATAGTCTATAATAGATAAGGGTAGGGGCTACTTCAATCTAAAACTTGAGGCTTTATATTGCACGTTCATCCCCAGTGGAGTCACCAAAAACTGTTGGGTGAATATTTTGTCAATCAGCTAACTGATGAGAAAAATAGGTCTCTTCAACCATAGCATATGTAAATTGGTCAGCCAAATGTGCAGGTTTAATAAATGAAAAGGAGACAAATCTCTCCTCCCATCAAGGGGAGGTTCTCTGTAAATATGCAGGATATATATATATATATATATATATATATATATATATATATAAGCAAAAAATAACACTCAGGGGTAGGATAAACCATCCATCTCTCTTTTTTTAGAGATGATGTTCAAAAATCAAAGGAGAAATCCTGATGAAATGATAGAAGGCACTCCTCTTCTTTCAGAAGTGCTATTCAACAGATAAAAGGAACCTTTTGGGTGGTGACAAGTAACTGTAATAGGGTGCAATAACACAACAAGATGAAATGTAGCACAAAGTCTCCACCTCAACTGCCAAAGAGTGAAATATGAAGGATAATGAGGGCACAAAGTCATCCCAAGGTACTTTACATAAAAATAGAAAGAAAACACACTAAAGGCAATTGTGGGGGCACAAAGTCTCTCCACAGCTGGCTTCAGGACACCTTCCTGATTACTTTCACTAATTCTACTTATTTAATTAAATGGACAAAAAATGTATTAAGGAAATAGACATAAGAACAATTTCCCAAATAACCAAGCTATTCTATCATAAAGTTTGAAAAGTCACTTGTTTTCTTATTCAAATAACGAAATATGATCAACAATCTGAGCTCAAAGTCTCAGTAATGCCTTTGAATTTGGGCAGAGTTTTGTTTCTAATAACAAAGAGATCTATCTAAAATAATAAGAGAGAGTCCAATATATAGTGCTCCAAAAAAGACTTGGGTGCTTTGTTTTACAAAAATGGCCTATGATGCATTCAATGCCTTCAATGCATTTTAAATTTTATCCATGGGCTATGCTAGAATCGAGCCTCAATCTTTAATATGGGCCACCTGATGTGTTTTCTAATGTGCACACAGCTGTTCACTTTACTCAATGCAGAGAAATAGGTCATGCCATTGAATGTTTTCACTCTATGATGTCCACCTAGTGGACTACTTCATCTTCTAGAAACATATCCCATTCACAGATATTTCTAGTCTTTCTCCATCATTCCCCCTTTCCCTATTGTATCTTTGTATTGGGAGTGCTCCATCTTTGACATCTATCATAGTCCACTACTTCAAAACTTATAAGAAACTTGAAACATGGATACAAACACTTGTCATGCTCCATTGAGTTATAACGGGACACATGGCATGTTCTTTAGATTTTAGAAACAAATTATAATGGGGCTCGGCAAATGACACTTGGCAGCTTCTGCTTAAACCTTTAAAGATCAATGGTTATTTTATTATCTTAAATTTGACGTCCATAGGGACGTCAATGGTTCAATCGCTTCCCTAGTTCAATCGCTTTCTTGGTTCAATCACTTTCTTGGTCTTTGATTAAACCATCCCTTTTTTGACACTTCCTTTGATCTTTGAACCAATGTTCTCTTCCCTCTGTAAGGGCACCTACCCTTAGTTCACTGCCCTCCACAAGGGCACTTATTCTTTCAGATTTAGGACACTCCTTTGAACCATCCACGTTGAACCTTTGAACCTTTGAACCATTGAACCATTTTGGTTCAAGGTTCAATGGTTCAATCACTTTCTTGCTTTGTCTGGAGCTTCCTTTGAACCATTGAACCTATGAACCTTTGAACCATTTTGGTTCAAGGTTCAATCAGTTCATTGGTTCAACTTTCAGGCTTTGAGAAAGGTCCATTTTACTTATCACTTGTCCTCTACAAGGGTACTTTGGCCTATGGGATTTGGGGCACTCCTTTGAACTGACCACTTAAACTGACCGATTGAACCTTTGAACCTTTGAACCATTTTGGTTCAAGGTTCAACGGTTTAATGGTTCAAGCACTTTCTTGTGTTCTGTTCAATCACTTGACCACTTGAATCAATCGTGTTAAACCAACTACATTGAACCTTTGAACCATTTTGGTTCAAGGTTCAACATTTCAATGGTTTAATGGTTTAAGCTTTCTTCTTTTCACTAAGCCTTTTGAAGCCATTGAACTTGTTGAAGCAGTTAAACTTTGAACTTTTGCTAAAGTGCTTAACTCTTTAAGCTAGCTGACGTCGTTGAACCTTTGAACCCTTTGAACCAATTTTGGTTCAAGGTTCAACGGTTCATTCCTTTGTTTGAAGCTTCTCGATGGACCTTTTGGTTGAACCTTGGCATTGAACCAACCTTGAAATTGCCTAAGTGTTGAGAGCCTATTTATTTCCTATAGAGTCCATCAAAATGAACTTGTAGAGTCCATATAAATGAACCTATAGACTCTGTAGAAATGAGTCCATAGATTCCTTCTTGAAAATTTCATAGATTCAAGCCTGTAGAGTCCATAGATTCAAGCCTGTAGAGTCTGTAGATTCAAGCCTGTAGAGTCTGTAGAACTGAGTCCATAGATTCAAGCCTATAGAGTCCGTAGATTCAATCTTGTAGAGTCTGTAGATTTTTGATAAAGCTTAAATAATGAATAATTTGAATGCTCAAAAAAATTTTGAAAAGGGAAAATAAGATTTTGGTCTATTGAACCAGAATAGTTCATATGTTGTCCCAAAAATGACCTGACATTTTTGGGGACAACAAGATGAAGGGTAGAGGATTCTCCTCATAATATCTTTGTGAGAGTCATTTTGAGCCCTTATCTTATTTCCAAGATGAAGGGTGGAGAATCATTCCCAAGAAATAATATGGATAACCAATGTGGGCCCTTCATTTTGTTTTAAATAAGGGTTGAAAATAATCCCTAAAATATATCACAATATTCATTGGCGGCCCTTCATATTGTCTCCAAGATAAAGGGTGGAGAATAATCTTGTCTATTAATTCACTTTATCAATTTGATTTTAGCTCATAAAAGCATATGCCAAAGAATCTCAAGAACCTTTCGTTGCACAAAGATGCCAACTTAGAGGCAAAAATATGAATGAATTAATTATAAGATAATTATAATTCTATTTTCAATAAAACTATAATTAGAAGAGTGATTTTGAGAGGGGGAATTAATAGAATTAATTGATCAAAGAAGGGAGAATTATTGAATTGAGCAAAATAGAGTAATTAAATAGAGAAATGATAATTGAATAGAGAAAACCAATATAATATGATGAATTGACTTATCTAGAGATGCCCTGAGGTGATTTTGAACACATATATTAGATGGATATATTATTTCAGACTAGATTATGTGAAATTGTGGGAAGTTATTCCATTTTGTAATTTGACACAAGAGTGATAAAATTAGAATGTCTACATTTTCCCCTATTTAAGAAGGCATTATGAGATGTAGATGAAGTAGTGTCTTTTAAAGAATAAAATTTCATAAAAATTATCATAGAAGAAAATGAATATAAGCTAGTTGGGAGGAATTTTGATTTAAAAAACTAGCAAAAGGGTTCAAATATGCCCTAAAGTGATGCTTGGTAAGCCCTAGATTCCCCTCAAGTGAAGATTAATATTTTTTTTGGTTGAGTGAACCCTTAAAATGATTATTGAATAGCATATAAATGATAGAGGAGAAGAAAAAATGATAAAGATAGGCAAAATAAGAATAAAAATGGATCTTGGGGCTAAAAATGAGCCTCTAATGAAGAAAAAATAACACGGTGGAAAATTTGAAATAGAAGGCTATAGATACACCTTGGGGTAAAAATTTGATTCATTTTTAACCTTAAAATTTAAACTTTACCTCTAATTTTTTTCACACAAAAGACATGTAAAAAATGGCTCACATACCATGATTGAGGGAACTTTTAGACTGAGTTTAAGAGTACAGGTAGGCACGAGAGATGGGACGACTGGTTCATACTTTTTTTGTTGGTTAATTTTATATTTAAGATAATTTATTACATGTTGAAGTTAATTTTTTGATGAATTCACCATTTTCACATCGATAAATTTAACCATACAAATGGAAATTTTATCATTGAAAATAATGAATTTATCAACATTTTAGCAATTTTACCCATGCTATCAGTGAATTGATCCCCAATAAGGGAAAAATCACAAAAATTGAAATGAAACATATTTATTTCAACAAAATGGTGAATTTATCTAGTCAAATGATGACTTTGTCAGGTCAAATGGTGAAGTTACCATTAAAAAATGGCAAGAATATCAGAAAAATACCATAGAAATGATGAAATTGAATAGAGAATAGTGAGATGGCCCACCCTATCATTAAAATCATCATGAAAATGGAAGAATGACATATATACTATTTAATAGTTAATTCATCATAGGAATGGTGAAATTAACCTACTAAATGATGAATTCACCTCAAAATGGTGAAAATATCCTATTCGATCAAATGAACAAAACTTGAATAGAGAAACAAAGTGAAATTATCCTTGACACTAAATAGGACTAAATGACATTATTATAGTATAAAAATAGATGTGATTATAATGTATAAATGTTATTAGAATGTAGAAACAAATGATTGATCATATTAATTTTGACTAAATTTTATAAGACCAAGTGGATGTGCTTATAGCTTAGGAGTGTCGATCACACATTTTGTGCCAACCTAATATGTTGATGGATTATATGTGTGGCTTCATTGATATTATTTGTATTCTTCACATAGATAGGATATCAACCATTCAAACATATTAGGTGTTACTTAGTGCATTAGTAAAGTGGTGGAGATCAGATACGTAGACCCTAGAGGATACCTATTGTATATTATGAGTATTGATGTGAGGTCATACTTTATATTAACTTACCCTGAGGGCTAGATAGGTAGTATTGGAGGAGTTGATTGGACCTTTAGATTTTAAAATGGTTCAAGGGGATACATATATATTAATGATATTGAGCTCATCATGGACATACTATGAGATTAGGACATAGGCATGGATGTTCCTATACCCATTATTTATGATAGAGTAGTGCTATTTATCATGGATATTTTTAGTAGCATTTTATTACTTGACAAGAGCAGTTAGTTCTTCAATATGGGTTTAAGAGGCATGGTATAAGACATGCTTTTAGATAAAATTATTTTTACTTAGGGACCAACTATTTTAGTGTAACTATACAATGATCTTAATTATGTGTTTCATCAAGGTGGGCACAATATTGGCCCATTGACACTTCTCTAGATATGGGTGTGGGAACATACAGACATTGAGTGACCTATTACTAAATGGGAGTAGAAGGGTTAAAATGAGTTGATGGCCTATAGATGGTATCAGTTAGGACTAGGGCAAATATTACATAGGGGAGAGCTAAAAAATTACAAATTAGTTATTAACAAAATGATTGAGGTTGACTTGACTTGGAGGCCCTATCAAGATATTCATTTTTAGCGGATAAAAGATGTAGAGTATATATTTTACATGACTACTCCTTACTACATCATAGGTTGATAAGAGTATACTATTAAGTGGTTTAGGTTGAATAGGGTACAATTATAATTTAGAGTATAGAAGGATGTACCAATTAGTCCACATTAATTTGCACATGCTATGAGAGAGAGAGAAATTAGTGAGGACTAGCTCTTGATCAAGCTAAGGTTGGGGTTTGTTTTGGGTTAGTACCATAGGTGGCATGGATATATATAGGTGGGTCAATAGATGCAGGAGTTATAAAATTATACACCACATGGTGGTCTCAAGATTAACCTATGAGACTGATGACTCTATGAGATGGAGATGATGGACAAGTTCAGGGAGTTCCTCAAGATAGGGAAATAGGTAGGAGAGTAGTGGAGGAGGAGGGAAAGGATATGGGAGAAGAGGATTTAGAAGACATAGAGATAGAGGAGGGAGATGATTTAGAGATTTAGGATGTTGAGGAGGTAGATATAGGGAAAAAATCAAGAGATTATGGATGTGGATGTGACATGATATGTTTAAGGTGCATAGGGGATAGGGGATGCAGGGCAAGGTAGGCCCATCTAGACATCTATATCCTCAAAAGCATAGGTGACCATTGATAGATTGATATAGGATATTAGTGATAAAGAGATTGAGATATAGGGTTACAGTCTAAGGTTGGATCATTAATCTCAATAGTTATCCTCACCACATGCATAAACTAGTGTAGATCAAACATAGATGTCTAGACAATATAAAGAGATACCTTAGATGCTTGAGATACAAACATAACTCACTACTTAGAGATACATAGTTAGATTAGAGAGGGATGATATGGTATAGGCTTAGGCTTAGATTATTAAATAGAGAGACACATTTACAACCAAGCTACATATTGAATTGGATGAGGGAAGATTGGTGGGTGACATAGAGAGGTATAATATCAGTCTATGAGAAGAGCCTTTGAACTAAGGATGAGGCTATGTATTACAATATTTTATATGAGGTAATGATGCCAGTAGGAGTTAGGAGAGCTAAATTTTTAGAGAAAAATTCATAGAGCTTAGCTTCTAGATCTTCTCAATCACATAGGACATCCACTTCAACTAGATCAATGACATAACTCTTCCTCGATCAACTACCATGAGTCCTCTAGCACAACCACCCTCCACC